>JAHDVF020000322.1:600000-1065767 GCA_022606425.2 Lepidostoma basale | reverse complement strand
TTGTTTATACCTTAGAAAGGTTATACGACATTACAAATACCTATACGACTTTCGTGGTCGAGTGGCAAGTGCTACGACTCCCAAACCGAATGTCCCGGGCTCATTTTCCGGCGATGACAGCTTGATTATAATACTATCATATATATATTAGCTATCTATCACATGTCATGATAATAAATAAGATAGCTGTACCCTTAATACCAATTTGGTTCGAGCTGTAATGATGCAATGTATCTCTAATGATGAAGTAAGAAAGGAATGTAAAGCGGATGAATGCGTGATAAATAAAATCAAGAAAGGGTCACTAAGATGGTTTGGACATATAGAACGAATGGATGAGGGAAGAATGGTTAAAAAGATATATACAAGTAGTGAGAATGGAAAAAGAAGTCGAGGAAGGCCAAGGAAGACATGGCATGACCAAATTAATCAATTACTGAAGGGTGGCCATGTCCGAAGTAGGAACAATCGACGAGCGTGCATGTCACGATGTGTGAATGTAGAAGATGTGCAAGAGTTATGTCAGGATAAAATAATGTGGCGATCCATCCTCTCTACCTACCCCGGAAACGGCGTGATGGTTAGATAGTTAGCGATTCAACAAAATTATAATAAAATATTAACAAATATGAAACATGTCATTCCCATACGATATAATAGAATTTCCATAAAATAGACTTGGACTTGGACTTGGATCTGCTGGCTTACAGAGGTTCAGCTCATGTGGCTATTCCTCTTACGTCTGATGGGAACATTGTTGGAAGGTGATTTGGTGGGTTGTTAGTTTATTCGGGGGCATGATTTGTGTGGCCCGGAGTGTTCCTCTGAAGGAGAATCGATTTTGGGCGCTTGTGGCGGCTGGAAGTGTTAGGGTCGTAATTAGAGAGGTCTTTTATTGTGGGGTTGGGATGTGAAGGAAGTCCTTTGTAAAAACGTTCGGCAAGTTTCAGAATGAATTCATCTATCATCGGGAATAAAATAGACGTTTCCATTCGTATTACTTGTTTTATCTCGATATATTTTGAAATAAGTGAATAATCGCCATCAGAAAAACGATCATAACTTTTAAATTTAGTTTACTTCGTTCTTATATTATAAATTATATATAATACCTGGTTATATTTTTTTAAATGGAAGGAAAGAACTGCATGCAGGGCACAGACCATCTTGAAAGATAAGAACAGCATTCGGAAGTAGGTGCCGATGTTATTCCTTATCTGCTGACCCGACAGTTTTCATAGGAAACGACATAAGCATATTCACATAAATTATGTATTTTACAGATATCAACCCAGTTTTATCACACACATACGATATAAGTAAACCGGTTAGCATCATTGAAATAAGATGTGAACAGGTGCTATGAAAAACTATTGATAAAAGTGTTAATTAGGCTATTGAAATTAAAATGTTTATATACTCGTAGATGCGTGGATCAAACCTTACAAAAAAAATATATGTCTCTCTATACAAACTTAGTCGAAAGACACTAATGAACCAATTATCTAAGCAAAAGTATTATTTTTATCGCCTGTATACTGAAAAACACCTTAGAATGATGGATTAAGTTCATTAATTCAGTTTATAATTAAATCATTACAATAGCCGTAGTAGAATTATAACAAAAACATATCCAAAAAAGCTAAAATGACAGTGCACAATGGTGTTTTTATACCGACCCGTGTGTATGGAAGCGAAGCATGGAACTGGCAAAAGAAGGATGAAAGTAGAATAAATGCAATGTAAATTAGATCTCTTGGGCGAATGTGTATACTCGTATACTCTGTGTATGATAGTGTAGAATGAAAATATAAGAAGTGAATACGGTGCGAATGATGGTGTTATGAACAAAATAATGAAAGGATCATTAAGATGGTTTGGACACATGGAAAGAATGAAAGAAGAAAGAATGGTGAAAAAAGTATATGTTAACGATGCGAATGGAACTAGAAATAGAGGAAGATCGAGGAAAACGTGGCACGATCAAATCAATCAAATATTGAATGTCGGCCACGTGAGGAGTCAGAACATTAACAAGAGCTTGATGGGTTAATATTTTATGTTTCAGAATTAATTATTAAATGGGGGATTTTTGAACGATTTGTTTCACTAAAGCTATTGATTTAGTCAAATGACTGTTAGTATTTTAAGACATGGAGCAAATATGAAGATTCCCTAAAAAAATCGTTATGGTGGAACTCTACGGTGTTAACGCATTAAGTTTATCAAAATCGTAAAAAAAAAAATTAACAATGTGTTTAAAAAAAATTTAAACAACACGAACTTTAAAAAAAAAACGTTTCGGACACAGAAGCCCCTCATCGGTGTTTCGTAAATTTTGTATATATATAATATATACTGACGAAGGGCTTCTGTATCCGAAGCACGTTCTTTTTATTTTTATTTTTTTAAATAAAGGTCGTTTTGTGTACGAAGTTTAAAAAACATTGTTCAATGAATCTACAAGACAAAGTTATGGCGAATACAGAAGAAACCATAATAAATATTTAATGATAAGTATTAAATCAAAATATATAGAATCACCCTTTTCAGAAGGATCATTTCAGTATTGAAAATTTTGGAATATTGTGAATACTTAAATCTGTACTCCCATACAAAATACAGTATGATTTCACGATGTATTTCTGTCACAAAAAACACAAGAGCCGCTTTTACACCAATAGTTCAAAGAAAAACTTATGGATACTCTGTTGTTTGGTTTCAGCATTCAAACATTCCATTTTTTCGCCATTAGTTTTAATGTCGTGCCATTTTTCAAAACGACTCAAAAGGATATTTTTGAGTTCCAGCAATGAATCAATAGAAATCCATTTGTTTACATATCATACTTGTACGAGTATATGAAATGTCAAATCGCTTTAAAAAAGTTACTACAAAGGTACTCAAGTAGAAAATCAATTGTACTTTTTCAAATTTACAAAAAATTCTTGTTGGTATGATTCATGAAGATAGAGATACAACGATCTCCGAAACGTCGGTTTGCTGAAACAACAGGTACCCAAGTAATTAAATAGATATACTAATAGTAATTAAATACAGCAAAATTATCTTTGAAAATTATAATACTTTATTAAATAATAATTTAATAAAACGATGTTTTTTAACAACTTCCATTTTTGTCTTTATTTCGACAGCGACCAGTTTTTTTTTTCAGGCTCACTGTCAGAATAATGACATTAGTGGAACTAGTTTAAAAAAAATCAACGTTTTGTTTAATTATTATTTTAAATGATCTTCAGAGGAAATGCTTCAAGGACTCCCTTAAAGGAAACCTACAAAAGACTAACATCGACTGTGATTGCTGGAAAAAGACTGCAGAAGACAGACCTAGGTGGAGAAAAGCAGTACAAAAAGCACAGCGCAGAGACGACGTCGCAAAGAGAAACGGGAGGAGAAAGGAGAGACCACTGGGAGACGGTGACGGCTCCATTACAAGCGCCTTCCCCTGCCCCAGATGCCCCAGAATATGTGGGTCCAGGATCGGGCTTTTCAGTCACATGCGGACCCACTACCGTGAAGGACAGTCTTCCTCGGACACGCGGGACAGCCGATGATGATGATTTAAAATGAACTTCCATCAAGAGATTTCTGGAAAGTCATTTAATATTTTTTGAATAAAAATAATTTATGAATAGCTTTTGAATCAAAAGGTATTGTCTCATTTTTTGCATATTTCATTAACAGGAGCAGTTGCCATAAAAAAGTTAACACAAAAATAATGCATAATCGTTACTTATATACTAAATAAAAACGGTGAACGTGGATAAAACAAGATCTTATTAAATAATAATTAAATAAAACGATGTTTTTTAACTACTTCCACTTTTGTCTTTATTTAGACAGCGAGCCTGGCGAAACCGGTCGCTGTGTAAATAAAGACAAAAGTGGAAGTAGTTAAAAAACACAGTTTTATTTAAGTATTATTTAAAATGAACTTCCATCAAGAGATTTCAGTAAAATCATTTGATTATCTTAAAAAAGATCTTATTAGTGATAATACTTTTGAATTATAAATAATTTCGTTCATTACAATTATTTAAATTTCATGTAATGGGTATATTGTTAATTAGAACTATTAAATAGTTCTAAATTACAACATGCTTCAATAAATCTATGTATATATGTAAATAAAGTCTCAGTTCGTTTAAACGTGTCCCATAAACCCAACAACTACTGTACCGATTTCGTTAAAATTTTCACAGTTTATTCAAATTTACATGAATTAGACATTTAAAATTACTTTATAAAGGCGAAATATGTCATTCCCATTTATAATATTAGAATAAAACTTCTAGAAAACAGACGTTTTCCTTCGTATTAATTAAATGAATTACGATATTGACATTCATAACCCTGGCCAAATTTTATTTAGTTGCTTCCATGAAAATACTAGATCATTACGTATTTTGAGATGAAATTAAATTCGAAAACAAAAAAATTATCTATCGCTTTATCTGTTACTGATACACATTGTTTAAAAATTGAGATATTTTATAATTCTGCATCAATTATGCAGTTTTTCTATTGACTAGCTCAATGCTGGAACAACAAAAATTAAGTATGCAGTTTCGTTATATCATATATGACATTTGAAATGAAACTGCATTCTTGGTTTGTTTACTCAGTGCCTAATATATTTGTGTTTGCAGAACTTTTTGTATTGGCAACACTGCTGTTAATTTACTGATTACTTGTTTGAAATAAACAAAACAAGTTGAGATTAAATTTCAATATTATTTATTATATATTCACCATCACTTTGTGTTGTGGATTCACATTTGAATATCTTTTTGGTAACATTGTAGTATCACAACACTTTTTTACACTTTTTACAAACATGTTTCGGGACACAAACTTACCTTCTTCAGTGTATAAATTTTAACCGATTAAAATTCATACACCGAAGAAGGGATTTATGTGTTCCGAAACAGATTTGTAAAAAGTGCAAAAAAGTGTTGTGATAATACAATTTTACAAAAAAGTTATTCAATATTATTGTTTAACTTATTGAACGCTAAGGCATTAACACTGTGGAATTACATAGTAATATACTTATACTTAATCTGGCGTTGGACTTTAACATACGAGTATATACAACTTTCAAAAATTTGTCAGACATGGTCATAACAAAGGTGGAATGGGGAAGGTTGTAATTACATAAAGTGTGCACTTAACCCAACCAATGACAGGTCATAAGTCCTGTAAACACCTTGATCAACCATATTCAGTTTCCAATTTGCATCTTCGTCTCTATTGAGATACAATTAAATCATAAAAATTGATAACCCGCAATGGGTGAAATCCAGTATTCGTATACAAGTATACGAGTATGTATACATTCAAAAAATATACTTAGGAAATTGAAAATAACTTTGTGAAATCCACTAATTATTTAAAAACACGACATATTTCGGAGGGTACCTCCATCTTCAGGTGTAAAAATATAATCTCAAAAAGCTCTACAATATGACATATAAACAACATTACGATATATATGATTTGAAGTTTTAAAATAGATTATGTTAATTTATTTCGCCCAAAACGAAGCATAATCGGGAGAACGATGCGGTACTAATCCAATTAAAAACATTAATTCCGCGTGGGAGATCAAATCATGAATGACATGGTCAACAAGCCAGACTAAATTTACTGAACTAGCTCAATATACAAAATTGTATATATGAATACTTCTTCTTATTCTGGATTATTTTTCTGTTCTTAAATAGGAGTCGTCATCTTGGGATGACGACCTTCGTGGCAGAGTGGCAAGAGCTACGACTGCCACACCGAAGATCCCGGGTTCGATTCCCGGCGATGGCAGTGTGATTGTCACATTGTCTGATCAGGTATAATTTCATGTGACAATAAAATAAATTTAGATTTATAGATAAACTATCTATCACATGTCACGAGATTAAATATCTAAAAAATTGTATACAGTAATTGGGTTCAAATAATCTGTTGTAAACATAATAAGTTTTATTAGGTATGTTTAATACCTTGGCAGCATTACCACTAAAGCGCTTGACCCGGACATTGAAATAAAATGCAGAATTGAAGTTGCGCGAGCTGCATTTAATAAAATGAGAACATTCTTTTGCAACGATAATCTTAACTAGAAACTCCGACAAAGAATGATTAAATGTTATTTATGGTCTGTTCTACTATATGGAGTTTGCGTTTAGCAAATAATCGTTTTGTTTGTTTTGACGGTGTCTTGTTACTTTTAATTAATGCCGATTACGTTCATATTATATTTAAATTCCGAGATAATCGGTGATAATCCTTCTTCACGGTGAATTTAAGCCGTTTAAATTCACCGTGAGGGAGGAGATTATCTCGGAATTTAAATATAATATGAACGTAATTATTAAACGGCTTAAATTCACCGTGAAGAAGGTTATCACCGATTATCTCGGAATTTAAATATAATATGAACTTAATCGGCATTAATTAAAAGTAACAAGACACCATCAACACAAACAAAACGATTATTTGCTCAACGCAAATTCGTGACGTGTCGGTATCGGCTAATGACTGTCCAGTGTAAATGGACCTTTAATCTCTCTCAAGCGCCCTTGAGGTGAGATATACAAATTAGATTCACGAAAACAGCGCTATACAAATTAGACTAATTATTATTATTATTATTAAATGTCGTCCCACCATCGAAGTTGAGAACGTCCTGAGTTTCGAGTCGCAGTTCTAGGACGTCAACAAAGGAGTCGTTTTGTCTATCTATTATCAGAGCTGCTCCATTTATCGCTACTACTCTTCCGATGATGTCCGACATTCTACAAATTTATAAAAAATATTATAAAAGAAACTTCAAAGGTTTCTAATACGACATCGTATAGGTATACGAGTATATAGGGTGTTTTTTTAAGGTTTGGTTTTTAAACTGGCAACATTGTTTCTACAGACTGTTAATTTGACAGTTAATAGTTGATTTGTATTCAATACGTATTGCCATTTTATCATATTTAAACAATAATGGCATAAAATTATTTATTAAATAAAGCCAATATCATAGATACGACACAATGGACAACACAATACAAATCAAAACGTCCTGACTACAATCATGCAAGACTGTATAAAACGCAATCATTCTCCCTCATATCAATTTCTGTAGCAGCATACTATTTTAAGCAAATGAAGAAGATATGAGAAGATTAACCATACTCCAGAATAAGGCAATGAGAATAATTTTGAGAAGAAGCAGATATGCCAGAATTAAAGTGATGCTTAAAGAGCTAAAAATTACGACATTAAAAAAAATAATTACATTCAACGTTTTATTACTAATTCACAAAATTGTTAATGGGCGCACCTCCAAAGAATTTTTAAGAAAGATAAAAAGTAGCCAACATGCACATCAATATGAAACAAGAAAGAAAAATAAACTAAGGCTCCCATTCAAAAAAAAAAAAAAATCTCAGAATTATCTTATGTATAAAGCATTTAAAAGTTATGAATATATACCGGAGGATGTCAAAAGTGTGCAGAGCATATTTTTTTTTAATAGAATTAAATAAATATGTGAACATACGAGTATATACAAAAAAATAGTCAACTAAAATAAGCATACATTACTTAGTTTTTTCTTCTTTAGTAGGCTATACGTTGCATTGTGAATTCGTATTTAAATAAAATTTAAACTAACTAACTAACCATCACGCTTCTCCCAGAAAGGGTAGGCAGAAAGAATGCACTGCCACACTTTTCTTTCCTGACATATTTCTCTCGATTCCTCAACATTCATACATCGTGTCATGCACGCGCGTTGATTTCTCTGACTCCTCACGTGGCCGACATTCAATATTTGATTTATTTGATCTTGCCACGTTTTCCTCGGTCTTCCTCTATTTCTAGTTCCATTTACATCGTTAACTTATACTTTTTTACCATTCTTCTTCATTCATTCTTTCCATGTGTCCAAACCATCTTAATGATCCTTTCATTAAAAATATTAATTAAATAAAACGATGTTTTTTAACTACTTCCACTTTTGTCTTTATTTAGACAGCGACCGGTTTCGCCAGGCTCGCTGGCATCGACAGACTGGCGAAACCGGTCGCTGTCTAAATAAAGACAAAAGTGGAAGTAGTTAAAAAACATCGTTTTATTTAATTAATATTTAAAATGAACTTCCATCAAGAGATTTCAGTAAAATCATTTGATTATCCTTTCATTATTTTGGTTAAACACTGTTTTATCCACTTTTAATTATATTGTTCTATGTATGTTTCGAAGCTTTTGCACCTTTATCATCGGAAAATGATGACAGCCGATTATGAAGGTGTTAAACCTTCGAAACATATACGGAAAAATATACAAGAAATGGATTAAACAGTGTTTCAATGAGAGAGAGACCTGTCGACGACGAATTCCATCTTTTTTTTAAATGAAATAAAAACACTATCAAAATTTCAATATTCAGCTTTAATTAAGTTGAACCATCTCATAGATCCCTATTTATATCTCATAGACCCCCAATGTAAAAATAGCTAATAATTAATGCGTTGTTATTTATTATAACTTCCATATTAATAATATAAAAATGTGTAACCATTTTTTAAATTTATATTAAACTTTGCACGGATCCCCTGACGTTGCTCAGGGACCCCAAAATCAGTTTTAATTTTCCATGGACCCCCTGAATAATCCCGGGGACCCCTGGGCGTCCGTAAGGACTACTTTGGAAACCACTGATCCAGAATAAGAAATCTCTTCTTGAGATTGCTGTACAATAATAAATTATGACACACATGCAGTTTATGTATAATTAAAACAGTAAAAAAGAGTTTAAAAAGGTCGAGCAAAAAATGAAGAACCTGAAAATATAATGATCGAAATGTTGAATTTGTATTTCTTGGGCGAGAGTGCAATCGCATCGGACTAAGAACGTTGAAAACAATTTGCATTCAGCTAACACCCGGTCCGTTTTTTTTTGCGCTTAGAATGATGATGATAAGGAATATTACGAGTAGTTTTATATCAAAAAAATACTCAGCGATCTGCTCGTGCACACAAAAATCACCTAGTTCTGCAAAAAGTTTGTGTGATAATTTGTTCTTGCCTGTGCAATCGCAAAAAATCGTATCAAATAGAATAGAAAGGTGTTATCTTCGCTTTTAAATAAGTGTTATTTTTATTATAGTATGATTAATGGACAACGGTCGTGTTTTGTATTAAATTAATTTATCTAATTAATTATTCCTTTGACATGCCGTCAAAAATTTCAGTGTCAAGTTCAACATTTCTAAATGGATACAAACAATCAATTAATTTTATATTAGATACCTGAGAAGGTCAACAAAATATTGATTTATTACTTTTTACTTCGTGTTTATTTTATTACCGAAATTATTTATTAATTTATTAATTCATTGTATTTTTTAGACCTGATTTAAAATTTCATGTTTATTTTTTTGTGCTACTAATTCAAATCACTAAACCCTTATTATAGCTATATTTGTCTTCTTTTTTTTGTCCTTTCACACCTCCGTGGTTCATAGGGCCTCAAGGAACATTCTCCACCCGACTCTATGGTATGCCTGATGCCTAACATCATCCCAAGTGAGGCCTGCTGCCTTAACCTCGTCCTGCAGGGCTCATCTCCAGGTGGCTCTAGGTCTGCCTCGCTTCCTCTTTACCCCATAGGGGACCAGTATAGTGCGCCCTGAGCGATGCAGGCTGAGTTCCGTCTCAAGAGTGTGACCGATCCACTATAACCATATAAAACCATAATAGATAACCATAATAAAATAATTAATTTACAGAAAATTAATTAAATAATTAATACGAATGGAAACTCTATTTTCTAGAAGTTTTATTATATTTTAAGTGAATGACATGACTCATATAGGCGAAACGTGTCATTCACATAAAATATAATAAAACTTCTAGAAAACAGACGTTTTAATTCGTATTAATTATTTAATATGGAGTTTTACGTCATTGTTCAAGAAACAATAAATAATGTAAATAATAAGGCATGCGTTCGCCCCATCATGATGTATGGAATAGAGGTCAGAGCCGATACCAATAAAATTAAGAATCTTCTTAGAGTAGCAGAAATGCGTACCCTACGCTCCATCGCAGGCAAAACCCTCAGAGATCGGATCAGAAATGAAATGATAAGGTCTGTCTGTAGTGTTGAGGACATAGTGAGATGGGGAAGAAGCAGAAGGTGCTTTTGGAGAGACCACGTGGACCGCATGGAGAATACGAGAATTGCAAAAATTGTTAAAGATGAAAACCCAAGGAGCAACAGATTACCAGGAAGGCCGCCAAAGAGATGAAGAGATGGCTGGCATTTCATCCCAGGACAGCCTACCGTCACAAACAGGTCATACTACCTAAACTAAGAGGAAGATGAAGATGAAGAAGAAGAAAGAAGAATATTGAGGAAACTCACGTTTTATATAAGATTTATAATATAAATTCTACTAATGTAACATGTTTCGCCTTGTTATTACATAATCAAAATGACTTCCAGGTTGGATACTTTTCTCGTTGGAAAGGCCTAACATGTCACTATATTTTAATCTTCTACTACTTCTGCTGCTTTCTTAAGGAAAATTTACCATTATTTATCTCTCGCCATCTTTAGGATGGTCTTCCTAGAGATCGGCAGCCTTTTAGTACTTTATTTTCCGCTATGCTTATCAATCACGCCATATCGAAAATCTCATTTTGCTCTTCTTCGGCATATATTTGTTTTTCCAAACCGCATTCTCCAAGCATCCAGCTATAACAGCGGCTTTGCGGCGACATTTAAATTAATATAATAAAACTATTAGAAAATGTTTGTTTCCCTGAATACAAATGACTTGTAGAATTTTACACCATTGTTCATAAAATAACAAAAAATGAAATGAATAGTGATAGTATTTTCGTAAAATTCGTATGAAGGTCAAGCTGATCATTTAATCAAAAGTAAACCTGTAAAAAATGTTACGTTTTTATTAAAATAAAATACTTAATTTAAAACATTTTCCACATTAGAACACTCAAAAAAATAAATAGTAAATAACTTATGCTATATTTAAACTATTTTCATATTTGGAAGTGTTATACTTTGGAAATAAAGTGTTTTTGACGATTTTTTTTTAAATAAATTAAAATCTGTTTTCTCCATTTTTGAGTGAATTTTTTTCGACATGCTTCGAAAGTTTTGCAACTTCATCATCGGGAGAACCATATAGTCTAACCAAACGTACGATTAACTGTTCAAATAAAAAAACTTTGTCATAAATATCACAATTGATTATATTTTGTCGCGACAGTTGTTTCGTTAACCGAGGTTAGCATCGTCAGGTCTAACTAAAAGTTAGTTGATTGTAAGACCTGATAATGCTTAAATCGGTTAGCGAAACAGCTGTCGCGAAAAAATATAATCAATTGTGATATTGATAACAAAGTTTATTATTTAAACGGTTAATAATGTTGAACAATCAAAGTGTTTCCGCCAAAACAATGGAGTATCTAACCAAACTTATTTTCAACAAAACACAAGAACCAAACTATGTAACATAATAGACAGGGACAGAACATTAACAAGAGGTTAATGGGTTAATATTTCATTTCGATTATTTTTTTATTGTGTAATAAATATGCACTTAACACCCATACTCTTACAAACTTATTCACGTTATAACGTAAGTAAAATAGATACTAGAGTATTACCGAATATATTTAGATACACTAAAATTGTAAATGATTTTTTTTATTCTATTTACATTACAGTTGAACATTTAATGGGATAGAAACAAGGACCGTTTCACATGGAAACTCATTGATTTTTAAACAGATTTTTCATTGACACGCGCTGTATAATTGTGTTGGAAAAAGCACAAAGAAAAATTATCTATTAAATTATCTAAAATTATCTATCTAGGGGTAGAATTAAAACGTATAAACTATTTAACTAACTTAACTAACTAACCATCACGCCGTCCCGGAGGGGTAGGCAGAAAGAACGGACTGCCACACTTTTCTTTCCTGACATACTTCTCTGACCGACATTTAATATTTGATTGATTTGATCGTGCCACGTTTTCCTCAGCCTTCCCCTATTTCTAGCTCCGTTCACGCCGTTTACATATACTTTATTCACCTCTTCTGTCTTCACTCATTCTTTCCGTGTGTCCAAACCATCTTAATGACCTTTTCATTATTTTGTTCAGAACACTTTCATTCGCACCGAATTCACTTATTATACTTGCATTTGACACTCTATCATATACAGATTTACTTGCATTTGAAACGATCATATACAGTTTTATCACGCATTCGTCTTAGAGATCTCATTTCTACAACATTTGTTCTACTTTCATCCTTATTTTGCCAGTTGCATGCTTCACTTCCATACATAAGTGTCGGCACAAAAACACCATAATGCACTGCCATCTTAGCTTTTTTGGATAGGCTTTTGTTGTTTAATAACTAAGCATAACAGCTTTAAACTATTTGAATTGTAAAATCATACTAATATCATAAATGGTTAGTGGATATTTTTTTTTTCGATGAGAATTAAATTTAATGCGTCCTTGTAATCCTTGCAATAAAAGCATTTTGTACTAAAAATAAAGCATAATTTAATGATAAGTGTGAAGTATTGTTCTTTATGGCATATAGAACAAAACTGCATAGTTAGATTTTTTGTACTTAGTGCCTATTTTACTTCCACCAAACTATTCAATTATAAGTGGCCATTCACAACAAAGTGCAGGTTCCACTCCTCACGTGACCGGCATAATATTTAACATTACAATAATCGAATTTATAAAAAGTGCTTGATTCGGATTTTTTGTATATATATAATATATATTAAACGTTTAATTCAAATTATCATACTTAAATAATTATATTTAAAGCTGAGAAGTGGTTGTACCAATGTTGACGTACCAATGCAGCAAGATCAATGTTATAAAAAGTTAATAAACTTTTGTTCGATAACTTAGCATAACAGCTTTTTGTATAAGTCGTTGGTCGTTTTGCTTGTTCGTATTTACTAAGTAAATAGTTATAATGTTTTATATTGACACAAAAAATAGTGTGGTACAAAGAAACAAATACAAAATATATAAGCATTATAATTGTATCGTATATCGAGTAAGAATAAAATTTAAATATTAATAGTTGTTAGTTGTTTTAAAGTATTTTAAAAAATAAAATAAAAAGTTCTAAATTAATTCATAAAAATTGTTACCGAAAATTAATTCATTTTATTTTTAAGTAAAAAAATGTAGTAGAAATTAGATCTCTAAGACGAATGTGTGGTAAATCTGTATTTGATAGGGTCAAATGCAAGTATAAGAAGTGAATGCGGTGCGAATGAAAGTGTTATGAACAAAATAATGAAAGGGTCATTAAGATGGTTTGGATACATGGAAAGAATGAGTGATGACAGAATGGTGGTTACATTGCGGCGATTTTCGATTAACTATATATGCATAATATAATATTATACAAATTAGTATATTATATTGTAGATATCAACTTGCATACTTTATCTGAACAAAAATAATATACAACAATAATAAGGACCGTAACTGACTGGAGGATCTGCAACTAATGATTAAGGAGTGGAAAGCGAACCTGGAGGGGTCCGGATTATGAATTAGCCGCCAGGAAACTGAAGTAATGCATTGCTGCATTAGCGACTCCGATGATCGTGGGACCGTATATCTCCTGGATGTCCCATTGAGAGAAATGACTGATTTCAAATCAAATCAGATCAAAACAGCATAAATGTTTAAGGCAATTTATGCTGTTTAATTTATGCTGCAAATTATGCTGCAAAACAGCTTAAATGTTTAATTGAGTACAGGTAAAATATTATATATAGGTACTCGTATACAACATAATATCAGGAACGCATGAGAGATGGTTCGACATCAGGAAGACAAGGTACTCTTCAAAGAGTATTTGTCTTCTGAACGTACTTTCACTTATATGAATCGTCGATCTCCGAGGCGACTGCGTTCAGCTCACTAATTGCTCTTCCCACCGGTGTCACCAGAAGCAGATTGGTTCTAGGATCAGATTTCAGCTACTTGGGATCAATTATTCGCAATGACGGAACAGTAGACGCCGACATCACCAACAGAATAAATACCGGATGGATACAGTGGCGAGAGTTATCGGAAGTCCTCTGCGACAAGCAAATGCCGAGCCACGTAATGGGAAAGGTATACAAGGCGGCTCTGCAAATAGCCATGACCTACGGTTCGGAGTATTAGCCACTCAAAAAATAACAAGATAAACTAAACAGCACTAAAATGAGGATGCTGAGGTGGGCGGGTGGAGTAACGTTGCTCGACCACATCAGGAACATACACATCTGCGGAAGTTTTAAGGTCCATTTACACTGGACAGGCATCAGCTGATACCGACACAGCAAAGTGCAAATAATCATTTTTTTTATGGTCTCTTATTACTTTTAATTAATGCCGATTCCGTTCAAAATATATTTAAATTCCGAGATAATCGCCTTCTCCATGGGAAATTTAAATGGTAGTAAAAATAGTATTCTGAAAAAAGAATTATATACTGTAGGAAACACATCCTGAAAAATATTGATCATTGTTATTAAGTGTCAATTTTATGTAGGTAGGTGCTTTTCTTCGGCAACCCCCGACGGTGGTTTTATTATAGCATTTGAGATAACGAGTCAGTGAGATTCAATGCTATTTTTATCGTGACGTGTCGGTATCGGTTGATGACTGTCCAGTGTAAATGGATCTTTAGAGTGAGTTCTATCTCGGATAAACTTGAGGAGAACCGTCGGAGATGGGACGGCGACGTCATGCGATACCCAGCTGACCATGCTACAAGGAGAGTAATGGAAGCGGACCAGCTACCCAGGGGCGTGGTAGTCCCAAGTTGACATGGATGGAACTTATTCTAATGACTCTCAAAAGTGATCGGATCCCACCAGACGCCACCCAGGACAGACTGTCCCAGAAAGGCCATACAAGAATAGCCGACCCCAAGTAATTGGGATAAGGCTAGGGAGAAGAAGACTAATCATACAAAAGTAATTAATGCAGTTTAATTTGTTAATGATTTTCATAAATATACGAACCAAAAGTTTTATTTTTTCTCTTACATGCTCCACATCACAGAAAACAACAACCCAGTATAATTTTTTTTTACTGTATCATTCTTATGGTCTAAAGCAGTGTTTCTTAGCTTTTTAAGTGAGCCGCACTCCTTTGAATCGGAAAATAATAAGTCTCCGCACCCCATTGAAAAATGTGTTTCGATTTTTAGTTTAGAAAAATACGTTTTTAGAAAAATTGTTAACTTAGAAAAATTATTTCATTCCAGTATTTTTTTAATTTTATTCTTAGTTTTGGCATATTTGTATTTTTTGCGAAAAACCCATAACCCAATTTTTTGTGAGCTTCAATACTCCAATAACACGCTATTCTAATTACGCGGTCCCGACTTGCGTATCATTGGGGGGACTACTGTAGGTTTCAAATATTTTACTATCAAAATTTTATTAAATGATATTTAATAATTTATATGAATTTTTTTTGTTATGGGTGTCTCCCGCACCCCCATAAAATACCTTCCCGCACCCCCAGGGTTGCGGGTACCCCAGGTTAAGAACCACTGGTGTAGAGTCTAGGGGACAGAACGCTTGGCTCCTGATTCGGGGGACTTGGGTTCAAGCCTGGACACGACCAGATTCCTTCATATTTTTTATTAATGAGCTATTTTCTGCTCACCCGGAGTTTATTCAATAAATTCTAATGTCAATGATTTAAAAAAAAAATTTAAATAAAAAATAGTACATTGTGATACGATAAAATATACATAAACCATTCTCTGAGATGATATACTGATTTGAACTAATATATTTTTTAAATAACCCGAGAGTTATTTTTTTTCAATTAAATCAACAAAACAAGAAGCGTTGCAAATTCGTATTACAACTCTTAATTTCAAATACACACGTGCAATCATAATATCAAGCAAATTAACGATTGATCTGATTTTAAATAGTAAACACTTTGGAGAAAGTTCTAATCTAGAAAATAAATTGGAAGATTCTTACACATATATTTTTAATTAGTTGGTCTAAATCTGTTTGTATTGTTAAAATAATTGTTATATTTTGCGAAATTATAATTAAAATTGAACAATTTATATTAAAATATTTTATTTTTCATATCAAAATTTTAACATAAAATATTATAAAACAAATTTAAAAGATTGATGTTTTAATAGTTCCCTAGCAAAGCGAAACTTGTGAATCATTAACTATTTCAATAATACGATTTGAAACAAGATTTCGAATGTATTCATCTACAGGTAATCAGAATACGGAAATTCTGTTTATTTGTGGTCATTCTTTTCATTACGCGAAAACACAAAAAAACACTTTCTATTAGTGAAATGTTGTCGCAGAGAATGATCCCATTTAAGGAAAAAATATATAACAAAATACGTTATTAAAATATTCGTTTTTTCGCACAATCATAAAATAGTTTATACGACATCATTACATGTTTTCATAGTTTTTCGTTGTTGTATAGTGGATTAAATTAAAGAAAAAAAATATCACAGTGAAATAAATTAATACACAGATAATGTTTATATATGACAGGCAAAACAATGGGAGAGTACACAATAAGAGAGATATGTTAGGCTGAGGATATTATAAGATGGAGTAGACAGTGAAGAAGGGGCATGTCCAAAGAATGGACACCACCAGACTCCTCCATATTACACTACATAATCGGCCTCATAAGACTCGTCCTCGTAGAAGACCTCCTAAAAGATGGAAGGACAGCTGTGAATCCATCTCACAGGAAGGGCAACCCTCTGGAGAATAGACCACGTAGGTGTATAGCAAAGAAGAAGATGATAATGTTTAACGATTTTTAAATAATCAATTTCAAACTTACCAATCAATACAATTATAAATGTAACAAAAGCCAGATGTTTCAATTCTGTAAAATTCTTCATTTTCACTGTTTTCAGAGTCAATTAGTTCATTAAAAAAACTCGTCGTTTTTTTTAACTAGCGATTAAATCACAATTTGTAACACTGAAATTATTATGAACATCATCACGTTCATTCACAAATATCACCAAAAACATGCGAACAATAACAAACCTAGTCAAAACAAAATTTCAAATCAATAAAACAAAATTTTAAAGTCATTTGTTTTAATGGGTTTATATGTTTGATTTTTTGTTTTAATTATTGTGATTATTTATTTGTTATGTAGGGAAAATTATTTTTCCAATCTGTCAAACGTTGTATCGTCAGTGGGTTGAATTGGAATAGCCCGTGGCGTCCGGACCGCCCGCCGATACAGCTGGAGTGAGACTGTCACATAGAGCCACCGACGGGCATAGAAGTATGGGACATAATTCCCGCGCCGAAGACGTACTTCCGTTCGGAAGTGCGGGATTTTCGAGGAAAAGTTACCTCGTCTATTTGTGGCACTATACAAATTTCGCCTTATTTACGGAGTTCCCACCGAAAAATAAGCAAGTAAGTAATTGTGGTTTGATAAATAGTAACAATAATAAAAATGTTCTTTTATTTTATTCCGCTTGAATTCAATTTCGACCTGTTTCGTCAGCTCGCTGGCAAAATAGAACATTCTATTGTTGAAACGAAACGAAACCGGTCGAAACTAAATAAATAAACTTTTTATTTTCACTATTTATATTATACATAAACTTCTACCAAGGGAAAAATATGTATAATGAAAACGCGATTGTTATTTCGGTTTTATATTGATTTTTTATTTATATATTAAAATACAATATATAAACACTAGTTGTAAATTTGTTTCACCATTTGAGGTTTGATAAATTAATGTGTTTTGATAAATAATTCGTCCAACACAAGAGTTTAATAATGCCCTCGAAAGGCGAAACTAATATGTAACTAGTGTTTTTATATATAAATAAATAAAAATGAAAAACCGAAAAAAGCAATCGCGTTTTCATTATATATTTTATAATGGGGACAAAATTAAAACCACAACCATCAATTCTACTTTCAATTAACAACTGGATTTGATTAATGGCGATATCTATCTTACTTTTAGGACTTTTATTGACACAATTTTATAACATCATAAATAAATAAAACGTTATTGCACGATATGTTCTATTCACAATACAATACTTAAGTTTTCTTTTGAATTTGAACACAAATACACCATTGCGAGAAATTGAAAGATTTTGAGAAAAATATTATATTATATACTACAATATATTAAAAATGACATTATACATGACAGGACCTCTTGAAAATCGAGAAATATTGATTTAATTAAACTGGTGTTTATTAAAGTTAATTTAAAAAATTCAAAATGTATAATATATAAATATTTAAACTCTGCTGTACATGAGTTCTTTTCGGGCAATTTTCATTTTAAAAATGCATTATAATATTTATGACGGCAAAAAAATCGTTTACGAGAAATTATTTTTACTTAATGATGAAATAATGAATCCGAATTAATTTAAATTATTTCTGAAACTAGTATCTTAATATTCAATTACTAATAAGTTTACGGTTTCAAAGTATTAACACGGACTCAGATGACAGACTGAAACATTTTCGCGTTTTTCAAGTGACGTTATTTGGGCACGCTTTTATTAATTTCCTCTACAATGAAATATACAATATATATGTACGATGAATTCGTGTCCATTCATTCATTGTCATGTTAAATACGTTCTCGGAATAAGTATTCGTGATAAGTGTCCCGAGTGATGGTCTCGCATGTACGGGTTGTGTGCTATCAATTGGATTGTTTATCGATTTGGTAGCTCAATAGCTCAAAGGAACTTTGATTTTATACTCGAAAACAGAGTCGTTCCACAGCGATTTATGTGTTTTGTTTACTACACATTTGCCTAAATAGCCTTATCCAAAACACGGTTTAAATACTCTAAATTAGAAGTCCATACACGGAGAACACATGTGTAAGTGCAAAATATAAAATTAATCACAAAATAATTTAAGTAGCATAAAATATCAGGAGAGAAAAATACGAATCTACAAGACATGCGTATGTCCTATAATGACATATAGAAGAGAAACGAGAGCTGACACCATCAGAACAATAAGTCTCCTCAGAACCACAGAAATGAAGACTCTCCTATCCGTTGCGGGAACGACACACCGAGACAGAGTAAGAAATTTTGAAATAAGAAAGATCTGCAATGTAGAAGATGTCGTGCGATGGGGAAGACTGAGAAGACGCTACTGGAGAGATCATGTGGAAAGAGCATGTTCTGAAAGAGTGATAAATATAGCTAAATAAAGTGATAAATATAGATAAATAAAATACCAAAGAGTGATAAATATAGATAAATAAAGTACCAACTGGAAATCGACCTTCAGGAAGACCACCCAAAAGATGGCGAGACAGTTGGACATCTACATCCCAGGAACAGGCTCCGAGAAATAACAGGACACAGCCTTTAATAAAGCAGAAGAAGAAGAAGAAGAAAAAAATATTTATGAAAATATTGCGGTCACCTGCAAAACAGCAAACTCCAATAAAATGTTTTTTTTCGTTATAATAAATACGCTGTATAATAACGAAACAACAAACCTTCACTCCGTTTCTCCGCAAGGGTAGGCAGAGAGAATGGACCTGCACATTACTGTTTCCTCCACATTCATACAACGAGTCATATATGCAAGACGATTCTTTCGATTACTAACATGTTATTATAAATCAAAAAAATATACTTTAAATAATGCTTACTATTTGGCACAGAAATGTAATTATTCATGTTTATAATTGGAGAACGTTATATTAAGTTAAATCAAAATTAAATACCATTTAAAAAAAATTAACTTTGAAAAGCTACATCGCTCAAATCGTGCTGTGCGGTGAAAAAGAAAAACCAAAAGGAATTGTAAAATATAAGAAAGGAAAATACAAGGTACACTTACATTTAAGACTACTTTTACCTTATATGACTAGACCAGGAAATATTAGATGATTATTCGTATGCCCTTTTTTAGTCATTTTTCCAATGGCAGTATCAGGGATAACAAATCGTATTCAATCGTCTGTTTTTTAAAAGACAATTAGAAAACAGTATAAAGTAAATGCTCAGATATCTGAATGTACGAGTTTTTTATAATGGATTATTTTGATTTGGAGGATAATCAATTTTTTCAAACTGATTTTATTATTTAAAATATAATTTGTTTAATGCACCCTGAGCGATGCAGGCTGGGTTCCGTCTCAGAGTGTGACCGATCCACTGCCATTTGCGTCTAGCGACTTGTTCTCTAATTGGCTTTTCGCCTGCCATGGTCCAGAGAATGGCATTTAACACTGTTTGGGGCCAATAGATTTTGAATATTGAGCGAAGGGACCCATTTATAATACCTGGAGTTTACCAATAACGTCCGCGGTAGACTTCCAAGTCTCACATCCGTTCAGCAGTACGCTTTTAACGCTACTTCTGAATATTTGGAGCTTGAGCTTTCTCGAAATGATACCGGAGCGCCATACAGGGCGAAGCATAGCATTTCTTGAACAATGATGTAAAACTCCATATTAAATCATTAATAGAAATGACAACTTCCATTGTCTAAAAGTGTCATTGAAACAATCGTTTTCATTATAGGAATATATACGATCAAAATATATTCTACTAACATACATATTATCTACTACTATATAAATATAGAAATATATAATCGTGAAGTTTACTAACCAACTTCATTTGTGCAAATAATTGATAAGTTTCTTTCTTTATAAAATATTCTTAAGAAGTAGATAAAATATGTCTTCAGTTTAATTAAAATTTCCATTTAAAAAAATCACGCCGTCACTGCTGAACCGCCATTCAATTCGGATTATAATTTTTGTGTGCTATTTAACTCTAAGCATAGCGCGTTATATTTTCCCAAATATAACGGGTTATGCTTTCCCCTGTCGCTTTCATCTGGAAATATTGTCCGTGTATGCGTTGCTATTATTGTGACGTCACAGTCTCTATGTTTCGGTGTAAAGCGTCTGAGAATAAGGAATATTCTCACTACAACAGATAAAAGGCGGTATTATATTACTTAGCTTTAAAAACGAATCGATACTTTATTTTCGTATGACAATCATTTTCTGTGTCTCAAAACTTTGTTGTGTTTCAGTAACAGGCAAACAATAAAAACAATAACAAAACGTATTTCATTCTAGTCAGTTCAATGTGACTAATTCAGTCAGATATCTTTATTAAATTCAATTGGGGAAGCCGGGGCATACACTTAAAAGGGCAAAATGTTAAAAACAAAAATATCATAAAAAAATAATAATAATAAAATCAAATGTTGCATATGCTAAATGTATTTATTTGAAGGTGAATTATTTAAAAAAAAACGACGTTTTTAACTACTTCCACTTTTGTCTTTATTTCGACAGCGACCGGTTTCGCCAGGCTCGCTGGCATCGACGGACTAAGCGATGCCGGCAAACCTGGCGAAACCGGTCGCTGTCGAAATTGTGACAAAAGTGGAAGTACAATAGAACGTCGTTTATCCGGACTGATTGGGATAGGAGGTGTTCCGGGTACCGATTTTCCGGATAATAATGATAATGTACACACGTAATCTCGAATAAATAATGACAGGTGAAACCAACGAGACGACACGTTGAAACTCGAACACAGCGGGAGACTGACTGTCCGTAGGGTGCGGGGAAGAACGAGAAGAGGAGGGAGGAGAAGGATGATGCAACCCACACCCAATGTTATGTAGGTGTGGTGGGGTAAGTTAGCCATGCGTAGGTCACGGTACAGAACTGTTCATTATCTCGGCTTGGCCGGACAATTGGCGTTCCGGTTAACTGACATCCGGATAAACGACATACTTCTGTAGTTAAAAAACATAGTATTATTTAATTATTTTTAAAAATGTACTTTCGTCAAGAGATTTCAGTAAAATCATTTGATTATCTCTTAAGCGCTAGTAAATTGTTTTAATTATATCCGATTCTGTAAAGAACGATTGCCGCAAACTAGTAGAAATAATTATTTCAATAGTCAGCAAAGTGAAATATGTCATTCCCATAAAAAAATATTAAATAATAAATACGGAGTTTTGCATCGTTTTGAAAAAAAAATATGATATGTTTATTATGAGAATAATGGCATTGCATTTCCTTTGAATGTTAGGGTTATGTATGACTAATGAAATGCATTTTTGTGGCTCAAACGGTTCGTATTTTGCTGTTCTCTCAGTGTCTGTTGACATGTTTAGGAATAATATTATAATTTTCTTCTATATTCGCCATAACTTTATGTTGCGGATTCATTGGACAATGTTTATTATTTAACTTTGTACACAACACTAACTATATTAAAAAATTAATTAGGGTGGTGGTCTAGGGGATAGAACGCTTGGCTCTTGATCCAGGGAACATGGGTTCGAGCCTGGACCCGACCAGATTCCTTCTTCATAATGAGCTATTTTCTGCTCATATTGAAGACTGTAAAATAAATTCTAATATCATTGATTTAAGTCTTTTGTGTGAGTCTTTTAAAAAAAATTGAAATAACAGAAGCATAAACTTTGATATAAAGCAATAAGTTTGTGGTTAGAAATTTAAAAAAGTATTGAATGTAAAAAAAAACTTTGTATTTAACCACAGTACCTATAGCTATTATAATTGATGTCAACTAGTTTCGCTTGGACCCAAGCTTCATCAGGACAGTATAACAACTTGTTTAACGTTAACAAGTTGTTATACTGCCATGAAGAAACTTGGGTGGAAGTGAAACTAGTTGGCATCAATTATAATAACCACCGTGGGAAAATACAAACTATTTTTATTTATTTTATATTTTTTAAAAGCATAAACGTTCCGAAAAAAATCATTTTAATATCTGTCAAAACTGACCACATTCATGATTTTTTTATTATTATTTATATCACTGTAGAATGGGCTTCTGTGTCCGAAACACGTTTGTTTTTTAATTTTTTAATTTAAATTTTTAATAAAGTTGAAAAATGAACATTGTTCAATATTATTGTTCAATTTGTACTTATTTATGTAAATATTAAAACAATTTAAATGAATGTGCCTACTTAGTTCCGGATACAAAATAATGTATAATTATATAATCAATAATGAGACTCATATAATCAGTTCAATATGAAAACAATTAAAGATTATTATACAACGCTTTGATATAACAATTAACATTGTATTAGCCAGGTTTGTATGTTGTTGTTATTAACTTCAGACACGATTCCAGCTTCACACCAGTAAGATTGATAGATTTATCTTTTTAGTTAAATATACTATATACCAATAAATAAAATGAAGAGATAATCTAATGAAAAGATAGACTGGTTTGTTTATCGATGACAGCTAGCCTTCCGAAACCGGTCACTGTCGAAATAAAGATAATAATTGGAATTAGTTAATAAAAAAACATCGTTTTATATCATTATTATTTAAAATAAAAAGACGTAGTATTTAGCTTGTGAACCACAGTTTGCGACCACCTGATTATTCCATTGTTTGTTTTTATATCTTATTCTATAACTAACTAACTAACCATCACGCCGTCTCCCCTGAGGGATAGGCAGAACAGACCGCCACACTGTTCTTTCCTGGTAGAATTACCTATATTCCTCAACATGAATACATCGTGTCACAAACGAGCCTAAATTTCTTTGACTCTCACGTAACCGACATTTACCGTAATATTTAATTGATTTGATCGTGCCAAGTTTTATGGGAATGACATATTACGCCTTTCTCGGGCATTATCAAATGCTTTCATTCGCAATGCAATAACTTCTTACATTTGCATATGTCACTCTTTACTATACGAATTTACATCACGTTAGTCTGAGAGACACATTTCTACTGTATTTATTCTACTTTCTATTCTCTACACATTCTATAAGATTTAAATTAAACAATAGTAATTGCATATTCTTCCGATGGCGCTACAGTCCACATCGAGCCATGGCCTCCGTCAACTTTAGCCTCCAGCAGTCCCTGTCTTCAGCAGTCATCCTCCAGTTCGGCACCGGAAGAAGTTGTGCTGCATCCATCTTGACTTCGTCCTCCCACCTCAGCCTTGGTCTTCCCACCCTTCTCCTTCCCCCCAAGTGTCCAGTCATATTGCGTTTAGTGACCCATGAGTTTGGCATCCTCTGTACATGTCCAGTCGAACTCAATCTTTGTAGCTTTATGTGTGTGATGTTGGGGCCTAGTACAAGGAATACAGCTCATCATTTTTTATACGGCCGAGCCATAGAGGGCTCCCTCCGCTTACCCGAAGCTGTTATAGGCGCAGCGGCGCCTTTCGTCAGCTTCACTCATGCACTCCATAGGCCCGTTCCCCGTCCATGCGGGACTTACGTTAAATATAATAATAATAATAACAATAAAAATCATATATGTATACTTGCAACCAAGGGGGACCCAGACCACATTTAAGCTTCGCTACTCTCCCTCGATGTCCCGCCGTACACACATAGCAATACAACAGCTCATCATTGCGCCGAATACGACATTGCTCTCCTTCTCTCACGGGTCCACAAATTCGTCGCAGCACCTTTCTTTCGAATGTGACCAGCAGTTCCGCCATTTTTACCGTCAAAGTCACAGCCTCGCAGCCATACGCCAATACTGTCCGTATTATGGTCTTATAGCGTGATTTTTGCTTTCTATGGACATTGCGAGAGAGACAAGTTTTGTTGGCCGCAATGATCCTTTTTCTTATTTCTACTGGGTCTTCATTGTTTTCTGTCAGGCTGGAACTCAGGTAGGTAAATTGTTCGACCACTTCGAAAGAGTAGTTGTCTTTAAATTAGACGTTATCTCTTGCTCTATGTGACGAGTTTCTGCTCTGGGTTATCACTTTGCATATAAAGGTTTTTAAATGCCTGCGAGTACTCCATTGGTAACAAAAAATGATTGCAAGGTTGAGGAGACCGCTTTTTATGGGCGTTTTTGCCAACGTTACGGCGTAAATGAAAAAGTGTTTTAAGTATAACAAATCCGAAACTTTACATAATAATGTTAAATCGATTTATATAATTTATTCAAAACTATGGTTTGCTCAGGTGATGATGCAGAGTCCCATGTACACATGTATCACTTTATACATCCCATCTACGTTCGCAATAAACTTCCATATCGTAAAAATAATCTCGGGTACTTATACAATGTTAATGGATGTATTAAAGTGTTGCATAATAATCTTTAATTGTTTCGATGTTGAGATGATTATATGCGCCTCATTATTGATTATATAATTATACTTTAGTTTGCATCCGTAATTAAGTAGGCACATTCGATTCAAAATTTACATAAGTAAGTACTAATATTTATAATATTTCATCAAACATGTCAAAAAACACCGAGAGAACAATGTTTTTTATCCGTTTCATTGTGAGAGTATCGTGGGAATCGCTCATTATTGATACCCCACTATTTATAATATAAATAAGTATTTTACAGTTCTTAGTACTTCTGAAATATATCGACTGACGCAAAGATGGCAGTGCACAATTATTAATTGATTATTCTAGCGCCGACCCTTATGTATGGAAGTGAAGCTTGTCATCATACCTGATATCTGTCAATGTTGCGCAATGAAAGTGCTAAGATAATTTTTTTTCTAGAATAAGAGGTGCGTGAATATAATATTAAATAATTTTGTTTATTTTACAACGCATTATTCTTACAACACGATCATATCAAGGGCGCTTTTAATACTTCAGTGGACTGTATACATGCAATCGTAATTAATATTTTATATGGGTAAAGAAAATGTTATTTATACCTATAATTTTCTTCCCATTTTCCAATCATTGGATAATCAAATCAGGATTTTTTACATCCTCTGATGTATATATGAAAAACAATTAAAACATTATCTGTCATTCATTAAAATTGTTGTATTTATTTTTCCTTTTGGCATTAGAAATCTTTTGCTTAACTGAGTAATTCAACGAAAATGCCCTAATTGATTATCGCAGTGAAAGAAATGTGTATATTTTTGCGTAGGTACTCATAATATAAGGAAAAATAGCATGTGGAAGGAACTAAGAGGGAAATTTGTAAAAGTTTATTCAAATATATATTTAAATCAATGTCACTTTATTTTTGTCTATTTCTCTTATAAATTATTAATTTCCGTACTTTTTACTCGAAGGCCAGCGTGTCGATAAATTGAACGTAGTAAAGGGGTTTTCATTAGGGATAGCTCTCATTCCCAATCAAATGCAAATTAATCATTTATTAATTTATTTATAAATTATGTCTTTTCAAGTGTATGTTTTTTCTGAATTACAATTTTACATTATCATCACGTATATTGTTTAATATTATTTATTAGTTCTTACTGATAAAAAAATAACTTATAAATACCTACTTATAACAAAAAGCCCAGATTAATTTTTAAATTTAAATATTATATCGAATTTTAAATGTGTTTTTTACATTAGTCTTTCTTTGTTTAGTTTTTATTATATTTTAACACCTGAAGATGGAGGTATCCTCCGAAACGTGTCGTGTTTTTTAATATTTTGAAGATTAAACAAAGTTATTTTCAATTTCCTAAATACTCCTATATTACTATGGAATTCTACAGTGTTAATGCCTTAACGCAAATTATATGTTAATGATGTAAATGGAACCAGAAATAGAGGAAGACCGAGGAAAACGTGGCACGATCAAATAAATCAAATATTGAATGTCGGCCATGTGAGGAGTCAGAGAAATCGTCGCGCATGCATGACACGATGTATGAATGTTGAGGAAACGTGAGAAATATGTCAGGAAAGAAAAGTGTGGCAGTCCATTCTTTCTGCCTAACCCTTCGGGGAGACGGCGTGATGGTTAGTTAGTTAGTTAGTTAATGCCTTAGCGCTCAATTTCCTACATTTATCGTATATTAATCTTAGCAGACTATTCATACTCTACTTCGCAATTTAGCAAACAACTCATATTTTCAAGTACATTACTTTGTCACCACTCATTGACAGTACGTTTAATCTAATAGGAAGTACTTTAAGCATTAATATTTATCGCAGGTTCCTTCTCAAAATTCAAAGAATAACTTGAACAGAACAATACGTATGAACGTAATTTCCCAGTTGGCCAACCTTGATTTTGAAAACACCTTAACTTATTCTTGAAATGAATTGGATATTGTGCTAGACTAGCTACGCAACTTTGGCGTACGCTGATACGCAGAATCTTCCTGTTAAAACATACAACAAATTTAAGCAATGAGTTCCTGGAAGGTCTGGAAACAAAAAAAAAACCTTACTACGAAAACAAATCATGCTACATCAGAGCGTCAGAACTCGGTACATTGTATTATATACCATACTTTGTACAATAATAAAACATATATTTCAAAAGCCCTTTTTTAAATTTTATTAATCTAAATGATTAAATGCGTAAAGTCATTACTGCAAATAGAAATATATCCACAGAAGCAAAGATGGCAGTACACAATGGAGTTCTAGTTCCAACCCTCATGTATGGAAGTGAAGCTTGGAGCTGGCAAAAGAAGGATGAAAGCAGGATAAACGCCGTAGAAATGAGCTCACTAAGAAGAATGTGTGGGAAAACGTTGTATGATAGAATACCAAACGATGAAGTAAGAAAGAAATGTAAGGCAGATAACTGCATCGTGAATAAAATTAAAAAAGTATCCCTGAGATGGTTTGGACATATGGAACGAATGGATGAGAGTAGAATGGTTAAAAAGTTGTACACAAGCAGCGTGAGTGGTAAAAGAAGCCGAGGACGACCGAGGAAAACATGGCATGAACAAAATAATCAATTACTAAAAAGCGGCCACATTCGAAGTCGGAATAATCGACGTGCGTGCATGGTACGATGTATGAATGTAGAGGAATCCCGAGAGGTATGCCAGGACAGGCCATTGTGGCGATCCATCCTCTCTGCCTATCCCTCCGGGGATATGGCGTGATGGTTAGTTAGTTAGTTAGTTATGTTCAATTTGGTTACTCATTCCTCGTGTCACAAATGAAAGTATATTGTCAACGTCATCAAAACTTGTTATCATTTTGAAATGTGTTCGATTTCGGGTTTCTATTGAGAACCACTATGTTCTGGAACAAATAGGTATTTTGTCCCCGATGACTATCTGCGACAACGCCGACATCAATTATAATTTTTTGCTCAGTCACGCAGAACCAACCTGCCTTTGGTGATGCCAGTGGGAAGAACAATTCGGACGTTGAATTTAATCGTCTCAGATTTAGACATGTTAAATGTCTATGAGGCAGTGTTCATAAAAAATATAATATAAATTCTGGAAAGAGTACTGCCTCACTGACGTCGACATATTTGGGATGGGGTGTTGTTTCTTAGTTTCATATCGTTGTTTTTTGTTATGCCTTATTTGTGTATAATAAAAATAAATCAATTATAATATTTTCTTGATTTTGAATTTTTTTTCTGTTTTAATCCAAGAGATGGATTGGTTTGCAGCAAAGTATAACATTTTTGCTGGTGATGCCACTTAGCCTTTTTTAATGTGGTAGTTTTTCGTTGCTTTCTACATTTTTATATACAACAGGTTATTTTAACCCAATTACTATAAACAAATGTTTTAACTATTGATTTTCATGACAAGTGCTGGTTTATTGCCATTTTTATTGTCACGTGAATTTAACCATGCCAAAGACAGCGCGATTTTTTTCACATCGTCATCAGTGAGAATCGAACTTGGGACCTTCGGTGCGGCAGTCATAGATGTTGTCACTCTGCCACGAAAGCAAAATAAATATAAGGAGTGATTTAGACAGGAAAGAGAGCATTTTTATTTTCGGATTCCTTTCAGCAGTGAGTATATTAGACAATGAAATGAAATCAATTAAAAATCTGTTAAAATTTTGTAAATGACCGCAGTGAAACTTATTTATAAAAATAATAATTTAATACGTTAATAGAATAACGAATAGGGGTTTATTTCTATTTTGATTCAAATAAAAAAACGGAAAATATTATGAACAAAATTATGAAAGGATCGCTGCGTTGGTTTGGACATATGGACCGAATGGATGAAGGACGAATGGTTAAGAAAGTATAGGTTGTGTTAATGGAGTACGGAGTCGTAGGAGGCCGAGGAAAACTTGGTATGACCTGATTAATCAAATTTTAAAGGTCGGTGATGTTAGAAGTTGGAAGAATCGACTGCGTGTTGCTGTATGAATGTGGAGGAAGCTAGAGACTTGTGTCAGGATCGAGTAGTGTGGCGGTCCATTTTCTCTGCCTATCCCTTCGGGGAAACGGTGTGATGGTTTGTTTGTTTGTTTAAAAGCGGAATTTCCCGTTTTTGTCTACATGTCACTAGAACAATAACCTATGAAAATTAGTATTGGTAAATTGTCCTTAGTAAGGATTTCCGATTGTGGTTTGTGGTCAGCGTAATCTTTTGTCGAAGATGGTTAAACTGGTTCCTAGGCACATTTTTTTTCTATTTCTCTCAAATTTTATTTCTCAAATTTTTTATGTGTTATTTATTTATATAAAAAATTTAATGAAGTACGCTTCCAATTAACAAATACGTTAATATTAATGAAAATCATTATCACAATAGTTTTGTTGAGAGCGGAATCATTATCTTCTTCTACTTATTTCGGTGCCGTGTCAGGTCCCCCCTAAGTTGGCGATCACTGCAGCAAAGGCATCTCTATCCTGCGCCACTTGGAACAGGTTCTGAACTCTTGTTATTCATGTTCACTCTTTGATGTTCCGCAGCCAGGACAGCTGCCTTCTACCAACTCCCCGACGTCCCTCCACTTTACCCATTCCGCATTTGTCTCCTCTGTCCCTTCTCTCATTTCCAACTGTCATGTGTCCATGAGTCTGCTTCCCATATAGTGTCCCTTTTTATATTTTGTTTAGAAATATATTAAGTGTAATCTGCATATACGGCGGGACATAGACGAAAACAGGATTAGATTAAATGTGGTCTGGGTCCCTCTTGATTTCACTACATATCATTTTTCTAATGTAAATCCCGCGTGGGCGAGGGACGGCCTAGAGATTGAATGAGCGAATCTGATGAAAGGTGCCGTTCACCTGTAACAGCTTCGGATAAGCGGTGGGAATCCTCTATACGAATATTAATACAAACATCTCACTATGTTATTCAATAAATATTTACAATGCGATATATTATAAAATAACGTGTAATAGCTCACTGGCAAATGTGTGTTGAATCGAAAGTCAAAGTCACTAACTAACTAACTAACTAACCATCACGCCCGTAGACAGAAATAATAGACTGACACACTTTTCTTTCCTGACATATTTCTCTCGATTCCTCAGCATTCATACATCGTGTCATGCACGCGCGTCGATTTCTCTAACTCCTCACGTGGCCGACATTCAATATTTGATTTATTTGATCGTGCCACGTTGCCTCTTTTTCTAGTTCTATTTACATCGTTAACATATACTTTTTTTACCATTATTTCTTCATTCATTCTTTCCATGTGTCCAAACCATCTCAATGATGTCTAAGAGATCTCTCTCCACTCGCCCATTTTTTTAAAACATACTACCCAAATGCATGAACTCATCTACTTGCACCAAATTTTCACCATTCACGCTAATGCTGCAGACTGTCATGATTTCTTCTTTTTCAAAAATCATTAACTTGGACTTATTCACATTCATCATCAGATCATTTCGCATTCATACTACATACATACTATTAACCAGGACTTGTAGTTCATGCTCGTTGTCTGCAAGTCGACAGCGTCATCCACATACAAGAGACAGCTTACTGACACTCCGCTCATTTTGGAACCTACATCCAACCCTTTCAGCTCTTTCATACCATTTCATTCTACTTCTTCTTCAAGGGCCCTATCGGGTCCCCCTAACGTTGGCGAACACCTCGGCGAACCTGTCTCTGTCCTGCGCCGCTCGGAACAGCTCCTCCATACTTCAGATGCCTGTCCACTCCCTCACGTTTTGCAGCCAGGACATTTGTCTCCTTCCGGACCCTCGGGGTCCCTCAATTTTCCCCTCCAATATCACTTGGAGAAGGTGGTACTTTTCCCCACGCAGTATATGACCCAGATGTGAGATCTTTCGAACCTTGATAGTTGATAACAGCTCCCTGTCAACTCTAGCTCGCCTCAGGACTTCGGTATTGGTAACCATGTCTGTCCAGAGAACTCTGAGCATTCGGCGATGGAGCCACATTTCAAATGCTTCCAGTCTGTTCATTACGTTAACTTTCAAGGTCCACGTTTCACATCCGTACAATAAAACAGACCACACATAGCAATTACATTAAAGTCACAGAAATCATATTTGCCGAACCTGGAGCTTGGTACAATTATTCCAAAACGAAAAATGACCTACTTACATGTCACACCGAAAACGTAATTATGGACGTACTTATTTAAATGCAGATTTCTTCCAAATTAGTTTCAGCTTTCCAAAAGAAACTGTATATACGAGTTTGCAATATACTGTAACATTTTGTATTGTGTACACAAGGTATGTACGTACGTACGTGTGGGTGAACACAATGCAGTTACAGAGTAAATCATTATTCATTGAATATTTCATATACAGAGAAGAGTGAACTCCATGGTTTTATTGGTCATTAATGCACACTCTTTATAAAGTATATTTTCGTATGTAAAATTATATTTTTTTAAAAAAATTATATAAAAAAATATTATATTTTAATTAAACTTTCTCGTGAATAATTTATACTTTTTGAGAAACTTGATGCAAAATGTGGTTCTTGTGCCGTCTCTTGTGTATGGAAGTGAAGCTTGGAGTTGACAGAAGAAGAATTAAAGTAGGATGAATGCCGTAGAAATGGGATCACTCAGATGAATGTGCTGAAAAACAATGTATCATATGATAGAATATCTAATGATGAAGTAATAAAATAATGTAAGATGGATGAATGCGTCCTAAATAAAATTAAGAAAGCGTCATTAAGATGGTTTGGAAATTAGGAAATTGGAAATTGGAAATTAGTAAAAAAATTCGAGGATTGCCAAGTAAATCAATTACTGAAAGACGACCATGTTCGGCATAGGAACAATCGATGAGCGTGCGTGACACGGCATATTAATGTAAAAGAGGCGCGAGAGTTATGTCAGGATAGAACACTGTGGCGTTCCATCCTCTCTGCCTACACCTGCGGAGAAACGACGTAATGATTCGATAGTTAATTATTACCTGCCTCTTGTGACACCGGTGGGAAGAGCAATTAATCTGCTGAACGCGGTCTCCTCGGAGATCAACGTCTTTCATATTAGTAAAAGTCGGAATAATCGACGTGCGTGCATGGTACGATGTATGAATGTAGAGGAATCCCGAGAGGTATGCCAGGACAGAGCATTGTGGCGATCCATCCTCTCTGCCTACCCCTCCGGGGAAATGGCGTGATGGTTAGTTAGTTAGTTAGTTAAGTTCGGAAGACAAATACTCTTGATTTTGGAGAGTATCTTGTCTTTCTAATGTCGAACCATCTCTCATGCGTTTCTGGTAGTATACTATATACAATATATTATTTTACCTATTCTCAATAGATGCCATAAACCTTAATTTTGTATTGTTAATTGATGAAATAAACTGATTTGATTTGATTTGAATTATTTAGTTAGATAAAGTTAAGGCGTTAACACTGTTGAAATACATAATCATGATATTTTTAAAGAAAGAAAAAATATATCGAAATATGTTACATCATGGAATTAAAAGAAAAAGTAAAGAAAAAGGGATCTGATTTGATACCGAAAGATGATTATTGTATTATTAATAAATTGTGATGCTACAGAAGAATATTAGGAATTTCCTGGAGAGATCACATCACAAATGACGAGGTTCGCAGTAGAATCGATGGAAGGGGGCACCTTATCAAAAGCATCTCAGAAAGCGAGCCCAATGCATCGACCACATTATGCGGCATGACGTTCTTCTATCTGACATAATAAGGGGGGTCGTTGAGAGGACAAATTACAAGACATGAACTGCGTCTCTAATCTGCGTCAGCTGAAGTGGACGAGTTGCAAAGATTTTACTGCATACTTATACCTAGAATAGAAACTGCGAAGAATTAGAAACTTTATCAGAATGACTGAGTACAACATGATTGTAAGTTAGTTAGGTTATTAACAATATATCTTTAGTGAACATAAAATAACTGTATTATTTCCCAGCATGCAGAACCAACCTGCCTCTGGTGATGCCGGTGGGGAGAGCAATCAAACTTCTGAACATGATCGCTTCGGAGATCGACATCTTTCATATTCGTGAAAGTACGTTCAGAAGACAAGTACTCTTGACTTTGTAAAGTATCTTCTATTCCCAATGTCGAACCATCTCTCATGCGTTCCTTGTATTATAACTAACTAACTAACTAACTAACTAACCATCACGCCGTCTCCCCGAAGGGGTAGGCAGAAAGAATGGACTGCCACATCTTTCTTTCCTGACATATTTCTCTCGCTTCCTCAACATTCATACATCGTGTCATGCACGCGCGTCGATTTCTCTGACTCCTCACATGGCCGACATTCAATATTTGATTTATTTGATCGTGCCACGTTTTCCTCGGTCTTCCTCTATTTCTGGTTCCATTTACATCATTAACGTATAATTTTTTTACCATTCTTTCTTCATTAATTCTTTCCATATGTCCAAACCATCTTAATGATCCTTTCATTATTTTGTTCATGACACAATCATTCGCACCGCATTCACTTCTTATATTTTCATTCGACACTCTATCATACACAGAATATCCACACATTCGTCTTAGAGATCTCATTTCTACTGCATTTATTCTACTTTCATCCTTGTATTATATATTTTTGTATATTTTACCTGTTCTCAATATTCTGTTTAAACTTTAATTGTTGTTTGTATTATCTTTTGAGAGAAAAAAATAAACTGATTTGATTTGATAACTAAGTTTCGATAAAAAATGTGAATTAAGAGAGCAAATTGCAAAAGTTGTGATTACTAACTTATACAAATAATTATATATGAGTGCTCATAAACATTGCTTAATGTATAAAGTAATAGTTTAATTGAGAAATCAAGCAAGCTAATATTTAAAAGCAATTTTTTTAAATCATCTTAAATGCGCTAAATAGCATATACACTTTACAAATGTATATAAATGCTTCCGATGTTTCCAAAATAATTCCAAGAACCCAACGGTAATACAAAAGTATTATACATTAACATTTTTATGGTTGCTATGAAATATAATAAATGCTGCCGATTTTTTTTTATACTGATAAATTCAGATCACATCACGTCTATAAAACTTAATTGATCGTTGGAATAACGTGGCACAGGTGTTGCTGGGTAAGCACTTAATATAACAAACTCTCCAAAGTCTTTCAATAAAAGGAATCTAAAATTATTTTTTTTAAATATATCAAATTGTAAACTTTACTTTTTTATTATCAAAAAATTAAATGCATCTATAAATATAATATCATACAATATATTCCTTTAAACACCCTTTAATTAGGAACACACAAATATTTTTTTGGACTGCTTCTAGGAAGCGCCAAAACTTAATTGATCGCTCCCCAGTATCTACATCCGACACAGATATCTCTCCTAAAAAAGCAATAAAACTTCTTGGCGTCCATCTAGAGACAGATCTTTGATTGAAAACTCAAATCAATACAGAATTTTTAAAACATTAATCAATTCCTTCGTCGTGTCCCGATTAGATTACTGCAATGGAGTCAACGCCAACATCCCCAAACAGCAAACAAATAAACTTCAGTCTGCATTCAATGCAGCAGCAAGACTGATAAGGGGTGTACCAAAGAGTTGTCACATAACACAGCATCTTAAGGAGCTCCACTGGCTGAAATGTCCAGAAAGGATACAATACAAGCTCTGCTGGACGGTCTATAAGGCGTTGCATGGAATGGCACCAGTTTATATATCTGAACTCTGCATCAACGAGAACCTGAATGCTAGACAGTCTACATTGCGATCAGCTAAGTCTTCTGCGATCGGTAGATTGACTGTGCCAAAACGCTGTCCAAGCACAAACTTTGACGACCGAGCCTTCGCGGTAGCCGGCCCTTCAGCCTGGAACAATCTTCCAGTAGACCTTAAGTGCATTGAGAATCAATCATAGTTTAGATCGAGACTCAAACGCACCTTTTCAAATTATCATTTCCTGACAGGAAGGGCTGATCGACTACGTCAGGTGCAGCCCTCATACTAAATATGTTTATTATTATTGTTATCATTATTATTTTTTTTTTATCTAGTCGATAAAACGGAGCATCTTCTACAACGCCCTTGAGATGAGTAATTCATAAAAATGGCGCTCTATAAATTATCCAATTTATTATTATTATTTTATTCAGTGTGATATTAGTAATTTGTTAGCAAAACGTATTAAAATCGAGTAAGTCGTAAAACATTGAACTGTAATTAAGTACTTACTCTATTTGTCTTGTTAACGATATTTCTATGACTTTATTCTAACCACATTTGGTAAAATATATTTATTTAGCAATATCAAGTTAACAGCGTGCAGTAGATTATGACGTCACACGTTATTAAAGACTACATTTTCGTATTTAAAACCATCAACGGAAGTGCACAATGTTATTCTATCATAATCATCCGACTTGAAGCTTTTTTGTTATCACCAAGAATACATTTAAATCAAATAATTCTAACGTTCTTAATTCAAGGTTAATGTCATTATATAAGGACCGTTGTCCTGTTGATAACCATTCCTGTAGGTAGGTACCTACCTATACAAGTAACCGATATAAAATATTTCATTTAAATAAAAACACCAAGTAGATATTTATGGATCTAGATTATCTTATTATTCATAAAAGGTGCATTGTTTAAGTAACATTTACAAATTTTGTTATTCACCATACAAAACGGACGGGCATTATGTTTAAAGGTCTGCCGTAACACGTGGTTTTTACATATCTTATACGAGAATCCTCATTATCAATTCTCAACCATAAGTACATTTCATTTATCAACGTGGACGATCTCGTATTTCAGTGGCGGGCGATTGGATTTCACTGAAAGAATTACCTACCGGAAAAATTCAAATCCGTACCTATTAACCACTTCAATACCGTAAGATCACTGGTGGCCGCTACGTAAGTGCACCATCAATACCGTAAGGCCACTTTGCATTAAAAATTATTCCAGTAAGAATTTTAACAATTTTTTTTGTGTGGCTAGCGACATCTATACACTATCTCTGCAAGAAAAATGAACCTTCTGACGTTGGTCGATCTTATTGAAATAAGGATTTTTGTAGAATTCGAGCACTAGGGTTACCACTTATGGTGAGATTGATATAAAGGATCAAAATGATATCACTTAACATAATTAAATTTCAAGTGATAATAGACAAGAACTGATACAACATACTTTATTTTTTTAATGTTTGCTTACAAAAAATATTTTTTTTTATAAAAATTTAAAAATTATATTTATTTATGCTTGTGACAACACTGAAAGAAAAATCAAAAATTCTAAATTTCGATAATGCAACTTGAAACATTTAAACTTGATATATCATTTTATAGGTAAACTTAAAAACATAATGCATAAAATCCATTAGCCCTATTTTTTTTTAATAATTAAAAACATGCGGTATGTTAGTGTTCCTAAGCTTAAAACATCACGGTACTTAAACGGTTAATCTGTCAAGATCCCAAATCTAAAATATTTGTGAATTAACTATACAATACAATCTACAAAACTGAACAGAAAAAGCGTTATTGTTAAAAAGGAATCAGGTCATGTCCAGGCTTGAATCCAAGTCCCCTGGATCAGGAGGTAAGCGTTTCGTCCCCTAGAGCAGTGCTCCGAAACCTGGTGTACCGTGAGCCGGATGCAGGTGTGCCGCGGTCAAATACATAATGAAAAAAATATTTGCTTATAGTCGGATGTCGTGAATTGCGAAAGAGTCGACTCTTTCGTAAATCAGCCCAGGACACGTTGGTTACCTTTTTTTATTTTTGTTTTTTTTTTCAAGCTCATTCAGCTTTTTAGTGAAAATCTGACGGGATATTTTTTGTTGGCGACCTTTTTTTAGGCCATTCGTGAAAAATCGAACATTCTATATTCCCGAATGAGCTAAAAAAATGTGACTTACATCTCTGCTGAGCTGATTAACGCCCACGCCCAGACAGAATTTTAGCTTTAGGTATGCCGCGGAATTCTAGGAAGAACTTAGGTGTGCCGCGGAATTCTAGGAAGAACTTAGGTGTGCCGTAGGTGAGAAAAGGTTGCGGAGCACTGCCCTAGAGCAATAGCCGGCAAACTATGGCTCGTGGGTCAAATGTAGCTCTTTGGCTACATAAATGGGCTCTAATTTGGTTTGTAAAATATTACCCGCCGCATATGCGGTGCTTAAATCAGTCAATTCTCTGTTACTCGGATCAATGTCCGCCAATACAAAACACAAAAAAATATTCACGTGATTGATAGATGCAAACCATCCACAAGTCTTTTTTGTTCGTCAAACACGAGTGTGGCTCGATTTTTCAGATGACAACCATTCTGGAATGCAAACATATTTTTTTCTTACAAAAAATATTAGTTTTGACGAGCGTGTGTCAAGCCCCCGCGATTTAGTCTCCGATTAATAATCATTTTAGGCACTATAAATAATTCATAAGCTTATCCTCATGTTCATCTTTTGTGACTGAGTGCCAACAGCTATGCCTGCCCCACCGAATGTCAAGGATTCGATTCCCGGCGATGACAGTATGATTCTCACACTGTATTTTATCCGGTGTAGAATTCACGTGACAATAAAATGGCGATAGATTAGCTATCTGTCACATGTCACGAGAATCAGTATAATATGTTTTGTGTGATTTTGGGTAACACCGTGTGATTTTTCCTTCTCCATCTCCATCTTCAGGGTAATGTGGTAACGTGGTGGTAATCAGGATAATTTACCATCACCACCCTGTAAATTACCCTGATTACCACCACATTACCACATTACCCTGAAGATGGAGACTGCAACGATCTCCGAAACGTCGGTCGAGAAGGAGAAATCACACGGTGTTACCCAAAATCACACAAAACATATTGCTGCCAACCGTGAAAATCTACGCAATTAATCAGTATAATAGCTATATCCCTTACATCGATTTGGCTAGCGCTGTAATGATGTAAAGCGCTATTCGAAATAATAATTTTAATAATAATGTGTTTATATACAGATACATTTTGTAATTTTTATATCCTTGTGGTTTAGAATTAACAATGATTTTTCAACAGGAATGACGATATATGACACTTAAAAGAATAACGTTTTATCGAAAGACAATTCGCAATATAACAATGTTCTTAAGTTTTAGAAAATGATTTTATATTTGAAAACTCGATCAGTGACATCTCAAGTAATGCCATAAACGGTTTTGAAAATACTATTTTGAAAATACAAACTTTGAAATACATATTAGAATAGATGTAATACCTAATTGGATTACGAAACATTTTATTTTATGATTTACGTAAGATTTAATAACACACTTTTATTCCACGGTTCAGTAGGTATATTTTTCATGTCAAGTGACAAACGAAGGTTTTGACAATTTATTTATTTATTATTCATTGAAAAAAATTCCAAAATCACATCATGACTTACTGAGAGTGCAAGAATTTACTCATCAACGATAATTTAAAAAAATCATAACATAAAATATAAATCCATTTATATATTGTTATTTATTGCCACTTAAATTCTGTCTAATTATATATATATTACATTATTAATACATTAGTTTATTCAATTCCTCCGATAATTAAGGTTTTATACCTTCGAAACATATGGAGGATAATATAAGTAGGTACCTACTCTAATGGGATAAAAAAAACAGTTCATTTATTTATTTATTTAAACTCTCTTAACTCTTAAAGATTAAAAATAGTAATAAGGATGTCTAATAAAGTTTTTTTACTTTTGTATTTGAAACCTTGCTTTGCGTCATTTTGAAACCATGAATTCCGGATATCTTTTAATAAACTCACATTGAAACAGAATCTCAAGTCTGCAAAATGTCCACCTACATATTTTTTCGAGTGTGAATGTTACATCCAAATAATTTACCTCACACTACTTCAAAATAGAATAAAAGAAGAAACTCCATCACAACATGCCCTCTTTATTTGGGAAAGCCGTAGATTCACTCGTGCTGAAATACTTCGCGTAACCAAATAATTACTTACCAACTTTACGTAATTTTGATTTATATGCCTACCTATGTACCTGCCTGCCAACTTTTTTTGACGCATCTCTTGCCTTGGGCCACACGATCAGGTTTAGGTACCTACTTACCAATGAATTAAAATGGGTTAGGTAAGAGCCAATATAGAACCCAATGTTAGTACAGCGAATTCTCCGTGTTCAAATATTTTAGTGAACATTAATTTAGGGCAGATCGCTTGGAAAAAAATGTAAATATATATAATAAATTCACCATTTCAGCTTAATGTTTAACAGAAAATTATTGGTACAAATAAAATGATATTGATTTATATTTAATAATCTTTTGATCCATATATGACATACAAAATTATGACTATGCAAAGAAATTAACCCAAACTATATTTCAAAAACTTGTTTACTGTTAATTTTGTGAAATAAAAAACTAACTAACTAACCATCACGCCGTCTCCCTGAAAGGGTAGGCAGAAAGAATGGACCGTCACACTTTTACTGATGCGGCACTCCATCCTTCTCTTTTCGCCTCGACGTTTATGAAACAAATCAAACAAAATATAGTCAATTAAATTAAAGTGGACTTGGACTTGGATCTTCTGGCTTACAGAGGTTCAGCTCTAATGGCTATTCCTCTTACGTCTGTAGGAAACATTGTTGGAATGTGATTTGGTAGTTGTTTTATGATGGGGCTAAATGTATGGCCCGGAGTGTCCCTCCGAAAGAGGGCGATGGGGGATTTAGGGTTTATAATAAAGTCTTACATTATTGTCAAGGAATGGAAGACCAATTAGTTTTTTTTTATTTTTAAAAAAAAGACTTATACCAAGGATTTAAATCAATGATATTAGAATTTATTATTACAATCTTCAATGTGAGCAGAAAATAGCTCATTATTATGAAGAAGGAATCTAGTCGTGTCAAGGTTTGAACCCAAGCCTCCTGGATCAGGAACCAAGCGTTCTATCCCCTAGACCACCACCCGATTGTATTTATAGAAAAAGTCTGTTCCCGAGGGAAAGAAGTGCTACCATTGATTAATTAGTAAAATTTCCAATTTGTGACACTACATATTGAATAAAATAACAAATAGAGTACATTGATAGTACAGTGTTGATAAATTCTTTACTGAACTACTTCAAATCAATTTCAATTCAATTCAATCCAGTACTTACCTGTTATAAATATTTTCCATCGTGACATTTGATTATTTTCATAGTACCAAGTACTTACTTTCTTATTTACTTGGATTTTTGTACTCAGTGGAAAGCTGAGACAAAATGTATGCTAAGAAATTTCAAACAAGACTATTGTCGAAATCAAAATATTTAAACTTTTAACGTATGTAACATGAATATATTTATTTAAATATCGAATTAACGATTTCAAAATAAATTTATATGTTTCTTTTTTATTAATGAATTGCATTTTATTTGTTACATTTCAATTGTTAAAAATTTCTGTAATACACACATAACAATAATGGTTATTTTGCAGAAAAACTAAATAGGTAATATGCATTGTCATCTATTGAAAGTTGAATGAAATAAATTACCCGCCAAATCCGAAGCCAGGTGTCGCCACTGGCCGGGTCGTGTCTATGGTCTTTGGTCAGTGCGACTGACGGCGTTCCGCGGAACTACTCGCGATCTCTGGTAGGCCGCCGTTTGGCATACTACGGCTCCGAGCTATTATACTTACTCCCGTCTCTGTCTCGCGTATATATTTCAATTCAATGAGAATTCTTTGTACGCGGTTCGGTGACTGTATGGAGATTACGCCAAGTTTTTAACGAATTTCCGTCAGTGATTCAACAAATAGACGCACAAAAGATGTCTACGGATTATTAAGTTAGTAAAACTATATAATATTCACTAAAATTGGATCCATTGTGGAATAAATATGTGATAAACCAGCCTTACGTTTGTAGCGATTCTGAAGTAGCGACCATTTTAGATTCGACTTGACGGCATAGCGTTAAAAATAATTGTTTATCTCTCGCTTTGGGATTTTTGTTGAATTTTTATTGTGAAATAGATGCAATAAAAAAAGTACATCGTTTGTTAATTCGTTATGTTGCGCGCCATTTATCGGACATTAAGTCCTTTCTATCATCATAATCATATTGAATGATGCGATCTAGTTTGTATACAATTTGGTATCTTGTTGTTTTTCAGATTTTTAAAAATTAGTAATCGGACCAAAATGGTGTCCACGAGGCAGATGAGCATAGTGGGGGGTGGAGGCGGCAGCTCCGACGGGGCAGGGCCCAGTCATGCTGAAGCTACGACTTCCCGCACCACCCGCCACAATGGGTTACCCCCATTGCCTCCTCTGAACTCTCCTCAGCACAGCTCCCAGTGGACGGGGCTGCCTCTCCTGCCCAAGTGCAATAGCACACCTATCCAGAGCCGTGTCTACACCACTGGCCTGTTGGACTTGCCCCCGGAGTTGTTAGAAAAAATATTTAGCTATTTGAAATTCAAGGCTGTAGCGCATTTAAGACTGGTGAGTGGTGCTATGTATATTAATAAATTATTCACATCTTTGTGAATCTGTTCCTCGGGATTTGAGAGCTCTAAAGTTTTCTGACCTTGTAGACTTGAAAGCATTTTCTGCAATACATTAATTATTCGCAATAATGCCATTGTGTATGCTTAATTCACTGTCAATATTTGTTAGCTTGGCTTTCAGTATGTGTGTTAAGTTTTAATATTACTTAAAAGTACTTATTTTTAATAATATTAAATTTTGCTAATATTCAGATTTTAAAAAATAAGTTATCTGAAGCTGAAATGTTAAAATTGAACAATCATATTGCATACGTCCATTCCAAAGCTTTCACTTTAATATGGATCTTTTTAATTGATTTATTTTTGCAACCTTAATCATTTCCCATTATTAAATTTATAGTAACACACCTATTCTAAAAAAAATTATTATTTCCATAATAGATTTTCATGCAAAAAGTTTTGATATAATGTTGGGTGTTCAAAGCTGAGGTGACCTTTTATCATTGGTGATTAAACGTATTGCCATTCTACAATACGTGCTCAAGATAAAGACATTTCAATTAGGTAGTAGTATAATAATGTTAGTATCCATATTATTTTATTATATGTTTGATAATAAAGAGATAAACTTCAATTGATAGAAAGCTTACAATTTCTCTGACCTTTAGTCTCGCCTCGAATAGCAATGTTTATAAACATTTCCCTGTTTACTGAGATTTAATCAAAGCTTGTTTTTATTGTTTATTAATAGATTTAATCTATCTATGCACAAAATATATTTTAAACATTTATATTTTCAATGTTGGATGTTTTTATTGTTTAAAAAAATATGGTGAATTTTTTTAATGTTTTTCTTCTAACACCTCAATAAAAACTTAATTGAAGTATTGAATTTACAACCCATTATTTTATTATTTCACTTTTTATTTTTATTATGATGATTTGTATTTTAAGTGCGCCGTTTTGTAAAATCAATTACTCCAAGGGCGCACTAGTAAATGACTGACCGAACAGTGCAGTCTTCAGTTGTTTCTTAAATTTAACGTCACTATCCTCATACTTAATACTAACATGGAGGCTATTCCACGCCAACGGACCCGCAACGCTGAAAGCACGATCTAGAAACATGCTTTATTGGCTACTACTATAGAGTTTTTCATTAAGAGTGCTTGAACTTTGAAATAATAAAACAACCCGTCTAAGTGATATTCCCACAATTTTTTTTTTATCTTCCATTTCTTTGATGTACAGGCACTGCTTCATCGACCACCGATCCGGTTGTCTCAAATTTATGCATTAAAATACGTATTGTGGACTGCAGGACGGGCATGAATGCCACAATTTTAACAATTTCAATGCATTGTTGAAGCCTGTAGCGTTACTTGGTAAAATGTCAAGACTATATAAGTATTCTTGTCAAATTTGACAGCTATCGCTTTACCAAAATGGCCGCTATACGCTGTCAAAATTCAAGTGTCCCTATTGAAAAACCCTTTGACCACCAGGATACATCATCTGCAGCGGAGCCACGACAGCCATTTAGCCGAAATTATTTTCCATACATAAAGTCATTGAATGTCCTTTAAAATTGTGGCAATATTACTTAGACAGGTTGTTTTATTTTATTTCAATGCTCTAGCGCTCTTAATGAAAAACCCTATAGTACAAAAGTTTACAGGCAGTAAATGTTAGAATTTTTGTACAATTTCATCATGCTCGCAAATTTTTACTATTATTATTGTTGTGTTTTCAGTATTTCTAATGAGATGTGCAATTGTTTTTTTTTTTTTATAAATATGTATAAGTTTTCTCATACTGGATATTTGATATAAAAATTAACTCTTTTGTAAAACAAATTATATGGATACGCTTGATACCATCTCTTAATACCAAAACTAGCATTCTATCTGTGAAAAATAATACAAGGTGTATGATAAGATGAATGCATGGTAAATTCAAAGCTGGTTATAACAAAGGTGCTAAGTGGTTTAAACAAAACAAAGAAAAAGAGATAAAAAACATTTATTGTTACATATATCGTGTGCCCCGGGTGGCATCTTTAAGATGACGTTTGCTCAGAAATTTTATTCAATCACTTTGCACCCTTCCACAGTTATTGACCTTTAGGTTTAATGTTAATTGGGATCAACAACTCATTTTCTACTTTGTTGATACTTGCACCTTTGTAATGCCCAGCCCTCAATTAAATAAATATGGTATTTTTAAATTTTTATTGCTTCTTTCAGGTGTGCCGTCAAATGAACAACGTATCAAGTTCATACCTGAATTCGTCCTTCCAACGCCTCCTCAGCCAGATGCTCCACCGATACCAGGCGATCAAGTCCAAGATGCCTCGGCGGGAGTCGGCACGGAGGAGCCATCCTCTGGCCTGCGAGTCTGACATCATCGAGACTCTGCACATGCGCCTCGCTCTCTTGCAGATGACCTTCGGCAAGCACATCGAGAGGAAATATTGCTGTTTTTTCCCCGGAGAGGTAAGTTTTATTTAATCATTTTGGGAATCTTCATAAAGAAGACAAATAGCATGGTTACATCAAGGCAGCCAGTACAATGCAAGCTTGTATTAGATAATGAAATAATATAACATGTTATGCATTTTAAGTACGCCGTTGTGGCTGAATGCTTGAAAAATGCTGTTTAGAAAAATAAAAATATGTTGAAGGAGAGCAAAATACAATCTACAAAAATTGCATTCAACATATAATGGCATATTGAGACAGATATAAAGTCTCCTAAGAACCACAGAAATGAGGACTCGCCGATCCATTGCGCAAATGACACTCCGAAATAAAGGAAATCAGCAATGTCGAAGATGTTGTGTGATGGAGAAAACTGGGAAGACCTTACTGAAGAGCTTGTGTGGTGAGAGTGTGTTATGAAAGAGTCATAAGTAAAGCGGCAAATAAAGTACCAACAGGCAATAAGACCATCCAAAAGATGGCGAGATAGTTGGACATCTAAATTCCAAGAAGGAATACAAATTTGTTTTACAAACGGTTGTACAAAGAAATTTATATGACCATACATATATTAATTGATCTATTTTCACATTTTTGTTTCTATTGTTGTAGATTTTGGATGAAGTATACAGTATATTGGAGTATCTGAGTGTGACGACCAAGCTTGCCCGGCCTTACAAGGTGACAGATGAGCTCTTTGACCTGAGCACAATGGCCATGGAATATTTCAAAGAGCATATGGAACCAAATCTACCAGAAATCACATATTTTGGGACAGAATTTTTTGACATTACCGGCACATTTTCTCGTAAGTGACTTCATTGTTCTTTTTTTCTAATTTGTATTGAATTGCATTACTTCATATTTTTTTATCTGTTTAACATTGGTCAGTATTGCCTGAGCAGTTTGACTATATGGTTTCTTGCTATAGTAGTTTTCATACTATCTCTAATAAATAATTGCTATAATAGTTTTCATACTATCCCCAATAAATAATTGTTATAGTAGTTTTCATACTATCTCCAACACAAAGCCGGCGAATCGCCGGCCATGGTCAATTTGTCACTGACTCACAAAGCCGGCCATTTTTGGAGGAATGGGAGATCGTGCTGTTTGACCCCGTTAGACTTTTTCTTGTGGGGTTTTCTTAAGTCGCAGGTCTATGCAAATAAGCCACAAAGGCCCTCAAAGCTAACATAACCCATGCCATCGGTCAAATTCAGCCTGATTTATGCGCCAGAGTCATGGAAAATTGAACATTTCGGATGCGCGCCACCCAGAGAAGCTGCGGCGGACATTTGAACGATGTTATATTCCATACATAATGGCATCGATAGGCCTTTGAATAAGCCTTTGAATAAAAAAAATTCGATGATATCTCACACACCCTTTGTTTTATTTAAATTTAAAGATAGGAAGCGCTTAATGAAAGACCCTTTACATAATTCAATGTCAATTATGGAATCATTTCTAAGATATAGAAGTATAATACCTCATTTTTTATTGTTGGAGATTATTCCCTATCTTGAAAAGCAATTTAATCTATTCACTGCGGATCACCAGCATTGACGTTTTCAAAATATACAGATCTGTAGTGGCATCTTTGGGAATATATTTGATTTTTTTTTTATCCTATCTAAATCCAACATTTCTTTGTTTATATTCTTCACTAGCTGACCCGACGAACTTCGTACCGCCTCAGAATCAATAAATGTTGTGTTAACTTATTAGCTAAATTTAATTCACCTTTTTTTTGAATTACAATTAATACTTAAAATGAATTAAGTTCATGAAATGTGCAAAAGTCAAAATTAAAAATATTAATTACAATGGAATATAATTCACGTGGAAGCCTGCATTAATACTACTTAAAATGAATTATAAATTGTTAATTAAAAACTTTGTTTTATGTATCACAATTGTGTTTTTATTTTTTCGCGACAACCAAAGTGGAATCTACCAGATTAATTGTGAGGATTGTGATGCCGTGTATATTGGAAAGACGGGTCGATCATTTTGAAGAGGTTATATGAACACAACATTTAATACAAAAACAGAATCATTGTGTGAATTTTGACCATCATTTCAATTCCAAAAACACATTTTTTTTGCATATAGCAAACAATTTTAAAAAAATTGATAAATTAGAAAATTTTGAAATTTTTAAAGCAAAGGCACGTGAATTGAATGTTATAAATAACCAAATTCCAGCTTATTCCCCCTTAGTATATATGTAGTACATTAAAAACTTTTCCTTTATACAATCTACCAAAAAAATATTAATACTACCTTCCATTTTTGCCCCTTTCTTACTAATGTAATCTGCTTCCTTATGATGTTTATCGTCTTTAATATATTAGGATTCATCGTTTTTGACTCTATATTATGTATGATTGTTACTTCTAATTACTGTTTGAATTATTATTATGATTATTATCATTCTTATTATTTTATTATTATAAATAAATGAATTTAATACAACAACAACAACAAACCATCACGTCGTTTCTCCGCAGGGGTAGGCAGAGAGAATGGACCGCCACACTACTCTATCCTGGCACACCTCTCTAGCTTCCTCCACATTCATACATCGAGTCATACACGCACGTCGATTCTTCCGGCTTCTGACATGACCAACCTTTAATATTTGATTAATTTAGACATGCCATGTTTTTCTCGGTCTACCTCGACTCCTTACTCTATTTACATCGTTAACGTATACTTTTTTAACCATTCTTTCTTCACCCATGCGCTCCATATGTCCGAACCAACGCAACGAACCATTCATAATTTTGTTCATAATACCTTCTTTCGCTCTACATTCCTTCCTAATATCAGCATTTGAGATTCTGTCATACATCGTTCTACCACACATACGTCTTAGGGACCTCATCTCTACCGCATTTATTCTGCTCTCATCTTTCTTCTGTCAGTTCCATGCTTCGCTTCCATACATAGGAGTTGGGACCAGAACTCCATTGTGAACGGCCATTTTCGCTTTCATTGATAAATTCTTGTTTCCAATAACTACTTTTAAAGCTCCATTCACTTTGTTACCCGCACCAACCCTTTTTTCAACATCACTGTCCGTTCGGCCATCCGCTGTGAACATGCTACCTAAATACACAAATTCCCTCACCTGTTCCAAGTTCTCTTCATTTACACTTATATTACAAACTGTCATTTGCTCTTCCCTTTCAAAAACTAACACCTTTGACTTTCCGACATTCATCAAAACACGTTAAAACAATTAAATAGCAGACAACATAATTTTGAATAAGTGTGATCCATCAATGAACTCCGTTTTCATCATTAGCATCATCATATTCATCATCTGAAGAGTTTCAAATCAAATCAAATCAGTTTATTTCATCAACAGACATTACAAAAATTATTTTTAAGTTTGATGATTCAGTGTCCCTATCAATTGAAAAAAGAAATTCCTCGTCTTCATCTAGCCAAATATTTCGTTTATTAAGTACTCGCGGCTGAATTTCCTATGGTAACAATTCTCTGGACCGAATGTACACAGATACACCTATAAAATCAATACAAAATATACAATACGTATTTTTATTATTATTCACTAATCATAAATCGGTTATTTAATCTCTACGGAACACTTATCTGTCATCTTTTTCGAATGGTATTAATGGCGCAAATATTCTCTGCTCTCCTTCACAAAAGGGGTTTAACTTTTAGAATAGTCTCTCTTATACTGATTTTTATAACTTTGGGCATTGTTAATCTAAAATTAATAATCCCGGCGACGATTAAAATTCAAATCTTTCACATTGAGTATTGACATCTGGCATCAACAATACACCACCTACGGGCGTTTTTTCGAAACTAAAATGGAAGCCATGATGTTTTTTGTACTTTGTCTCAAAAGTCAAATTTAGTCAAACGTACGACAAATATTATTAATTTTAAATCATTTTAGTGATTTTTTCAAATGTTTTAATAATTATTCTGTTATCCGGAACGGAGACAAATCCAGCAAATATAAGATCTTCAAAATTGGTCCAGCCGTTCTCGAGTTATAAATGGTGTAACTAACACGATTTTTGACTTTGTTTTATATATATAGATTGTATGTATCCAGTGATCTTTGACCTGATCTTTTCCTCGGTAGGTGTGGTAGTGGATTGCAACACATTCAGTCAATCAGTGAAATGCTTTGAGGTTTGATCATTTAATAAAAAAATTTGGGTTTTTGTTGTTTGTTTACATTAACATTCCTCTAGGTATATAAAGCAGAATTTGTCAATATTATAATGGGTTGTTTGTGACGTATATTTGTACAGCAATAGTTAATTTAGAGTGATAATTTCTTACAACTCGGATGTAATTTGTTTATGTTTCAATAAATAATCTTAGTTCTCGTGATATTCTAAAGATGTTTAAAAATATTAGGTAATTTGTGAAAAGTTTGTTTCATCAGTGGATCGGTTAAAGAAACAATCAGTTTCCTTCTTCCTCGTGTCAATGGTAGAAGTAGTTCCATATTTCATTGGCCCTGAAATCTTCCAGCTGGACCATGCTTCCTGATGCTCGAGTCAAGTCCTCTTCGGTACAGCTGACTGGGCAGCTCGGGCATTGCATATACAGTGCGTCCCTTCGTCACGAAGAATCCTTATTTTGCCAAGTTGTCCTTGGATCTGCCAACGCGCAATGGGTTCAGGGTCTTCCGAATCTTCCATTGTCAGCTCTTGTCCAGCTATTAAAACCTTCTTGGGTTACCCATAGTTTCTCTTCAATTCGTCCAGTCTCTCCATTTTGGGGGAACGCTGCAGTGGTGTTTAGGAAAGTATTCCTTGATTTTAGTCTTGAGGTTGGACACTTGTGGTTGAAAAGTGGATGCCTGGTGTCATCAGTTGTTTTCCTCTTTCCATGCTGCTAGCAATGATTCTCCTGACTTGGACGGGCTATTCCCGCTAAAGAGGTGTTTTGAGACAGCCCGTAATAGACTACACATTATCATAATCTTTGGCACCATCAGTCAAATATGAATAACATTATAATGTGGGACATGACAATATTATTAAAGGATGTTTCATATTCATCTATTCCAGCTGGTGACGCTAACAAGTCCTACTTATGCCTGGACTCTCCGCCAGCAGCTGGGTCGGGGGCAGGAGGCGCTGCTGGGGGCTCAGTGGGGGTGTGCGGGGGGGAGGGGAGCGGCATGCTGACCGAGGAGGAGCGCCTGCCGCCTTCACCCCCACCCCCACAGTCTAACATGGTTCTGCGGAAAAGGATACACAGAATCAAACAGGGAATGAAGAGGTAAGTCAGTTGTTTATTATATCGCGCCGTGAGTGTAAAACCGAGATAAGTGCAAATATACATTTTGGAGATATGGGAGTTTAAAGACTTCATATTGCTTGAAAAAACTGTTTTTTTTAAATAAACCAATGATTTTCGGTTTATAGTAATATACCTATAAACCGAAAATCATTGGTTTATTAAAAAAAAAACAGTTTTTCCAAGCAATATGAAGTCTTTAAACTCCCATTTCTCCAAAATTTATATTTGCAGTTAACTCGGTTTTACACTCACGGTGCGATATAATAATGATAATAATTTAAGGATAAAATTCAATACGAAGAATGTGCATTATAGCAAATTTTATGTGAAGAATGACTCTTTATAATGCATAATTGTAAAAATCCCAATTGTCCTTTGCTATTATTTTATTATTTACTAAACTAACTAAGCATCATGCCGTTTCTCCGGAAGGATAGGCCGAGAGGATGGACCGCCATACAGCTTCCTCTACATTCATACATCGTAACATGCAAACTCTTCGATTTTCCCAACTTAAGTATATGTTCTATAGGTAGCTAGTCTATCTCCATTTTTATTGTCACGTGAATTCTTCCAGACCAAAGACTGCATAAGGATTTTGCATTTATACCTGTTTCTTTTCCACAAAGGTCGTATACTAATATGTTAATAAATTATCAAATATTTCAGATACAACAACCAGTTGTCAGCGTTGCGCAGCGACCTGCGTAGCTGCAAACGCAAGACCGCCTGGCAGCAGAAGCAGATGGCTGAGCAGCAGCGCCAGATGGCCGAGCAGCAGAAGCAGACGCTGGAGTACGCTGCGCGCCTCGATGAGAACGACAAGAAGAACGAAGAGACCTGCCGCAAGTTCCAGACACTGCTGCAGGAGCTCAACAAGTGCCGCACGGAGCTGCAGTACTGGCGCTCGCGCTCGCCCGCCACCACGCAGCCCCTCTGCGCTGAGTGTGGCGGTCCAGGCATGATGCTCTCTCCTCCGCACTTCCAGCTGCAACAGGTCTTTACCCTCAAATTTACATCTTGATGTATTTTCATTTAATAGGGGATAGAACATTTGGCTCCTGATCCAGGGGACTTGAGTTCAAGCTTGGACATGACCAGATTTCTTCTTCATAGTAATGAGCTTATTTCTGCTCATATTTTAAACCAACTAACTAACCACCATGCCGTTTTTTCCGGAGGGATAGGCGGAGAGGATGGACCACCATACTGGTCTATCTTGACACACCCCTCTTGCTTCCTCCACATTCATACATCGTAACATGCACGTTCGTCAATTTTTCTGACTTCGAATGTGGCCGCCTTTCATTTTATTAATGTGGTCATCCCATGCTTTCCTTGGTCTTCCACGACTTCTCTTTCCACTCACACTGCTTGTATACAACATTTTAAACATTCTTCTCTCGTCCATTCGTTCCATATGTCCAAACCATCTGAGGGATCCTTTTTTTATTTTACTTATGATACAATCATCTGCCTTCTTCCTTATTTCGTCATTCTTAAATTTTAAAGATTGTAAAAATAAATTCTAATACCATTTAATCAAATCCTTGATAAATTGTTAGTCAAATAATTAATATATTTTCGTATCTATTTGGCAAAAGCACAAATGTCATTTTTTCGCATTTTACAGGAGAGTCTTTAAAGTTTAGAATTTCACAAATCCGTGTATGAAAATTGGATAGTCTTATGTTTTTTTTATTAATTTTTTTTTTACTCATTTATTAAAAAAAAGATTATATAAAATAGAGCTATTGACTGAAATTTGCTTGTATAATTTTTGTAATATATTTCAATGTACACAAAATAATCTGTTATAAATTGTTAAAAGGAGGAACCTACTGATGCCGATATATGGGGTGTCCCCACAGTGCTGGGTGCAGCGGGTCCCGCCTGCGCTCCTGTTCCGGCCCCTGCGCCCTCTACGGCACCCTCGGCAGTCCCTGTCCTGGACATGGCTCCCCTGGAAAGCCCCCTCTCCCCCAAAGCGTTGTCTTTGGTCAGCGGCAATGCCAGAACTCCTGGATCACCGAAAGCTCGTCGTCCCACCCAGGGAGACAGCAAACCTCTTTCGTCAGACGAAGGGGCTTCGAAAAGGACTCTCGAAGGAGCATCGTCTCCTCAAGATCACAAGAAGCGGCGTCTGCACCGCACGAGCAAGCCCAGAAAGCCGTGAATCGATCAAATAACCCAAAATGAAATATATCCCGTCGATCTGTCATTCGGGACGCGGTTACTATGTATTTCTCTCTTCCGTATTTTGGCTGGTCGATCCTTCAACTCCCCAGCCTGAGGAGCCCGCCTCCTCGACCCGCGGGTAGAAGATGCAGAATTTAGTAAGCGAATGACTCAGTACACAGAAGTAGATTGACACTAATTTTACCTTTGAATTCATACTCGTACCCTGCTGCAGTCCCCTCAATATAGCGGATGAGGGACTATACCCACCATCTAATATTCTTAAACTTACCAAACAGTTTGTATAAATAATAATGAAAAAATATTTATATGTTATTTTATTTTCCTCTTAGTGCTATCTATATTCTATTTTAGTTCATTTTTGTAACAAACTTAATATGCTTGAAATATATGTTTAAATTTATTCACCGAAGCAGTCAACATGATTATATTTTCCCATAATACTTTTTTATTTTCATTTATTGTATTTTACACAAATAATTCTGGTAAATGTTTTCTCAGGGTAGTCTCAGGAAAAACTCAAGTATTTTTTTTTAAATTTAAACAGTGATTGTAGACACCAGGCTTTATATTCTATGCTGCATATTTTTCTTACCGGCCTAGAATACTGTGTCTCACTAATAATTAGATTCTCTTCTACGTGTAATGATGCGGATTAAGATAAGGTAGTTATTGTTCAATGTTCATAAACTTATATTAAGTATCAAGAATATATTCTTATCTCATAGTACCCACCGGGAAGTAGAATTCAGTGTTTGAGAAAAATGTATTTCATATTTTCTCTCATTTCTCAAGATTGTTTCTGCAGTGTTTCCTATGATATAAAAGACACCATGAAACAAATTTGACGCTCACAGGATAATGTATTTCACTGTTTTAATAATAGTAATTAACTATGTGTTTTCTCTTATATTCTGAGACTACTCCGAAAGCATTTGTTATATTTAAATCCGTAGTATTCCTATTACATGCGTGTTCATATTTTGTTATTTGATATATGTGTCAGTTGAGTGACCCTAAACTCGGTAAATCTGTAAAAGTGATTGCGCTGTAAAAGATTCTATTCTCGGATCTAAACAGGGTTCTCACGTTGGCCGATGGTCAACTTTCACTTCACATCTTTACGTCGTAGTCATTCGGTAACGACCGCTGTCGACATGTGCATGATCTTTATGTCTAAGAATTACATAACTTGTTTTTTAAAAATATATATTCGTAGATTATTCCATTTTAATTTTTTTTTTTGCAAAATTGTTCATTCCGAATAAAAGTAGTCATGACTACATGAAGTAAGCTTAGTTAAATGTTTTCAAAGTTGATCTCATTTTGTCTAATGAAATTTTTGAAATCGTAAGTAAGGCTTAACTTATGTGTCAACTTTGTCATCGAAGATACAACGGTGTCTCCTTCGGTCTACCAGAAAGGAGAAAAACCATTCCTTAATAAATTATTAATTTGAGTACTACGAACTTATGAAAGTATGTAATTAATAATTTTCTTTTTTGGATCACACTAGTTTCTTACTTGAGATTTGTAACAATATTTTACTTTCGCTTTCTGTGTCATTTTTTTTTAACCATCGCTTTAATCTCGCATAACTTAAGACAATACAAATTTTACAACTTTAAAATTGTTAACATTCTGTTTCAATGAAATGTTATTTAGATTAGTAAATTTATTTATGTATTTTCACGATTATAATGTCAATTGCTTTCATAGTTTTAACTTAAATTATTTTAGATACATATCTATAAGTGTCAATATTTTTTTATGGTTTCTTAAAAATATTTAATAAAACTATTCATGTTTTTAATGGTCACTTAATCCAAATTACTTTATGTTGCATAATCAGATCTTTTTTGCGGTTTATTCAAAAATAAAAACATTAAAACAATTAAGCTAATATCCAATGCAATAATGCTCACACAGAAAATTATTATTTTTTATAATGATTTCTTATGTGTACACATATTTAGTATTGTATTAATGGAGATTGTGTGTAATGAAAACACGATTTTAGAATAAACCGGAATCGTCTATATCAAACTAGTTTATGTGAAGCACAGATAAATATATCAGTTGAGCCTAGTCCTACCTAGAAGCGCTCAGGATGGGCTTGTTTGTACAATTATTGATTCTATGCTTTGAGTAAATTTGCTTGGCCTAAGCGAAACTATCTTGAAATCAGTTTTGATTTGTAACATAAACATGTGTATGTTCCACTGTTCAAACCTATTTATATAATATACATATTTTTTGTAGTTTTGAAATAACATAAGGTGTATAAATTATCATTGAAAACTCGGATTTATTTCAGAAAACATAAATATCATATGTTATCCAACAAGTTAAAAGTCGTAATGTACCCTTTTCACTAAAAATATATTTTACGGTGACAATGTGAAAATGTACGTTACACTGTCAATGCGTGTGGAGCAGATGTATAAAGAAGTGAGTGTCTTGTAAATACATATAGGGCCTTATAATTATTAGCTGAAGTGTATTATACTGTCATACAGGTTGCGTGTGGCCATCTTGACAATAGTTCACTACGTGTTATATTAGATGTGACAATGCACTGATTAAGGTATTTTGGGATGTGTCCAGTTAAAATTCTGACGGCGGATTATACATAAATGTTTATTGACAAAATAATATTTTTATGGGTAAATATAATATTTAATGTGTATCAAAAAAATTATCAATATGAGACTCGCTTACAAGTTTGAAGTAATTTTGGGTTGCAATCCTTGGTTGTACTATGCATTAGAATGTTCCGTATATGAAATATTATGTACTAAATAATTAAATCTCTTACTGTCCATTTTATGCGGTATATTTTTATAAATCGTACTTTATTCGTGTCCAGTTGTCGGTAGCGACAAAAATAGTACAATTCAACGTTCAGCTTTAAAAATTACTACAAAAAATAGTTTGGTGGTATCTTGCTCAGAAATTTAAATATAACAACATTCGGCATATTCTAACGTTTGTCTATTCTATTAAAATTGAAAACTAAACTTTACTATGCAGTATTTTAAAATTAGATCGTAAAAAAATTCACAATATTGGGTATGTCCAACATATCGGTTATGGCACATTGCATTTACATATTATGGCTAAATTTTCACAATTTAGAATTACATTTGTGTATGTATGTATAAATTTTCCTTTTGGGTAAAAAGTTGGTCATCCCAACTCCGTGCCAACCTGCCAACGCCCCGACCTCTCAGACGCTACTGCCAGAACCACATCCCATTGCTAACGCACCAAATATGTACAAATTTTATCTGCAATTTTTTTTATAGTCATCAAACTAAATATTTTTCTAAAATGATTACAGCTGTATATGTATTTCCTTTATTTGAATTCCGGCCAATCTTTGTTTGTATGTGATATTTGAATATCTTGGTAATCCGTGTGAACTGATGCACGTGGTGTAATGGGGAGCAGTTGCGCATCATCTCTGGTTTCCTTTGGACAGTATAGTGCTTGTACACAGTAGAGTGCAATACTAATTTTCTGAAAAGTACAATACATTAATTATGTAGTCGATGTTAAGGGTTCCATAGTAGCATTGTAAATATGGGTTAGGTGTATTTTTGCGATATGATTTTTGCCAATGTGGTCACTTTATTTTTAAAGGACAAATTTGTGGAGTACATTTAAGTAGCATATTATTTACTAACAAATTATTTTTTATGATCTGAGCTTGTATAAATACTTGCTGTATATTAATCCATCTCTAACAAATATTTTCTCTTGGGACAATTTTATCTGACACCTCCCAGCAGTGGCCCGGCATACTCTTAACAGCAGATTCTGGTAGGTTCTTTTATATAATCCAATACTCGATGGTTTGCAGCAGGTCTGTTAATTCCCATATTTTTATTCTGTGTATTATGATAAAATATATATTAGTATTTTTATTAGTTAAAACAATAAATGTGTGAATCAAAATACTTCTATTCTTGTTATTTTTACCCTTTTATTTCCAGAAAAATCAAAGGAATACAACCGGCGACTATTTTCCTTGTGTCTGATGGAAATGATTTTCTATAATTGGTATCAAATATGTATTAGTTAACCCTAGACGCAAAAATAATAAATTATATGACTTATTTACAAATTAGTTTTGACTTGAAAGATATTATGGATCAAAATTTACATTAGATAATTTTAAAAACCTCGAGATCTGAAATCTGATGGTTTCCAATCCGCTTGATATCTACAAAAATATAAGTACAGATCAAACTATTATACTTAACCATCACGTCGCCTTTCCGAAGGCATATGCACGAAGAAAAATGGAATGATTTTGTATTAAACAATCTATTATCCGGATAGATTAATATATTATTCAAAAGGTAGGGTTTTAAAAAATTATGTGAAGGCAATGCTTCTACTCAGCTCGCTGATCATCAGATCAGCCTATCATTTTGGTTAAAGCTTGGAGTTTTCACTTATTTCACAAAAATAAACAAATGTATTATATTTGGTGGAGCAGTTTCTTTTACAATAAAAAAAATGTAAGTACCTACGTAGATGCGTATGGTAACTAGTGAAAATAACTTTTTTTTTTTTAAATAATTTTTCGTATGGCAATACTGATATTTGTATTTTTGACAGCATTGCTGATAGGTTGACGTATGTATTTTTGTTATTACATTTTATGAACATTTTGTGAACTTCAATTGGCGATATGGCTGAATCAGCTTATAGCGATCCAAATAAAGGTACCTTTTATTTCTATTGATTTCACTCAAAGTATCAACCCATTTCTTTATTAATATATTTTTAAATATTTTAGAGATGAAGATAGAGCCCTCTAGTCCAACAGAAAGAGATCATATTTTTTCTCGATGCAGCAGTACTGGTTCATTGCATACTCCTACATCATCACCACATAACTCAGGTTTAGTTGTTTTTTTAACTATTGCATTTAATTGTCTGTTTTATGAGAGTGACATTGTTATTTAACCCAAGAAATAAAACATTTTATTGAGATTTTATCCATGAATTATATAAAATATTGCTTGGATTATTGAAATAATCAATCATTTAAAGTTACAAACCTTTATATCATATTCCTAATTTTAATTACATAGCTTGTTTCAAGCAGCTTGTTTACACTGATAACAGATTGATAAAGCACAGAAATGTTTATTAGTGTATATAAGCACTTTATGAGTATGTAGATTAATAAAATTGTTTGATAAGATAAATTTTGTTAACCACATCAAAGATTATAAATATTTTATGTGTTTTATTTATACTTTTATTTTGAATATATTTTAAAAGAATTTTTAATTAAAATTCTTATTTGCATTCCATATTTTTTAAATCTTGCTTACACCTTTACATATTAAGTATTTGAGTCTATTAGAATTAATAGATTATTTTCATTACTTCTTTATATTAATTGAATTTGAATATAATATTAAGATACATTTTTTGTTTTGTTTTGGGATAACTTCTACTTAACAAATTTAACATTTCAGAAGATGAAGACGATAGTGGAGATAATAAATCATTAAGTTATAAAGAAAGGAGGCGAGAAGCACACACACAAGTAAGATATTCATGGCTTTTAACTAATTAATTAAGACGTGCGTGCATGACACGATGTATGAATGTTGAGGAGCGAGGAAAATGTGTCAGGAAAAAAAAGTGTGGCAGTCCATTCTTTCTTTACCCTTTCGGGGAGACGACATGATAGTTTAAAATATGACAAATTCATTCCTAATTTTTTTATTTTTTGCAATGAGACTAGTTTAGTATTTTAACCCTTAATTGGTATAAAAATATACACCAAAAAATAATCTGTTAACATACTTCTTTAAAATTATTATATTTTTCATCCAATTGACAAGTGTGTTCATTTTATTTATAAAACATTTTGTGGGTAATACTAACCTTTGTCTATTGGAATATGGATAATATCAAGTAGGAAATATTTTCCTGCGGTCCAATTAATGGTTAAAGAAAAAATCTAATTTCATTATTTTTTTTAATCTGTCATATAATGTCGAGTCTAGCTAACCATGGGAATTGCTATAAGAAATACTATGTCGAGCGACACTTGATATAGAAGTGTTAATGGCTAACTATTAGTATAAGTGATTAATACGAATGAAAGTGTCAGTTTTCTAGAAGTTTTATTATATTTTATGGGGATGACATTTTTCCCCTTCTAAGGCATTATCAAATGTGACATTTGATAATCGAAGGGCGAAACATGTCATCCCCATAAAATATAATAAAACTTATAGAAAACTGAAGTTTTCATTCGTATTAATCATTTAATATGGAGTTTTACATCATTGTTCAAGAAACAATAAATATTTGTATAAGCTCAACTATAGTATATAGATATGTATTTTTTTTATACCCTGCTTCTATATTTATACACAGATAGCTTAATTGTGCACTTCTCTGAAATATCATGTTTTTTGTAATGAATTAAAAAATTTCTATAGAGTAAAAATATAGGTATTTTTTTTATATTCACATTCTATTTAATATTTTAAGTTGTTCACAAATAAACATACTTTTTATTTATTAAAGCAGTTCGTCTCTCATATAACAAGCATTCACTTTATGGTTGTACATTGTCACTTTACAGCAATTTTTTATTATTGCCAACTGGTTTTGTCTTCACCAAAGTAATTAAATTAATTTTACAAAGTACTTTGGTAATTGCCCTGACGAAGAAACAGTAGTAAAGAAACCGGTAAGCAATAGGTAAAATTAATCAGATTTTTTATATGAGGTATCAAATGATGCACAGATAGATAAAATTTGATTCACCCAAAAATGTTGTAATTAAATATATATTTTTATATATAAAATACTAATTAATGGGTTTATAGCACACAGGTATCTTCTATAATGTTAATACATGTACTCAATATGTACTCTTTTATTTTGATTTTTTCCTAATATTTTCTATAGATATTTTTTTTGCATTTATCATATCATTCTGCAGAAAATTGTACAATGTAAAATTATTTTGTACCCAGTTATTGTATTATTCTAATTTTTTTCTAAAATTTGTTTAGCAATTGTGTTCAGACAGTCAAAATAATATTAAATCATGTAACAACCTTGACCCAGGAATGATTAGTTAATGTGTTATTCATTTTTTATAAAATAATCTCTGCGATGATAGTGATAAGGAGTAACTCTTGTGTCTTGTTTCCTATTGAAACATTTTTATCAGAAACTTATTTTTATTTTTCTAACCTGTATTTTATATAAGTACAATATATTATTGTCAAGCTACAAAACCTGATTTATGCTTATCTAGTTAAAACCAGACAGAATATTGTGTTCTGTCGAATTATTAGCTTAACACTGATACCAAATATGACCTAATTCCTATGTAAATTATGTTGTAGCAATGTTTTTTTGTGATAATTCTTTTGTTATGCATTATTTGTCTTAATTTCAGTTTCTATTATAAGAATTAAAATTTTGGAATCACAGATACTGTATCTTACTTTTAAGGGTATTCTGAATGGCATTTGACTGGTATTTTATTTTTTGGTAAATGTAGTCTTAATTTTATTTTTTATATAGGCAGAACAAAAGAGACGCGATGCAATTAAGAAGGGATATGACTTGCTGCAAGAACTGGTTCCTACTTGTCAACAGACCGACGCTTCTGGATACAAATTGAGTAAAGCTACTGTGAGTATACATTACATAATATTTATTTATTCAAATAAAAAAATTATTTGAAATATTGTGACATTTCAGTTTTCCTACAAACATAATATTGCCTGCAGAGAACAATAATGAATAATTTGCAATGATATTTTACATTGTAAAATAATAATTCTAAGAACCATCATAAATTTTGTGAAATTAAAAAATGTTGTAACTATTTTAAATTGTATTAAGTATATGTTGATTAAATGTTTTAGAGAATCTTTTTTTAGTGACATTTCTAATTGTCGTCAAATGTTAGGTAATTTTTTAATTTTTACAATCATTTAAAGAAAAACAAAACATTTCAATCGCTAATTCATCCTTGAGATATCCAAATAATATCTATATCCCAAAATTTAACACAAAGTTTTACCAAAATTGACACATTTACCTGGGAATAAAGAATTCCAACCTTCTCCCTGAGGAATTAAAAAAAATAAAAAAATTCAGTCAATTTAAAAGGAGACTAAATTTATACCTAAATTCATTATACAGAGTATGAGCTAACATCCTTACAGTATTTGTTGTCATTAATGTGTAATATTTTGTACTTTATTATGTTTTGTATTGATTAGTATGTAGTACCTTATACTTTTACCTTGTATTGTAAACTTTCTTATATTATATGTATATTTTTATGTAGTGATATCCCTCACCAAGCAAAGAAGTACTTCTTTTTGGTGAGGACCTACGATTATTGGTTTAATATTATTTAATGTGTTATTTGTAATTATTATTATTTTTAGCATTGTTAAAAATGAAATTTATTAAAAAAAATAAAAAATAAAGGACTACCAGCTCTCGAGAGTTTAAAGCTGTTAGTGTAAAATTGTCTAGCCAGAAAAAAACTACATTCCGGTAAAAATGGGTTTGATTACAGATACTCCAAAAATCCATAGAGTATGCCCAGTACTTGATTCAGTCCCGTCGCCGTGCGAGTTGTGAGCGTTCGGCACTTCGTAAAGAGGCGGAGGCTCTGGACATCATGAGGAATGCTTACACACAGCTTCTCCAGCAACGGCCGCCACCCCGAGGGCCTGGAGCCGTTCTTTCTGATGCCGACAAATTTAGACTCGTAAGTTTGCTATTAACCCCTGTCCTGTTATGAATAAGTGAGGATCTCGAATATGTGTTTATTGATACTTTGATGTTCAAGGGAGATACTGATATAATCAATTATTGCTGTAATGATTTGGTTTATAAGAAAAAATCATTTTAAAAGTGACATTTTATTCAAATTCAAAAGAATGTGCCACGTAGCGATGACAGATAGAGTAACAAGGGTTAAACATTTTTGTTAGGGCTTAATAATATGACATAATTCACCTTCTTTTAAAAATCCAATTTCTCTTTTAACTAAATTTAATATGATTCCAATATGTTGGATGTTTAAAAGTGAACTATATTTAAAATTTAAGGAAATCAAAAGTCTATTGTATTTGTATGGTTCAGTTACGTAATTTAATAAATTGATGAACGTATCAGGTTTTTCCCATCTTTGCTTACAATCTTATCTTTGCTATTTTATGGCTTTGTATTATTCATTGCAAGACTGTTGAATATGTGAACGGCGAAAAATTACCTAATTTATTTATCTGGGGAGCATTTTTACGAGAGACGGATAAATGGAGAAGGACATCAAAAGAAGGGTTGGTATTGGAAACAAAATAAATGGTGCACTCAAAGTCATCATTGCAAACAGAAATGTATCCACTGAAGCAAATGGAGTTCTAGTGCCAAACTTCATGTATGGAAGTAATGCTTGGAGCTAGTAGAAGAAGGATAAAAGTACGATAAATGCCGTAGAAATGAAATCACTGAGAATAATGTACGGGAAAACTATGTATGTTAGGATACCGATCAAAGATATAAGGAAGGTATGTAAGATAGATAAGGATCACTTTGATGGTTTGGTCATATTGAATGAATGAATGAGAGAAGGTTGGTTGAAAAGATGTATACAAGCTGTGTGAATGGAAAAGGAGTTGGTTGAAAAGATGTATACAAGCTGTGTGAATGGAAAAGGAGTTGGTTGAAAAGATGTATACAAGCTGTGTGAATGGAAAAGGAGTTGGTTGAAAAGATGTATACAAGCTGTGTGAATGGAAAAGGAAGCTGAGGAAGGCTGAAGAAAATACGGCATGACTTTCAAAGTACGAAAAATCGACAAGCATGCATGTTACGATATATGAAAAGTATAGAAGAAGCTCAAGAGGTATGTCAGGATTGAACAGTGTGACAGTCCATCCTCTCTGCCTATCCCTTTGGAGAGACAGCGTGATGGTTAGTTAGTCAGTTAATTAAAATAATTGTGGCTTTAAGAACGATAGTTTTTTTGTGTACTTTATTTAGAATATTTTTTCTAGTTCCAATCAATCATGGATCATCTATTTGAGTCATTTGAGACTGTCCCGATGGGCAACTTTACCGAGTTATCATCGGGGGTGTTTGGCTGGCTGGAAGAACACTGCAAGCCTCAAGCGCTCCGCTCCATAGTTGCTCAATCATTAGAGGAGCAAGGATTATAATAATATGTACTTTTTTGTACTATGTTAGATTATTATATTGTCAGACTCAAATCTCATCTCAATTTTGACGGTGATTCAAATAATCAGAATTTTCTTACAGTCAAAAATAAAATTTACAGCGCAATCAGAAATATATATTTTTTAAATATATAGTGTAAGATTATATTTATAAAAATCAATGACTATGGCAATCAAGCCAATGGTAATTGTAATTTATGTAACTAAAAGTCAATCTTTTAAATTTCTAGAATCGTATTTTTATATCTCTGAAGGGTTTATAACACCTGATTTAATGGTTATTTAAAACTAAATCTTTTATTTTGTGCTTCATGTAAATGTTTGCAATATTTTTGTATTTTTAAAAACTTTATATTGTTCTATACAAAATCTTATTATGTGTGTCATTTGTGCATATATAGTTAATTTAAAACATCTAAATCAGAGTATAAAATAATTATAAATAATAAAAATATATAATAGAATTTTTTATGTAAATACTGTAATATGTGTAGATTCATCCGTGAATCTAATCATTTACCTCTCACACTGTGTATTAGTACGAAAAAATGTATCTAAATTCTTCATATTTTTATATTTATGAAAGCTTTTAACTGTGAAATTATAAAAAAAAAATATATGTATTATTTTTTACATAAAGCACTTTTTAAACTAGACATTTTGCCTTTAACACAATGGCTATGCATGCTGAATGCTATGCAAGAGAATTTCCACTTCCAACTAAACGCCTTGCAGTGCACTGTATTGTTATTGGCGGACATCGTACTAAACTATATAAAAACTGTTGATACACGCGCTATAGAAGCATGACACAAACACGTATCCTCAGCGTGACTACAAACTATACTTAAACGCATATATCAGGGTATTATTTGCAAATCTGGCAAACTCTATCATTAGATGTTTTGAGTAAATCGCAAAAAACTGATACGCTAATAAAATGCGCTTTTTTACGATATTTATTTTTTTCATCTCAACCAGTTAGTATTTTAAAAGTAATCATTATGTTGATAATTAAAGTAAAATAATGAATTTCATTTTGGAGTTTGCCAGCTTTGCAACACTTAAGTGGAGGTTGCCATGTTTGCAACAAACCCTAAATTTTAATAGCAAAATTCTTCAGAATGAAGCCGAATTTCAAACTGAAAATCAATAAAAATTGTGTGCAAATGTATTATGAATAAGACCCAATTCATATCTCACTTTTGATTGTTGGTGGAGTTTGCCGGGTTTGCAAATAATACCCTCATATGTGTCATCAGCGCTCAATGTGTTAAATGAACATTCTGGTTTTCAAATGTTTTCAAAGCATGATTGTACTTAAAAATCTCAATAGGTTAGGTTACTTATTGTATATCTACATTTTTACCTTTTGAACATAACCTTATTTTTGGCTACATCATTAGAACATTTGATGCAAGAATCATTCTACGGTTATTCTTATTTTATTGATTTTTAATAAAGTAGAGAATATTTGAAGTAGACATACCAGAGATATTTTTGGTATGGTTTAACCATCTTTAAAAACCTTTTTGACCCTCTGTACTCTTAATATTTCAATGTGTTCTTAATTTTAAATATGTTTGGTATACCTTAGTCCCATTTGTACTATTAGTCAATTAAAGTAATAAAATACATTGGAAGTATTTTACCGATTAGAGTGTATGTTAATATTATAAATCTTTTAATTTGTAATCTCTAAAATAATTCAGTACCCCATAGCCCACATTTCCAAGTTTAATTTGCTTGTATTTAAAAAAATTTTTTTTTTTTGTTACTTAAATAACACTTATTATTCATATATTTGTTTACCTTGTTTACCACTTGTTATTCATATATATATTAAATACCATTACTTGAGATTTTTAAGTGGTAAACCTTAGCATTACTTTTTGTACATAAATGTTCATAGCCCAGCATGTATAAATCTTCATTACATGTTTTTTTTTTATTTCCTGTATAGAAGGAATTAATTAATAATATCTATTATGTATAAAACTTTCTTCAGAAGTAGTATTTTTCAAATATTTATATTTTTTCAAATTCTTACAACTAAATAGAATATGTTCAAATATATCTGTATTGCATAGGTTTTGCATCTTACCTTTTCTGGACAACAAAAAAAGCAATCCAACACGCCCTCTCCTATAATAATTATAACAAAATTATTCTGCTTCTTTTAATAAATCTGACGATCTGTGACACTGAAATCATGTCTCCTAGGATGATGAGGACCAGCTGTCCCTCCATCTCTTAGATGGTCTTACAGTTGGACGGTGTTTGGAGGAGATTTCGTAAGCGGTTGTAAATGCAAGTCAGTCACTATCCATTCTGGCTAGATTGTCCCTCAAGTATCTTCTTCTGGATCTACTCCACCGAATGATATCCCCTATTTCGCAAGTTTTTCTTGTCTTGTGACGGACACGATCTCGGAGATTCTTAATAAATCTAGGACCTTCATCTTAGATGTTCTTAGCAGACCCTTGGTTCGTACAGTGTCAGCCCGCATCTCTACAGCATACGTCATGATAGGTCGCACGCGTGCTGTCAATACACATGTGCTTGTTCTTCCAGACCAGATTCTTCAGACATCCTGACATGGCAGAGGCTTTATTGACTTGTTCACATACTTCGTATAAAGGTCATTATTAAAAAAATATTTATATACATAATCTATATATTATACTTGTAATCACAAAGTTGAAATTAAAAAGTTTTTCAATTATATCGGAAATGATTGTATTTAAATAGTTTATTAAATCGTTTATTTACAAAAATAATATTTGCATAGAATTATTATTTATTAATGTACATGCACCACGACTGCTCCGCTTGACTGCTTCAACACCCTCTTTTTACCACTGGACTCGTTACCGCCCCCATGGAAAGCTCCAGCGCCCACTGCAGGTCCTTTGGGAACCTGTGCTATATTGTATGGAAGGATTATGCTAAGCTTACCAATGTAAAGTGTTTACTAAATATTTAATGAAGTAACCATTGTAATTAATGTACATATTTCTCTTTTATTTAAATTATATTATTTGCAGTGTTAATAAAAAAATAATTAAGAATGTAAACTTCTGTTAAAGGGATCTCTATAGTTGTATAGTTTTTCATCCCTTATTTATCTTTTTTTGTTTTAATATGTTCATATTAATATTAATTTATATTATATATCCCCATACAAATTCCATTTATAGAATGATTCCATGTCTTTCAGTACTCTTATAAAATAATTTCATTTTATATAAAAAATATTACATTTTTTAAATCATTTGTAATCATATTTTGGGTTCAATACTAAAACTAACTAAGTTTTATTCATCAATGGATTTCTCATCGAAAAGTTTTTCCAATGCTTCTACGTGGTCTCTCCAAAAGCGCCTTCTGCTTCTTCCCCATCTCACTATGTCCTAAACACCACAGACAGACCTTAGCGTTTCATTTCTGATCCGATCTCTGAGGATTTTGCCTGCGATGGAGCGTAGGGTTCGCATTTCTACTACTCTAAGAAGGTTCTTAGTTCTATTTGTAACGGCTCTGACCTCTATTCCTTACGTCATGATACTTCTTTGCCCCTTGATTTAATTAATTTATTTCAACTATGTACATTATTTTTTAAATACATATTAAAACAAAATCGATTTTTTTCTCGTGAAGCTCTAGTTTTCCCAACGTGAAAGTTGTTGAGAAAACCTTTAATTCTGAGATTCATTTGAATTTCTCTATAAAGGTAAAAGTTGTTTATATTTTTAAGTGTTTTTTTTTTTTTTTCAATCATTGTGTTTCAAATAAGTTTATTAAATAAATATTGTGGCAGCTAAAACTGTTTCGACGTACATTGTTTATGTTAAATGTTGTTATTTTATGTTCGTTTTTTTTTTAAATATTACTCTGTATATCATAATAAACTTCCATGGCTCAAGTCAATTAATTATATGAATTGTTTTATTTATATTCATTAATAATATTTTATTAACTAACCATCATCCAATTTTCCCGAATGTGTAAGCAGAGAGAATGGACTGCCACAATCTTCCATCTTGACATACTTCTCTAGACCCCATCATCATCACAGCGTGACATGCACCAATGTTGATTTTTTCCATTTTATATAAAACAATTAAATTGAGAGTTTTTTAGAATAATTTAATTTATTTTTATAACAAATATGAATGTTTGAACAAAAGATTTTTGCAAAATTATATGTAGCTATGTCAGTGATAATTAAAATTTTTAAATACATACACAAAAAAACAGATTTTATGTTGGCTTTGTGTTAGGTTTTTATTGCTGACATATCTCATCACAAAGAGCATTATAAAAGTGTTGTCATGAAAGATATATGGTATACCCCAGCAAGTGAAATATGTTTTCCAAATAAATATAAATTTTTTTTTCAATATGACAGTGGATTTTACATCATAACTGAAGTCAGGTTTTCTCAAATTGCATTCTGCGTGAAGGTAGCAAGTGTTTCTATTAATAACAAAGCTGTTTTTCATGTTGATTGTTTTATGTATGATATTACATGGTCATTCATGTTGCCACCACAATTTATTTTTATTGTTTGGCCAATGTTGAGAATATAAATTAGAGGCTGTAATTTTAAAGAGTTTATAAATCAGTATAATTTTTTTTTTTATTACTTTTAAGTGCCAAATCTTATTTTTTAAGAGTTGTAATTATGTGGTCTAAAAACTAAATGCCAAAATATTACATACCCTTCAAATTAGGCACTCCATCAAAATTCAAAGACCCTCAAAGTGTTCCACCAGATAAAAAAATTGGAAAACCCTGACTTAAGCCAAAGAAAAATAATTGAACATAGTTTCAAGAATATTACAAATTATAAAAAACTATTCAAAATTAAATTTGTATATTCTTTTTCCCTACTTACTTTACTTTTTTTTAAATCTTGTTGATAGTATGTACTACGTATTTAACAAACTTATTGAAAATTTGATATTTGCTATTATAAATTAAATAGACAAGATACTATATAACAAAAATAAAACAATTTTATTTGTCATTCACATAATTCTCTATAATATTTTTTCTATCAACGAAGTGACGTTTTAATCTATTTAAATTACTAAATCTAACAAACGAGTTACAATCTAGTACATAACTATCAGTGCAGCTCTTTCTATTTAAAGAACTACATTGTTAATTTTACAATAAATGCTAAAAATAATATTTTTAAGGAAAACAAAATATTTTATCTTATTTGTTTTTATTTTGGCCTTTGTTAAATATAGGGTGTTTTTTAAACTGGCAACATTGTTTCTACAGACTGTCAATTTGACAGTTGACAGTTGATTTGTAGTCAGTACGTTTTGCCATTTCACCATGAATAGACTGACTTCAGAACAGCGCTTGTAAATTGTGAAATTTTATTTTGAAAATTATGATTCGGTTCACCAAACTTATCGTGCACTACGTCCATTTTACGGTCGACATAATCGTCCTTCCGAGCAACGTATTCGGAAGACCATGGATCGTTTTCGCACCACGCACACTCTAGTGGATAATACGCATCCACAAAGACGAAAATTGGACTTCACGATTGTGCTTCATTCGATCTAACCGTGGCGCTCATATACCCGAAATCATATTTAAACAATAATGGCATAAAATTATCTATTAAATTAAGCCAATATCATAGACATTAACATTATTTCAATGTTTTTTTTTTTTTCATTTTGAATATGTATTGTATACCTACCTCTAAAAAAACACTTTAAAGGCAGCTAGTACAAATTTTGAATCGTGTTTTATCCATTGAGATTTGTTGCCTTGAGACTTTTTATTAATGTGTAGGTGAAAATAATATATACAAGTGAATACTTGGTAAAATAAATATATGGTACAAATAATAAGTACCAATGTAGATCATAAAGATTTATTTTTCTTCAACCTTTGGCTTCTGTAATGTTTTTCAAAATACTGGTGAGAAATGCTACAATATAAAACAAAATTTAAATTGCATACTTCATGTTTGTGCGTGAAAACAAATAGTGTGCGGACTGTCTACGAGCGTATGAGTAATATGCACTTCTTTGTCACACAGAAAGTATTCAAATTCAAGTATTTTTGAGTCAACTTTTAGGCAATAACGATTGTCATTGGATCTTGTCAGTGGTTTTGCAAACAATGATATACCAAGTGTTGTATACAAAGTGTTTAATAAATAAATAAAATATTAAACATCTACAACACAAAGTTATGGCGAACATAGAAGAAATGATATTGTTGTTAAGAATTTTAAGAGTTTAATGATGTTTTTGAGAACATTGGTTTCTTCAGATTTTAATGTATCTTTTAAATGTCCTAATTTAGACTATAAATTAATGTCTGATTTTAAAGAAAGGAGTTGTATCAAAAAAGACAATCAATTATACATTAATAATTTAAATATGTTAATTGTGCTATTTCCTATTGTATTTAGGTGATTGGTGTCCAAAGATAAAACTAAATTAAATAGTTTTTACATTTTGCCTGTTAAAAAAAAATGTACATAAGAATTCATCGCATGATAATATGAAAACTTTGTTCATATTGTTTACTAGTATTTTCACCCTCACACTGAATAGAATAGTCTAGTATTTTCATAATGTCCTGACAAATTCCCACCAACAAAGTTATTTAAATAGTCTGATTACAATAACAATGTCACCAATATACAATATTGTAAAGCAGTCATTTTGGTGGTATCTCACTACAAGATAAAGATAAACTACATAGATATGGAATCTATGTTAGAGAATTCGATAACTTTCCGTTGTCTGTATCAAATTCTGTCCGTTTCAGTGGGCTGACTAGAGAGGTGGGTGATCTCTGCAAGGGGGACGCTTTCTCGTTCTGCCCTTCGACGACGCTTCTTGTTCTCCTCAATGCCCTCACAGCATAGCTGCCGGAACACGCAGATGTAGCACAGCAGCAGGGAGGCCATGAGGATCATGCCGATGATGACCGTCACCACGAGGAGGATGCTCAGCTCACTGTCGTTCTCCTCCATCGTACCCTTCCCCATTTTGTCTTAGATGAAGTTACATCTGAAACAAAGTTTGTCAAATATAATAAAAATCTGATGGCTTTTGGAAGAGGGGGTCAAGTCAAGGAGATTGATAGGAGAATACAGCTCGGTTGGTCTGCATTCGGAAGGCTGGGCAACATCTTCAAGTCGAACATGCCACAAAATTTAAAAACAAAAGTGCTGGACCAGTGTGTGCTACCTGTGATACCTATGGATGCAAGACATGGACGTTGACTAAAGAACCAATGCACAATATCAAAGTTCCACAACGGGCCATGGAGAAATCCATGTTGGGTATCTCGCATAGAGACCATATACCCAACGTGTAGATTAGAAAATGCACTATGGTCACCGATGTAGAAATACGCATTGCGAGGATAAAGTGGCAGTGGGCTGGTCATGTGTGTTGATCATCGGGATGATGGTAGATGGAGCCAGAGGGTTACTGAATGGAGGCCACGGTTGGGCCAGAGAAGTGTCGGGAGACAGCCAACCAGGTGGAGCGATGATATTGTGCGGACAGCGCTGGAGAACACTGGCGAGAGACCCAGAGAGATGGCGTAGGGGTGGAGAGGCTTACGTCCAGCAGTGGATGGAGACAAGCTGACACTTTCCTTTCACTATCTTTTTATTTTTACAATATGCAGAGTATATTTTTTACAATGATTTTCATTTTTACCATGTAATTTTTCAAACAAATATATATTGATTTCATACATTACATTTAAAATATCGCAAAAATATGTTTTTGACTTGTGTTGCATTAAAAATAATGCACTCAGTTGAGCCAGGAAAAACATTAAAATGGAGGTCAGAGGAAATGCTCCAAAACTCCCTAAAAGGGAACTTCGAAAATACTAATATTGATATTAAATGCTGGGAAGAGACTGCAGAAGAAAGACCTAGATGGAGAATAAGAGTACATAAAGGCACACAAGACTGAAGCACAGCGCAGAGAGAAGGAGGAGACGAAGAGAGAAATCATCGGTAGATGGTAGCGGTTCCACTACCAACGTCTTCCCTTGCCCTAGATGCCCCAGAGTGTGTGGATCCAATATTGAAATTTATTGTCACATAAGGACCCACATCCTTAAAGGACAGTCTTTCTTGGATACAAATATGATATCTACTATGCGTATCATGCCTTCTTCTCTTCTCTCCCCCCATATCTATTTCTGGATGTCTGCGACCACTTGCCCCATTTTACTCCGATCCCTCGAAGCGTGTATGAGCCTACCCACGGTCAGTAAACCACTCCACTTCTGAGTGATGATAAATAAATACTCGAAAAAATAAAATAATACGCATATCATACTAGTTTTACTAAAGTGATAATAGTAAAAAACACGTTACGCCAATGTTGCAGACTTATTCACATTCATCATCAAATCATATCGCATGTATACCTTATACATATTTACTATGATTTGTAGTTTATTTTTTACGTGTTAAGCCAAATTTTTTAATTTATTAAAGAAGTGATACTTTTGAGAATTTAAATGCTTACATGAAAAATCTCAACGTTTTTTGTTATAAATAAATGAAAGCTTATTTTTTAAATGATATTTTTATCCGTATTTAAAATATGAAATATCATGATTTTTTAAATAAATGTTCAAACGCGTTCAAATATTAAATGTCGGTCACGTGAGGAGTCTAAGAAATCGACGTGCGTGCATGACACGATGTAAAATGTAGATGAACGAGATATGTATTCGGGGAGACGGCGTGATGGTTATATATGCAGAGTATATTTTTTATAATGATTATCATTTTTACCATGTAATTTTTCAAACAAATATATATGAAATTTAATTGTATCTCAATAGAGACGAAGATGCAAACTGGAAACTGAATATGGTTGATCAAGGTGTTTACAGGACTTATGACCTGTCATTGGTTGGGTTAAGCGCACGCTTTATGTAATTACAACATTCCCCATTCCACCTATTTCTTTATGACCATGTAAGACAAATTTTTGGAGGTTGTATATATGCTACAAATCTATGCTTAGCTTCACATGTCAGTTTCAATACACCATCTATGTAGATTTGATTACATATGTTAATCTTATTAAGATTAATCTATATAATCCACACACGAACGCCATCTATGGAGATTAATTTTTAGCATTTAGCGATCTACTTTATTAATTTCATGAATTAATACCCACCATGGGTGAAATCCAGTATTCGTATACAAGTAAAAGTATACATTCACAAAAAATAAATATAAATGAATTTCATACATTACAAATACCGCAAAAATATGTTTTTGACTTGTGTTACATTAAAAATAATGCCCTCTCAGCTGAGCCAGGAAAAATATTAAAATGAAGGTCAGAGGAAATGCTCCAAAACTCCCTAAAAGGGAACTTCCAAACAACTAATATTAATAGTAAATGGTGGGAAGAGATTGCAGAATAAATACCTAGATGGAGAATAAGAGTAGGCATAAACTTAGTTAGTTAGGTAAGAACAAGCATACGAGCTCGTATGTAAACGACGTAAACAGAACTAGAAATAGAGGAGACCGAATAATGTGGCACGGTCAATTCAATTAAACATTAAATGTCGGCCACAGGAAGAGTCAGAGAAATCGACGTGCGTGCGTGACACGATGTATGAATGTTGAGAAAGTGAAAGAAGTATGTCAGGAAAGAACAATGTGGTTTAAAACCACTGCATTCCTCTTGGGCATGCTGGGGACCAATAGTTTAAAGATAAGAAGGGATGGGTGCACACTTACCCATTTATTCAGACTTATCAGGGGATTCTTTGAAAATTCCGTCATCTTAGAGGCTATCCATCTGTATGTTCCGGATGGTTATCTTCGACAGCGTCAGCACAGACTGTTTTATCTCCCAACATGCAGAACCAACCTGCCTCTGGTGATGCCGGTGGGGAGAGCAATCAAACTGCTGAACATGATCACTTCGGAGATCGATGTCTTTTATATTTGTGAAAGTACGTTCAGAAGACAAATACTCCTGACTTTGGAGAGTATCTTGTATTCCTAATGTCGAACCATCTCTAATGTGTTCCTGGTTTTTTTTCTATTTTACCTGTTTCAATAAATACATGTCTTAAACTATAATAAATGTTTGTAATATCTTTTGAGAAAATAAACTGATTTGATTTGATTTGATTTAATAAGTTAGTTGATATAACTTTCTCGATATTTCAAAAGTTTATACCTTCATCTGTGAGAGAACGCCTAAAGTTTATCAAATGTCGTTTCACTAGAAACATGATATTATGTTTATTTTATTGTGTATAACCTTGAGCCTGCTAAAGCACTTTGTAACTGAAAATTGTTTTTCGATTATGGAGTGCGCGTATTAAATATTTTCTACCAATACACGTTTGCGTAGCTTTATTACAAAATACTACGAAGACAAGATAATTCGCTTGCTTGAATAAATCAAAATTGTTAACCGGAAAATTCTAAATTTTATTTTTAACCGATCGATTTTCCATCTCGTGTATCTTCTCTGTCGAGCTAAAAGGTCATATTTTCGGATACAGAATTCCCAGATTAGTGAATATTAGTTCAGGATAATGCGCCAGTGCCGGGACTCCAATCTGTTTGCAGAGGATTTATTTACTTTTCAAGATAAGGATTGTCAATAATCTCACTCTGGATACATAAATACTGAAAACGTTCATTCGGAAGAATACTTTATTGGTAAGATACGAAAATAACAACCCAAAAGATAAAATCCATACTTGGATTAATCCTTCGATAGGAACACAAGTTAGTATTACAAATACACATAAAGGTTCGAAAAATCACGAAAATTTGACATTTGATATATTATTGTAACACCTGATGGTGTCAACATAGGTTGACGAAACAGCTGTCGCTTAAAATAAAATAAAATTGTGATACATAAAACAAATCTTTTTTTAATTTAGCAGTTTATACATTTTTTTTTACTTAAAAAGATTAATTTATTTAGATGTATTTGAATAAATATACAACACTGTATTACACTTTTTACAGACATGTTTCGGTTGTGGCCCAATATTTTTCGATTTTATTTACAATCTTTAAGTTTAAATATAACATTTTTTTTAATGTTACATCGAAAAAGGTTGGTCACAACCGAAACATGACTGTAAAAAGTGTTGCAAATATACGAAGTGTAGTTATTAGTCAAATATGAATCCACAACACAAAGTGAAGACGAATATATAGAGATTTAAATGTAGATATAAATTGATCAGCTGGGCACCAGAGCAAGACTCGCGATAGTGTGCTCTCAGAGAATGCTAAATTATCATGGCCAGATAATAGGAGGAAAGCGACCATAAAGGCGGTCGCCAACCCACTGGTCCGATGAAATCAAGGTGCTGATAGCCCAACAAAACTAATAAACTTTTTGCGACAATTTTATTTTTACATGAAAGACCACAGTTTTATTTACTTTTTCACACAATTACCACTAATATTAATACACTTGTCATATCGAACTAAACCGTCGTGATAGAAGTTTACCGCCAGACTTTTGGAGACAGCGGATGAAACAAAACAACCAGAAACAAAACAACAATACATGGAATGGCCGCATTCAAGAAAGTGGAGGCAAAAAATCAACAAGCAACACCCCCTTCCTGTCCCAAAACACGGTACACATGATTTTCCGGGCTGAAATTTTCTGCTTAACCTTTTCCACTCCGACCATTTTTGACCAACTTTACTTTCTTTGGCGATGTTGAATGCCGCCATTCTATGGATTGTTGTTTTTTTCTGATGTAACGTAGGCCACCCATGTTTCATCGCCTGTGACAATTTGGCTCAAATACTCGGCACCTTCAGTATTATAACGCTCAAAAAAAGTCTGGTGACAAACTTCTATCACGACGGAATACAAAAGCTTGTAATTATATATGACAAGTGTCTTAATATTGGTGGTAATTATGTGGAAAAGTAAATAAAACTGTTGTCTTTCGTGTAAAAATACAATTGTTACAAAATTTTTACTAGTTTTGTTTTAATATCAAAACGGCACTTACTTAAAATACACGTCTATTATAAAAACTTTTTCGGTAAATATTAGAATATATACGAGTATATGTATATATCAAGCGGTAGAGTAAACAAAGCTACATACATTACATAGTAAGCTAGTACACATGTCCGTTACACATGCACATAATTTATTTTCCCAGTTCTCGCAGAAGGCAAAACCACCATACACAATCCATAAAATGTATAAACTCGCGTTATTACCGAGTCTAAACAGTCGTAGACACCATCACGATCTGTATACTGTAGTTAAGTACATAAATCACAAATCTAACGCGCTAGGTGTTAGGGAACACTATTTATCATCAGAGCTGTGAGCAATACAACATCCGCGGCTTGCTTTTATAGTTTGTTTACTCGGCGAAAGTTGTTAAACTTTAAATAAAGATTTATTTGTAGGTTCGGTAGAGCGGAAAAACGGCAACAGCAAATGATCGACTGAACGTTGAAAATGGTCATAAAGTCTAGAGCAGTGATTCCCAAAGTGGTCTATATCCACCCCCAGGGGTCGATTTCGACTTAAAAGGGGTCTACGACAATTGGAAACAAATTGGGGGTGCATGGGATGGTTCAACTAAATTTAAGCCGAATATTGAAATGTTGATATCATTGTATAAGGCTCATCCCTCCTATTAGAACATTGATTGTGTTATTATTTTATGTAAAAATGTTGGATTTGAATTTTGTTTCGTTTTAATTAATAATTTTTTGTCAAAATAGTCCATTGTTTTGGCGGAAACACAATACGAGTATATCAACATTATATTTAAAAAAAAAATTGTCATTTTTTTATTGTACACTTTTTTTAAATGTTGCGACAGCTATTTCATCAGCTGATGACAACATCAGTTGGCGAAACAGCTGTTGCGACATTCTCAAAAAGTGTATAATACAACATTGTGATATTATATTATAACAGTGTTGTAAATTCAATAGTTAAAATGTACCTTTTACTATAAAACTTAACATATATTTTATTTAAAAGATTTATTTTCTACAGTAAGCCCTATTAAAGTGAGTAGCTCTATGTCAGCTTCAAAAACTAATTTTATATTATAGTTGTAGATGAATTTGTTTAAAAAAATCAATATTGGGAAAGCAGGGGGTCTACACAAAATAGGAGAAATCGGCAAGGGGTCTACAGGACAAAAAAGTTTGCGAACCTCTGGTCTAGAGCTTTATTTTCTTTCAAAATAGAATATTCAAAAACTTAATTTACTACCCGTTTTCTAGTTACTATCAATGAAATACGTATATTTTGAATGGATTTTTGTTTGACGTAGATACGGTATAGAATAACCCTTTATTGGGTTTTAAGAAACTGATGACGTTAAATAACATTATTTAAAATAGTGAGGTACAAAATATACGCAAAAATAATAGATTAACGTTCTTCTAAATTATTATGTACTAATCGCAACCCGTGAAATATTAACGGAAGTAAAAAATTTCTACACTTTAAAAATTGGTTCACAGTACAATCGCAATCAGTAATAAGTTTTAACGTTAAAAATATCACAATTAACAACATCAGATTGTTTTTCTTTTGTTTTCTGCACTACTGTCATACAACAATAATCAGAACCAAAATTCAAAATAATCCAGAAACGTTCTTGGGCATGCGCATTCGTGTGCATTTCGAATTCGAGAATCGAAGTATTCCTCTCTCGCTCTCTTGTATTCAAAATATTCTCGTACTCTTCGTGATGACGTGCGTGCCTATTTATATATAATAATATAATCATTTAATTCCATCGACAAATATTACCATTTTATTTAAATAACATTTTGTAGGTAATACAAACTTGTATCTATAATAACATGGAAAATATTTTCTTTGTATCCAAAGAAGGATTATAACCATTGACTTAATTAATAAGTAGTTGGAAAACAGTAACATATAACCATAAACAATAATGCTTGGAAAATACAAACGTATTTTGCGATAAATTTCAATTCCTGAACTAAATTCAATTTTCTTTCCTGACATATTTCTCTCGATTCCTCAACATACATACATCGTGCCATGCACGCGCGTCGATTTCTCTGACTCCTCACATGGCCGACGTTCAATATTTGATTTATTTGATCCTGCCACGTTTTCCTCGGTCTTCCTCTATTTCTGGTTCCATTTACATCGTTAACATATAATTTTTTTACCATTCTTTCTTCATTCATTCTTTCCATATGTCCAAACCATCTTAATGATCCTTTCATTGTTTTGTTCATAACACCATCATTCGCACCGCATTCACTTCTTATATTTTCATTCTTTACTTATATTTGTACTTTATATTTGCATTCACTTCTTATATTTTCATGGGGTTAAATATAATTATAATAACACCCGTCGCCCATAGAAACAACACAAAGACTTAACCTTCCACCTCAATGACAAGATAATGAGATAGATAATGCCATTTTAACCCGATGACAAACCCGATGATTCCTTAGATAAAAAAAAACTTATTTCTTACTTAGAAAAAGTAAATTACTCGCGTAATCTATATTTGTTCAATTAAGTAGCTACTTTAGGATGTCAGAAAAAGTATCTACATCAGAGTAAACTCAAATAAAGACAAAGATAAGAACGACTTAACTCAAATCTTGCTCGCAAAATGAATAAAAGATATTAAACCTCAAGGGAACAAAATCTTGCGAATACTAAATTGAAAATATATATAATACATAAGGTAAAAAATGCCGAGGAATAAATTAACTTACGCTAGACAGCTCGTCTATCTTTCGTATGGCGGGTTCAATAATGTAAAATTGAATCAGACATGACTCATCAGACATGACTCATCAGACATGACTCAAATTGAATCAGACATGACTCATCACAAAGAAGTTGTAGAATAAAAAAAAACTTATTGCCATTTTATTGGCTCAGTTACTAGGATGATTAAGTACTCGTTCTTCCAACCAAAAGTCTTTCATTGTTCAACTTGAATTAATAACGAAGTACGAGAACAAATCAATAAAGTATCTGCCGTATTAGGATACCAATTTCCAAATCTGAGAGAAGGGCCGTCTTTGTTAGTTGGTTAGCTCTGTTTATTATATTTTCGACTTGTTAATCCTTCAATCCTGCCCACTCTCCCTTTCGATTCTTCAGATAAGTTTTACGAGTTCACTCTCTGAGAACGCAATTAATGTTGTATAGAGTATATATATAATACATATTCAAAATGAAAAAAAAAAACACATTTAAATAATGTTAATAAATGTCTTCAGGGGGTTAAAGGGGTTAACTAACTAACTAACTTACCATCACGCCGTCTCCCCGGAGGGGTAGGCAGAAAGAATGGAACGCCACACTGTTCTGTCCTGACATACGTCTCCCGCTTCCTCTACATTCATACATCTTGTCATGCACGCACGTCGATTTTTCCGACTCCTCACGTGACCGACATTCAATATTTGATTGATTTGATCGTGCCACGTTTTCCTCGGCCTTCCTCTATTTCTAGCTCCGTTCACGCCGTTTACATATATACCTTCTTTACCATTCTGTCTTCACTCATTCTTTCCATGTGTCCAAACCATCTTAATGACCCTTTCCTTATTTTGTTCATAACACTTTCATTCGCACCACATTCACTTATTATACTTGCATTTGTCACTCTATCATATACAGATTTGCCACACATTCGTCTTAGAGATCTCATTTCTACTGCATTTATTCTACTTTCATCCTTCTTTTGCCAGTTCCATGCTTCACTTCCATACATAAGGGTCGGCACAAGAACACCATTGTGCACTGCCATCTTAGCTTTTTTGGATAGGCTTTTGTTTGCGATGACAACTTTAAGTGCACCATTTATTCTGTTGCCTGCCCCAACCCTTCTTTCAATATCCTTCTCCACCCTCACATCCTTTGTAAACATACTTCCTAAATAAACAAATTCATCCACTTGTTCCAGATTTTCACCGTTTACACTAATGTTGCAGACTGTCATGATTCCTTCTTTTTCGAAAATCAATTAAAGTTAAAGGGGTTAATGGGCTTAAAGGGGTTCAAAAGGGTAGTAGGGCTACGATGGGGTATGTTTCGCTGGAAAATATGCCTCTACAAAATGTCGTAAGGCGCCATGTTGCATTTACAACAGCAACACTACTATCAAGTCCAACTCTCTAGCGTCCACGAGAGGTCTTTTTAAAGACCCCGCGAACATGATTTTCAAAATAAATTTGCACAATTTGCAAGCGCTGTTCTGACGTAAAATGGCAAAACGTACTGACTACAAATCAACTGTCAACTACGAGGTCTGTTCAAAAAGTATCGCGAATTTTGAATTTCCGCTGGCTACGTATATTTGATTTTTGATTTTTTTGTAGCGTTATGTTGGTACTCATGTCCCTTACTTATGCTGACAAGGTCAGCCATTTTGAATGTTTAGTTAATTTTTGACAGCTGTTTTGCTTGGATGTGTTTTGGCTCGTCTTCGATTTTTGCCTATTCCAAAAAATGGATCAAAGAATCTGTATCAAATTTTGTGTGAAAAACAAAATAAAGTGCGCGGACGCATTTCGAATGTTGACTGTGGCATATGGTGAAGCTACCTTGGACCAAAGCAACGTTTATCGGTGGTACAAAATGTTCTCAGAGGGCCGAGAAGATATGAACGACGAAGAGCGTGCCGGACGCCCGAGCACGTCAACAACAGACGAAAACATTGATAAAGTGAAGAAAATAGTATTAGCCAATCGTCGAATCACCGTTAGAGAAGTTGCTGAGGACCTAAACATATCGATTGGCTCGTGCCATTCGATTTTAACCAATGATTTGGGCATGAGTCGGGTCGCCGCGAAATTCGTGCCAAAATTGCTCAATTTCGACCAAAAACAGCATCGCGTTAACATTACTCAGGAGATGTTGGACTCGGTCCGTGACGACCCAAATGTGCTCCAGAGGGTCATAACTGGTGACGAATCATGGGTTTATGGTTATGACGTGGAAACCAAAGCTCAATCATCCCAATGGAAGCTGCCGCATGAGCCAAGACCAAAAAAAGCGCGCCAAGTTCGGTCGAACGTGAAGGTTTTGCTCACAGTTTTCTTCGATTGCAGGGGCGTGGTGCATCATGAGTTCTTGCCACAGGGTAGTACGGTCAATAAGGAATATTACCTGCAAGTTATGCGCAATTTGCGCGAAGCAATCCGCCAGAAACGCCCGGATTTGTGGAAGAACAAAAACTGGCTTTTGCACCATGATAACGCCCCTGCTCACACATCGTTGCTTGTGCGCGAATATTTGGCCAAAAACAACACAGTAATGGTGCCGCAGCCACCGTATTCCCCAGACCTGGCCCCCTGTGACTTTTTCCTGTTTCCAAAACTGAAGAGGCCCATGAAAGGACGACGCTACGCCACGATTGAGGAGATAAAGACGGCATCGAAGGAGGAGCTGAACAAGATCACAAAAATGATTTTTTTAAGTGCTTCGAGGATTGGAAAAAACGTTGGCATAAATGTATTATATCCGAGGGGAATTACTTTGAAGGGGACAAAATAGATATTCATGAATAAATAAATACTTTTTGAAAAAATATAAAATTCGCGATACTTTTTGAACAGACCTCGTATTAAATTAACAGCCTGTAGAAATAATGTTGCCAGTTTAAAAACCAAACCTCTAAAAAAAACACACTATACGAGTATAAGGATATATGCAATATTTTAAGGAAGAAAAAATATCTCACAGGAATATTACAATAAAAATAAAAATATGCTAACATTTAAAGCGCCGTTTTTGTGATGTAATCACCTCAAGGGTTCATTTAGACGTGTTTAAAATCTAAAAATCTAAATGTGAACGCTGCATCTGATATTCGCGATCGGTTTGAAAGTAAAGTATTAAAGTAGTCATTTAAAATAATTATGCATCTAAAGTTAAAATGGAGATAGTTCCAAGCTGGTGGACCAGCTACGGCAAAGGCTCGATCCCCGAAATTTGTACTAGGGCAACACTTCGGCTCAAGTAATCTTCCTATTGCCGAGGAGTTTTCCGAGCGAAGTGTGAATTTCTGTGTATTTAGGCTGTCTGTTATACAGAGATCGAATAATAGAGCATTGTCTTAACATTTATTTTCACGGCATAATTAATTAGTAAATATATATCACCAATGGATTCTATTCAAATATTCAACATCAAATTTTATTTCCCTCTTTTATTTTATTGATATGTGGACAATGTAAATTTGGTTGCCTTTTTTATATGTTTCTAGCGAAGCTCGATCACGAATGAAACAGGCTGGCTCATAAAAATCAAATCAAATCAAGTCAAATCAGTGTATATACTCAAAAGACATTACAAACATCATAAATATTTAAGGCATCTATTGAGTACAGATCAAATATTATATACTCGTACATACAACATAATAACAGGAACGCATTAGTGATGGTTCGACATTAGGAAGACAAGATACTTTCTAAAGTCAAGAGTATTTGTCCCCTGAACGTACTTTCACTAATATGTAAGACTTCGATCTCCGAGGAGACCGCGTTCAGCAGAAAAATTGCTCTTCCCACCGGTGTCATCAGAGGCAGATTGTAAAAATATGAGTATTAAGTGGTTTAAAATGTAATAAATCATTGCATTACACTATTTCTAAAACATTATACATTTGTGTTTAAAAATTGTCGTTAGAAATCAAATACCACTTTACCAATCCATATATTATATAATACAATATGAGTTTAAGAAACTTTGATGAAGATATTAGAAGATAACTGCTGATGGATAGAAGATAACCGGTCCGAACTAGAAGAACAAGCGACATATAAGTAAAACTAAAATATACATTATACATACATTTTTTATTGTTTTCAGTATTTACAACTGACTTCTACCAAGAATTATTTAAAATCAACATCAACACAATCAAAATCATACTTATTTCACAAACTTAGTTTAGAAAATAGTGAATTTGTATGTGGTTAGTATGGAACATAGTTATGTTAAAATGATAATATTTCGATTTGAATCGCAAATGTGAACCAGTTATAGAAGTTTATTTTTCTTATTTGTTTCATAGGAAGCTATAATTTTGTGATGTGACAGGTATATTAGCTAATGGAAAAAACTCCGTTGTACCGCTAGATTTTATTTTTATGTTACGATGTTATGTTGGTTCTTAAAAAAATAAATATTTGGTTATTTTTTTAACAATTTCATTGCGGAACATTTTCAGATATCTGGTAAGATCCTCAAATTATGACTTATTTAATTATAAATATAACCTATAGGTATTAAAAATGTACTTAATAAATAATAACTATTTATTTTGTACATTATACACGTCGGTGAGCATTTACAAAAACCACAAACGCGCTGGGCGCGTATTGTACGCATTTCAGTAGTACGCGCCTTGTGCGTACGCAGCGTGACTAGCCCATCTCAAGCACCGCACCTTGATTCATTATTTCTCTCGGGAATGTTGGATTTCAACACTCTTGAAACCCGTTGAATGATCTTTCTAGTGAAGCATTTTTTATACTGTTATCCGGAGGTATTTACAATCAAGGAATACTGAGAGAACTATATCTGTGCACTCCTCATAGCTCGATAGTAGAGCAAGGGGGCATAATTTATCTTATGCCCCAAATTGACGTACAAAGCCCCTTCGAAGTTCTCCTGTATTGAAGTCAATTCGTCTTCTAAACTAGATTGCAACGGAGATAGACCTCTTTGGATATAGCGAATTCAAGAATACCCTTACGATAAGAGCAACAAATATATCATATTTCTATTCACACGGTTTTATATATATTTCCTTTGATGTTCATTTTTTCCACCCTTTACATCGAAAAATTTCAACAAAATAATAATACAATTTGTTTTTTTGAATGTATACAAATACTTGTAGACAAATACTGGATTTTACCCTTTGCGGGTTAATCATTTTTAAGGATTAATTGTATCTCAATAGAGACGAAGATGTAAATTGTTTTTTTTTTGGATACAGAATATGGTAGTCGAGGCGTTTACAGGACTTATGACCTGTCATTGGTTGGGTTAAGCGATCGCTTTATATTAACAACATTCCCCATTCCGCCCTTCTTACGATCACCACGTCTGACAAATTTTTGAAAGATGTATAATTGTATATATGTTACTTATGTTGAGAAACACTTCACATTTTTTAGTTCAATCTACACTACCGCCATCTATTAAGATTAGGTGTAAGCATTAAGCAGAAAATCTTTATTAATGCAATGTGAAAGGCTTACGCAATCATCATACTGCTAGACAACGCCTGGAGATCCAATCTCCAATTTTTATGCTTTTAACTTGGATCAGTTTTTTATATATACAATTTATATATATATATATATATATATATATATATATATATATATATATATATATATATATATATATATATATATATATATATATATATATATATATATATATATATATATATATATATATATATATATATATATATATATCTTTAAAAAAATTGTCAGACGTGGTGGTCGTAAGAAGGGCAAATTGGGAAATGTTGTTACCATAAAGCGATCGCTTAACCCAACCAGTGACAGGTCATAAGTCCTGTAAACGCCTCGACTACCATATTCTGTATCAAAAAAAAAAACAGTATATATATTCGTCTCTATTGAGATACAATTAAACCTTAAAAATAATAATACAATAAAAATATAGTTCAATATTGTATCGAAGACTTCAACCATTTTTACTTCTCTAAAGGCCATAGACTGCTAGGATCCTTCTCTCAAATGTTGCAATGGATCCCTCCATGTTTTTGTGATTACTTGGGATTCGCAGCCTTATTTAGCACTTAACCATGCTTTTGAAATGTAATAAAAATAAGTGAATTAAAAATTAATTCAATCGTTCCATAATCATTCTCCCTCCGGTATAATTGTATATTTTGAAATGCTATTTACATATAATTAACATTTACGTTATGTAGGTACTTTGTTTTATTCCATGTTTGAAAATCCGAGTAAACAATGATTATTATTAAGTACTGGGTTTTCGCGATGAATCACGCGCTTGATTGCTATTTTAACACCCCGAACACATGGTAATAAAATATATGAAATATAGGTATATTTCATCAAATGAGGAATACTTTGAAGGCGACAAAATAAATATTGATGAATTATGAAATATTTTGCGTTTTAGTTACAAATTCCCGGTACTCAGTGTCACAGTAGTATACTAACTAACTATACATCACATTTGTCCGTACAAATTAAGGAATGAATGAATTAGATAAAAAATATATTTATAAAGAAACAAACTAACTAACCATCACGCCATTTCCCCGGAGGGGTAGGCAGAGAGGATGGATCGCCACACTGGCCTGTCCTGGCATACCTCTCGAGTTTCCTCTACATCCATACATCGTACCATGCACGCACGTCGATTGTTCCGACTTCGAATGTGGCCGCCTTTTAGTAATTGATTAATTTGATCATGCCATGTTTTCCTCGGTCGTCCTCGGCTTCTTTTCCCACTCACGCTGCTTGTGTACAACTTTTTAACCATTCTACTCTCATCCATTCGTTCCATATGTTCGAACCATCTCAGGGATCCTTTTTTAATTTTATTCATGATGCAGTCATCTGCCTTACATTTCTTTCTTATTTCATAGTTCGGTATTCTATCATACAACGTTTTCCCGCACATTCTTCTTAGTGATCTCATTTCTACGGCGTTTATCCTGCTTTCATCCTTCTTTTGCCAGCTCCAAGCTTCACTTCCATACATGAGGGTTGGCACTAGAACTCCATTGTGTACTGCCATCTTTGCTTCTGTGGATATATTTCTATTTGCAGTAATCACTTTGAGTGCGCCATTATATTTATAAAAACTAACTAACTAACCATCACGCCGTCTCCCCGAAAGGGTAGGCAGAAAGAATGGACTGTCACACTTTTACTGATGCGGCACTCCATCCTTCTCTTTTCGCCCCGCGGGAGACGCGGTGTGATGGGTTGCAAACCTCATCGCCACCAATAAGCATCTCCCGCGCACACTTCGATCATCCAACACCCACAAAATAAATCTAAAACAAATAATATAAAATACAATGATATAAAATAAAATTAAAATAATTTCTTAACACAAAATGTTCTTTTTAGATGGTGCACATATTGACTATATATTTATTATTGTTCTTATTTGAAATCTGTTGGTAAAATTTCATTGTAATTAATAAAAATTAAAAAATAATAATTAAGATTCCTTTAAATAATAAACAATATATTTGGTTTAATTCGACTTAGTTTTATGGCTACTATAACCACCGGTTTCGGGAGCGGAAGCTCGCTGCCGTCTTCTATTAGACTATACTGTACATAAATTTTTATAACTAACTAACCATCACGCCGTCTCTCCGAAGGGGTAGGCAGAAAGAATAGACTGCCACACTTTTCTTTCCTGACGTATTTCTCTCGCTTCCTCAACATTCATACATCGTGTCATGCACGCGCGTCGATTTCTCTGACTCCTCAAGTGGCCAACATTCAATATTTGATTTATTTGATCGTGCCGCGTTTTCCTCGGTCTTCCTCTATTTCTAGTTCCATTTACATCGTTAACATATATTTTTTTTACCATTCTTTCTTCATTCATTCTTTCCATGTGTCCAAACTATCTTAATATCATTCGCGAAAGATATCTCATTTTTACTGCATTTATTCTACTTTCATCTTTCTTTTGCCAGTTCCATGCTTCGCTTCCATACATAAGGGTCGGTACAAGAACACCATTGTGCACTGTCATTTTAGCTTTTTGGATAGATTATTTTGGATAGGTTGTGGATATTATATGTAAGAAGGAGTAGACAGCGAAAAAGGGACTGGTACGGTTTAGTGTCCAAAGAATGGACACCATCAGACTCCCTTATATTTCACTACATAATCAGCCTCATGGGACTCGCCCTGCTAGAAGACCTGCTAAAAGATGGATGGACAGCTGGAAATCTACCTCACAGGAGGAGCAACCCTCTGGAGAACAGACCACATACGTCTACAATAAGGAAGAAGAAGAAAAAGAAGAAGGGTCCTTATGCATTTCATTAATTTTGCTTTCATATATATCAAATAATTTAAATACCACATTTTTAATCAACCACATTAAAAATATTGTAATTTGTTTTTAATATATTTTTAAAAATCAGACACCTTAAATGTATGATAGAAGAGAAATAAGATTTTTTCATGGCTCGTACTAACCAGGATATTGAATCAGCAAAGTGTAAAAACTTCTAGAAATAATAATCTAAACACCACTCTTCATTATCCTAGACTTGCTTATTAGACTATGAAAAAATCTCATTATATTTTCAGAAGCAGGTAGTACAGTACAGTACAAACATTTCAGATGTAGCACAGTACAAACAATTTAGAAGGTAGCATTGTTAAAATATTTCAGAAAGTAACACAGTATAAACAATTCAGAAGGTAGTACCGTAAAAACATTTCAGAAGGTAGTACGGTAAAACAATTTCAAACGGTAGTACAGTACAAACATTTTAGAAGGTAGTACGGTACAAACTTTTAAAAATGTAGTACAGTACAAACTTTTCAGAAAGTAGAACAGTACAAACAGTTCAAACGGTAGTATAGTACAAACTTTTCAGAAGGTAGAACAGTACAAGCATTTCAGAAGGTAGTACGGTACAAACTTTTAAAATAGTAATACAGTACAAACTTTTCAGAAGGTAGAACAGTACAAGCATTTCAGAAGGTAGTACGGTACAGACTTTTAAAATAGTAATACAGTACAAACTTTTCAGAAGGTAGAACAGTACAAGCATTTCAGAAGGTAGTACGGTACAGACTTTTAAAATAGTAATACAGTACAAACTTTTCAGAAGGTAGAACAGTACAAGCATTTCAGAAGGTAGTACGGTACAGACTTTTAAAATAGTAATACAGTACAGAACTTTTCAGAAGGTAGTACAGTACAAACATTTCAGAAGGTAGTACGGTACAAACTTTTCAGAAGGTAGAACAGTACAAACATTTCAGAAGGTAGTATAGTGCAAACTTTTCAGAAAGTAGTACAGTACAGTACAATTTTTCAGTACATTTTCTTATAAATATATGAATAGGGAGTTTTTCTTCACCCTTGCTTCCTCTCATAATTTGGAATAAATATTAGTAAACATTGCATTTCCGCAACACTTCATTTAACAGTTCATGGACCGGATTCGTTACAGTTTGCACACTAAAAAAGGATGAGAATCACGCGAAACATTATTGATACGAATACTAACAGATCTTTTATTCTGTCAGCGATTAACAGCGTCACCTGCACATAGCAAACAGTTGACTGATATACCTTTCATCTTAGCACCAGCGTTTATGTCCTCTAGTTCTTTCACACACTGTATTAATTGTTTTTCTAATACGTACATTATTTTAAAAAGTTATTTAAATTTCCCTTTTCCTTTTTTATATACTTTGTATATACAAACCCATATATTAAAAAAAAAATTGGTGGTGGTCATGGTGGTGGACGTGGTGGAAGTGGTGGACGTGGTGGTCATAAGGCGGAATGGGGAATATTGTTAAACATAAAGGGATCGCTCAACCCAACCAATGACAGGTCATAAGTCCTGTAAGCGCCTCGGCCGCCACCTTCTGTTCCCAAAAAACAATTTACATTCTATTGAGATACAATTAATCCTTACATAGACATGTTTCGGACAACCAGTCCTTTTTCAGTGATACATATTATAAGGATACATTTTAAAAAATATATAAAATTGTTTACATAATCTAACAGATGTTATAAAGATTTATTTTGGAACGTTTATGCTTTTGTTATAACAAATATTATGATTCAATTAAAATTTTAAAATAATAATTTGAAGTTCTTATTGGGGTTCAGGTAATTACTAACAAAGGAAATAAATCAAAGATTGGACTTGACGTTGAATTTACTTGATTATTTATAATATTTTCTTTATTTTTAATTGCTCTTTTAATTTCTAAAATTTCGAGATTGCTCAAAGTTATATTTCTATTATAATATTAACAGGCAAAATTCAACGCCTTATATAAGAAATTATTTAAATATTTATTTTCAATGTATGTGTGTCAATTTATACAGCTTTTTAAAAGTACCCCGTTTGGATAGTATTGCTTCGCTAGTTTCAATGCAAGATTGATTTGCAGCAAAGGGGATTTTTTTTGCTGGTTCTTGGAATGTTACTTGGGTCTTTATTGTGGTTTCTTGTTTTTTTTTACATTTTTATGCAGCATGTCAAATAGTAGATTCGTTATGTATTTGACACATCATGTTAAATAAGGTTGAATGCCAATATTGCGAGGAAAACTCACTTAAAAGCAATGGGTACATAATCAACTTTCCCAGCGTCCCGCGGCGGATAGATCACACTGCCGTATAAATAGATATAATGGGCTTATCTGCAAACTTGGATCAATTAGGGGCGGCCCGCTTTCGCCTCTCCACTCCCCGGGCATTAATTAACATAGAAAAGTTGGAGTTTGGAGTTGATAGGCCGTGAACATTTTGATGGGCGTTATTGTGTACTTCGCACTTTCTCAGAAGAGAGGCTATTGATTACTTTATTTTCATTTTCATTCTCAAATACGCAAATTTTCCGCCCTGTTGACACTTAATTGATGAGTCAAATTATTTAAATTTGGCTCTAAATAATTTTGGGATTTTTTTTACTTTCAATTTATAGGGAATTGTTCGATATTCACTGTAGTATTTTTACTTTCGTATTCTTCTTCTTTTGGTGCCGTGCCAGGTCCCCTCATCGTTGGCGATCACTACAGCAAAGGTATTCGCCATAGTGATTCCTGGGGAAAGGTGACCAGAGGTGTTTCCCGTTGCCTTCTCTGGTGGATTTTTCTGACAGGGTTACCTTCCCTTAGCTGGTTGGATCTGGTTTGGAGGTGCCAGAAACTCGCCTGTCATCCCCTCGTTATCTGCTGTGATCACACGGTTATGAGTGTGATCCCATTACCCGGGGTTCACGACAGGGACGCTAACAAGTTGGACTAGTCAGTAGTGTTGCTGGTGGAATGCAACTGGGCGTTTCGTACCATTTTATAGAATCACACCCTCCAGCAAGATGTGACTCGCCGCGACCCTACTGACAATTCGAACCCCGACCCTACTTTCGTATGAAGCACATAATTTTTGGTTTGGCATTATTAAACATAATACGAGTATCAACACACTTTTATCATGCTAGTTTTTACCCCACCTTATTTTCTGATAAAAATAAAAGGTCAGGGTTATAAAATAAACTGAAAAACTAAAAAATATTCAAATAAATTTAACCTCAAGTCCAATTTTTTATTTATTTCCTTTGTTGTGGACCCTGGACATCTGGATACCTGGACCCCAATAAATCGTATAAATCCCCGTTCCGAAATAAATCATTTTAATATCTGTCAAAACTGACCACATTCGTGAATTTTTTTATTTAATATTTATACAATATCTCTGATGAAGGGCTTGTGTGTACGAAAAATGTTTGGTTTTTAATTTTAATTTATTAAATAAAGTGTGTGTTGTATATGTATACAAACTAACTATTATTTTTTTTTTAATTTTAATTAAAAAAACTAACTAACCATCACGCCGTCTCCCCGAAAGGGTAGGCAGAAAGAATGAACTGTCACACTTTTACTGATGCGGCACTCCATCCTTCTCTTTTTTATGTATTATATACAAAGTATATAAAAAAAGAAACATTAAAAAATAACAATTTATTTTGTAACCCTGACGAAGCTTGGGCGGGAGCGAAACTGGTCGGATTTAAGAGAAGTTAAACTTTTAAAAGCTAGTAAAAGTGTGTTAAATTATTTTTATATAGTTTTCGTTTTTCGAAATGAAAATAAATTACCATATCAGAAGGAGTAATATAGAAAAGATATATCTTTTGGGACTTAATGATGGAGTTTTCATGCCAACCCTTATGTATAGAAGTGAAGCTTGAAGGAATGAAAAAAGGATGAAATTAGTATAATTGCCTTAGAAATGGGATTACTGAGAAGATTGTGCAGTAAAACGATGTACGAGTATGATAGAATGCCAAACGACAAAATAAAGAAGAAAAATAAAGCAGAAGATTGCATCATAAGTAAATATAAAAAGGATCCCTGAGATGGTTTACACATATGGAACGAGTAATTGGGAAAACAATAAAATAATGAGAGGAAAATATGGCAGGACCAAATGAATTCATTATTAAAAGACGACCGCATTCGAAATCGGAAAAATCGGCGTGTGTGCATGATACGATGTATGAATGCTGAGGAAGCGCAAGATGTATGTCAGAAAAGAGCAGTGTGGTGATCCATCTTATCTGCCTAAACGGCGTGATAGCTAGTTAGTAGTGTGTCTTCTTCTTCTTCCTTGCTGTAGACCTATGTGGTATTCTCCAGAGGGTCGCTCCTCCTGTGAAGTGGATTCCCTGCTGTCTTTCCATCTTTTAGCACTTCTTCCTCGAGGTCGTGTCCCGTGAGGCTGATTACATAGTGTTATATAGGGGAGTCTGGTGGTGTCCATTCTTTGGACATGACCGTACCAGTCCCTCTTTCGTTGTCGACTTTATCTTTTAATATACTCAGCCTCACATATCTCTCTTATTCTGGTGTTTCTCACGCGATCTCTCAGTGTCTTGCCTGCTATCATCATAGTAGTGAGATCATGTAATATACGAGGTGTAGCAAATAAATTCCGAGAATTTAGTTGCGGCGTGCGAACCGGCAACACATTTTCTTCGATGTTCATGTCATTATTCACCATGAATACGTTCCTGAGGGTCAGACAGCGACTGGAAAGTTCTATGTTAAAGTCTTAGAGCGGCTGCGACAGCGTGTTTTCCGTAAACGACCCGAATTCGCCGCAAACGGCTGGCTCTTACACCATCATAACGCGCCGGTTCATTCCTCCTTGATTGTGATGAAATATTTGGCGAAAAAAAGTATCCCAACGTTACCGCATCCACCCTACATCCCCGACTTGGCCCCCTGTGACTTCATCTTATTCCCAAAAATATAGAGACACCTCAAAGGAAACCATCATGGCATCGTAGAGGCCGTCCAGGAGGCTGCGACCGTCGTCTTGAAAGGTCTAACTTTAGAGGACTATCAAGGCTGCTTCCAATCATGGGAGAAACGTTGTTCTGAGTTCGGAGAGGACTACTGTGAAGGCCGTTATAAAAAATTGGTTGCTAACTTTATTTGTCTGTATTTTATTTACAAATTCTCTGAATTTAATTGTCACACCATTTTTAAACTTACATAATATATGATGGACCAAGTTATTTTCTACTATCGAAACTGCAACCCCTGTGTCAAAAGCTTCTCTTAGAAACTAAACAATCCCTTTAAAGTAATATTTCGTGTAAAGAAAGCAAATCTATTAAATATAAAATTTATCTCATACAAAATAAGAAACACATTAAATAATAATCAATTCAGAAAACTCGCAGTTAAGTTCGACAGTTAAGAAAGTTTATCAAAATGATAGCTGCCTAGAAAAAAAGTTTGACTTGTTGAAATGAGAGAAAATCCTCCATCAGGTTAGCGGGGAAACATCATTTATTATTTGTATTTCTCTCAAAACATTTTATCGGAGAAAGCGAATCTTGGTATAGTAAAACAATAATCCTACCCGCACCATTGCCCTGTACCTTAAATAAAATGCTTGCCAAGACATCAACGGAAAAGTAAACAGCATTTTCCTATAATATTCGAGGCATGAAAATAGAACAATTTATTTTTAGAAATTGTTCAATTTTTTTCGAAAATTTGGAATACAGTTGAATATACCTACTCGTATAATACAATACGTTACTGTATAATATTCAACTTATTGACTCAATTTTAAAAAAAATTATTTGAGATAAGTAGTTTTACATCATTGATAGAAATAAATAATTAGAACGAATTATTCAAAATAATATTTAATACGCTTAAAAAAAATTCGAAAAAGAAAAGATATATTATTATCAACTATTTGAAAATATTATACTTAAAAAATAAACTGTGAATTGAAGTGTAGTTAAATTGTATGGAAGGGAAGATTGGAACTTGCAGAAGAAGGATAAAGGTAAGATAAATGGCGTAGAAATGAGATCACTGATGAGAATGTACGGAAAAACAATGTATGATAGAATTCAGAACGACGAAACAAAGGCATAAGATTGCTTCTTAAGTAAAATTTAAAAAAATGAACACTTAGATTATTCAGACATATGGAGTGAATGGTTGAGAAAATAATGGTTAAAAAGCCGAGAAAAACGTGGCATGACCAAATTAATCAACTACTCAAAGGCGACCACAAAATTGACGAGCGTGCATGTTAAGATTTATAAATATAGAGGAAGCTAGAGAGGTATATCAAGACAGAGCCGTTTAGCGATCCATCCTCTCTGCCTCTGCCGTGATGGTTAGTTAATTAGAGTATATACATATTTCATCAAACTTTTTCTGGCTGTTCTATGCTTTGAAGTCCGGATAGTAGTTATTGCTGTATTGCTGTAACTATTCACCAACACTGTCTAACTAACTGACTAACTAACCATCATGTCGTCTCCCCAAAGGGGTAGGCAGAATGAATGGACTGCCACACTTTCCTTTCCTGACATATTTCTCCCGCTTCCTCAACATTCATACATCGTGTCATGCACGCGCGTCGGTTTCTCTGACTCCTCACATGGCCGACATTCAATATTTGATTTATTTGATCGTGCCACGTTTTCCTCGGTCTTCCTCTATTTCTGGTTCCATTTACATCTTAAACATATATTTTTTTAGCATTCTTTCTTCATATATTATTTCCATATGTCCAAACCATCTTATGATCCTTTCATTATTTTGTTCATAACACCAACATTCGCACCGCATTCACTTCTTATATTTTCATTCGACACTATCATACACAGAGTATCCCCACATTCGTCTAAGAGATCTCATTTCTACTGCATTTATTCTACTTTCATCCTTCTTTTGCCATTTCCATTCTTCGCTTCCATACATAAGGGTCGGTAGAAGAACACCATTGTGAACGCTGTCTTCGTGATCCTAAACGGGAAATTGCAGGACAAACGGACAAATGACAGCATACTTGCTGAGGTCAATATGGCAAGTATTGAGGTTGCCATTATTCAGAGACAACTCCGCTGGGCTGGTCACGTCATCAGAATGCCTGAGACAAGACTCCCAAGATACATTATGTACTCTCAGCTTATCCAAGGGAAACGTTCACACGCTTCAAGGACTCCCTCAAAGGAAACCTACAAAAGACTAACATCGACTGTGATTGCTGGGAAAAGACTACAGAAAACAGACCTAGGTAGAGAATAACAGTACCTACATAAAGGCACGCAGAGAGGAGGAGAAGGAGAAAGGAGAGACCACTGGGAGACCGTGACGGCTCCTTTACAAGCGCCTTCCCGTGACCCAGATGCCCCAGAATATGTGGGTCCAGGATCGGGCTCTTCAGCCACATGCGGACCCACAACCGTGAAGTACAGTCTTCCTCGGATACGAGGGACAGCCGATGATGATGAGTAGTTATTAAAGAATATTTTTCCTGAGGGATCTTAAATGATGTTAAAAAAATCAAAATAAACTGTTTTCTCAACGAAGCTGAAACGTTTATCAAGTATAATACAGTGTAAGTATGTTTTATAATTTGTGTTGACCGCAAAAACACACATTTTATAATTCATACACTTTTTGAACAAATTATATCGCAATTTAGTGTACGAATGAGTAATTACAAACTTGAAAATAATACGTAAATAAACCTCTCATACACCACAATACACATACGAGTATTTCATTTCCAAGTGATCCCTTGGTATGCATAATATTAAAATCATATACTTTATCTGTCGGCCAAACATAAGAGGATTTTATCTCAATAGATGGATTAATTTAGATCGTATGAAAATAAACTTGATCACACTAACGAAAATCCAAAATATTATACAATGTTATATACAGGTTCACCCTAATTAGCTTAATGAACTGTATTATAATGAGAGCTTAGGTATTCCTAATATGATTATTCTATTTATAGTATATACTCGTATGTATCTTATGTGCTCAAATATACAATTGGTTTCAAATAATTTTCAAGTGAATGGTTGAAATCTGGAACAAATAGATCAGTTTGTATATTTAGGTAGTTTATTTACGAGGCGAGAGGACAGGGATATTGAAAGAAGGGTTGCGGCAGACAAAATAGAGCCTATCCCAAAAAGCTAAAAAGGCAGTGCACAGTGGTGTTCTTTTACCGCCACTTGTGTATGGGAAGCGAAACATGGAACCGGCAAAATAAGGATGAAAGTAGAATAAACGCCGTAGAAATAAGATCTCTTAGACGAATTTGTAGAATATCTGTGTATGATAGAGTGTCAAATGAAAACATAAAAAGTAAATGTGGTACGAATGAAAGTAATGAACAAAATAATGAAACGAACGTTATAATGGTTTGGACACATGGAAAGAATGAATGAAGAAAGAATTGTAAAGAAAAGTATATGTTAACGATGTAAATGTTGAACTAGAAATAGAGGAAGACCTAGGAATACGTGACACGATCAAATAAATGAACGTGAGGAGTCGGAAAAATAACGAGCGTGCATGACACGATGAATGAATGAAATGTGTGGCAGTCCATTATTTTTGCCTTCGGGGAGACGTGATGATAAGTTAGTTTGTTTAATAATATCTCGATGAAAATTGTGGTAATTTTATGTTAAAACGAAACCACAAATCTGTAATTAATACGAATGAAAAGTCTGTTTTCTAGTTTTTAGTTTTATTAGAGTTTATTGGAATGACATGTTTGGCATTTCTAAAGAATTCGCATAATTCTAACCTCCATTAGAAAAATAAAGGAGCTGGATTGGATTGGATCGGATCGGATTGGATCAGATCGGATCGGATCGCATCGGATCGGATCGCATCGGATCGGATCGGAACGGATCGGATCGGATCGGATCGGATCGGATCGGATTGGGCGGAATTGAATAAAAATTCCATTAAATTGAAATCACCAAATTCAGAGTTTCGTGTCACTTCCGATCTTAGTTTCCTGTTTTTACATCCCCGGCATCACTTGCATGGAGTTTGTGAACTGTTTGCGGAGCGTAGAATTCGAGAACTTGGTCACATCTAGGAAACACAATTAGCTTAACAGCAGTTGAAAAGGGTTCAAGGGTCGAAAAGTTTGGGGTCCTTACGAGCCATACTTCAAGGGTATTTATTGATTTGGACAATAAAGGCGTTATACAAACACTTTACCCCGTAATCCTACACATTTTTCCAATGTATTAAAAATCGTTGCGAACCTCTCAGCGATAAACGAAGTATATATTTGTGGATCAACGAAATTCGAATAATTTTGTTTATAAGTTTTACAGATTGCAGTCTACATCTTCAGGATTGTTTATCGGAGTATCAGAAGAGATCCCAGAATATTGTTACCACACTATTTGTTACCAAAATTTGTTATAATTCGTATCATATTGTTACTTTAAATAAATATTTTTCACAAAATTATAAACGATAAATGCTTTTCGATTAATCAAAATAACACGAGAAATGTATTAAATAATGAAAAGAAAAAAAAAATAAAACAATTATTTAGTGGGCTTCCACTTGTCAAGTGGAAGCCCACTAAATATATAATAATAAAGTAATTTCGTACCAAATATTTATTTTTCTTTATTTAAAATGAACTTTTTCCAAGAAATTTCAATTAAAAATATTAATCATTAGAAATGTATTAATGATAATAATATATTTTGATAGGTAACATTTAAAAAATAATCTATATAACCGACACTTAAAAGCACAACAAAAGTACAACACACGCCACAAACATAACCATTTTGTACCAAAAACTAAAACTTCTTATGCGCAAAGACATTTCTACTATCTTGGACCCAAACTCTATAACATAATTAACAAAACTATAAACGACCCACAAAAAATGACAATGCACAATTACAAAAAACATGTAACTACGGAGACATTAAAAAAAGGACGGCTTGAATGTAGTTTAATTTTTAAAAATAAGTAAATAGTTTAAATAGTGTTATATAAGACAATACAGTGTTTAAATAGTGTTATATAATATATAAGTCAATTAATTTTAAGTTATACACTTTAGGATATGTGTTGCTTCCCTTAACTGTTCCCTGAATTTGTAAATTATATTATATATTGAAATTATATAGAGTACTAGGAATGCCTCCCTAGAACGGGTTACCCCAGTTGGGAGGTATTAAAACCATGTACTCGGTAAATGTTCAATAAATAAATAAATAAATAACGTCTGTTTTCTAGGAGTTTTATTAAATTTGATATGGAGTGAGAATGACATTTGATAATGCCTTAGAAGGGCAATATGTCATTCCATATTAAATTTAATAAAACTCCCAGAAAACAGACGTTTTCATTTAACTGAATAGGAAAGTATGTACTTCGCTGTACTTATAAGCCTCTTTAGATTCCTCCTTCCACACTCATGTAACGAGTCATACACGCAAGCCGATTGTCAAATTGTATTAATTTTACCATGCCTTGTTTTCCTCAGGCTTCTTGACTCAGATTCATATCCTTAACATGTATTTGCCTAACCCTCCTTTAGAAAGGCATTACTAGAAATAAAATGTTTCCTTTGTTTACACCTTCAAGGAGTATTTGAACCACTACATATGTAAAAATATATATATAAAGCAATAATGATATAGCAAACTCGTATTGCCCAGTCTTATTAATACTTTTTTTTTTCATTTTTATTATTTTAGCCATCACAAATTTATTCAAATACATTTTTAATTATTTTGTTTTAAATACTTTATAATATTGAAATTGAAAAAGAATGCTCTGTATTTTCCCTTTTATTATCTAAATATATTTATAATCAGTAATATATGTATTAACACCCGAGGATGGAGGTAACATCTAAAACACGCCATGGTTAATATTTTTATATTATTATATAAAGATAACCAATAAATTAAAGTGGAACATAAACAGCGTTGTTGTTCAATTCTAATGTTATTATAATGGAATTCCACAGTGTTAACGCCTTGACCTTCAATAAAACTTTACAAAATAATTTTAGTCACATTTTGATCATCAACAATGATGAACATTCACTGCTTCTTATTTTTATAGAGAGAAAAATAATAATATTAGATTATTTAAACACTCATAGCACTAATAAATACAAACTGTGAAATTTTCATCAAAATCAGACTAGTGGTTTTTGTGTCTTTGGAGCACTATACGAATATTGCTTTATATTTATATACGTAAGAACGGGTTTAATTCATTTGAGACTTTGGTAAGATGAACATTTTTGTCTTATTATGAAAAGAGATGAAGGTAAAAATAAAATGTATTATAGCATGGTAGAAAGTAATTCTAAGTGAAAGCTCGACTTATCCACAAAAGTAAAATATCAAAAGGAAAGGTTGTATAAACACATAGAGAAGTTATTATTTTATATAGTATAATATAGGCGCAACCCACATATATATATATATCCAATATGTGTGGAACGTATTTACCAACAGAATATCAAGTGAAATAAATTGATTTAGGCTTTGACACCGGAGCGCAAAAGTGCTTTTTACAGACGACTTCACTTTGTGTATTTACAAAACCAGAAATAAAACGGTATGTGGATTCTAGGAATCACTTCAAAAGGTATAATTATCGATAAGTATGTGTGTATGGTATACTAATACCGACCCGCATGTATGAAAGGGAAATATAAACTGGTCTTCTTGATAAAAAGTACTATGAACAAAATAATGGAATAAGAATCATCGAAATAATTTTTACACTAGAAAAATGTTTAAAAATGACGTATCGATAGTGATATAAATGGATCACAAAATCAGTTAAAACCGTGATATATTTGGCACTAATAAAACAATTGAATTTTAAATATCTGCTACCGCCGTAAAGATTAACTCATTGGGAGGTTATAGTAATATGACGAAAAAAGACGTAATGTTTGTTATTTATTTAGTTGTAAGTATGTAAGTTATAAGTATCCAATCTGAAGAAGTTATTCGACAGTAGCATTCCCCAGAGTCTGAAACGCAAAATGTATGACTAATGTGTACTTCCATTACTGACCCTCACCAAGTCGACCGTAAGGAGACTCCATGTTACACAAAGGAAACATGAAAGAGCTAAGCTACATGTACAGCTCTCAGACCGAATAATAAAATGCTGAAATTCCTAGAAGGTCGGGAGTAACGGATGTCATCGAAAGGGTGGCTAAGCTCAAATGGTCATTTGCGGGACATGTTGCCAAATTGGTAGACGACAGATGGACCAGAAGGATGGTGGAGTGGAGACCCCGCGAAGACAATAGAAACATTGCTGGTGATGGAATGCGAAAGGCCCAAGACATGAATACGTGGAGAAGTATGGGGGGCCTATGTACAGCAGTGCACGACAACGGTTGTTTAAGTTAATAAGAAAATAAAAAGTTATGATGTACGAAGCGTATGTTAAAAGCCGACTGACATATATGATTCCCTTCTGGGGGACAGGAAACCAAAAAGACATCTCCAGACTCCAAAGACAACAAAATAAAATAATAAAATTAGCTTATAACATTAACTATCTTACCCCAAGAGTGACCATGGAAGAGACAACAGAAAGCAGCTACAAATTAACTAAAAATTCAGACATACACGGACACTGGACCAGGAACTGTGACAGATATCACTTACCGAATATACAGGACAATCAAGGATATTGAACAATGGGCTGAAACTTTACAACGAACTACCAAAAGACACAAGGAGTCTCACTACAACTCAATTAAAAATATACCTGAAACATTACATAATTAAAAGTAAGATCTAAAAATGTATCCAAATAACCCAATTGAGTTTTTTTTTAATAAATTTAAAAAATTAATTAAAAAATGTAAGTACATAAGTAAGTTTGAAAAATCTACCCATTTTCAAGTAAACAGGTTTACAATTTTATTTAATATTGATTACACATATCTTTAATGTAAAAAAATAGCAAAAGCTAATGCTAGGTAATCAACTAAAACGTTGAAAATTTTTATTACAATTATTTTCCTAAATACTTCTATTCATTACTAATTTTAATTATCTATTATGTTGATGCTTTATGAACACATATTTTAAGCTTTCTGTAAAGAAACTTCTCGAATTACGAACCTTGAAACGCCAATCAGCTTTTAAGAATGATTTCAAATAATTGGGAAATTCGATATTTTGAAATGTTGAATGAAAAGCGGAGCTAGGAAACGTTCATTTATTTAGGTAGAGTCTCTAATAAATTATTTAACATAGATACAAAAACGACTATGATTATATAATATGCTATTTATCAGCGCTTTTTTATCATGTATAAAACAAGGTTCAAAGGCTCAATTCTTGAAAAGCCTTTTACTAAAGAAAATCGTATTTAAATATAATATGATCACAACCGTTTTTCCCATAGCACAAAAAATCAACGCAGTTTTATTATTATTTCATACAAGTCAAATTGAAAATAATAGAAATCTACAAATTGAGCATAAATATCAAATTAAATTGTAAAAACATGATTTCATTTAATATTTTCATTTAGCGTTCAGAGAAAGAGAAGTGAAGTTTCCCTAAGCGGAATATAAAAAAGGTATGGTTGTTTGAAATATTAAAATACAATAAAAACAAAGATGATGGGAGCAGCTCCATTGTAATTTTTGTGTATTATGAAGTTGAATTTATATTTCTTTAATTTACCATACACTTATATACAATACATTATAATATAATGTATAGTACTATTGATTAAATGTTTTGGTTTTAATTTATACTAATTCTATAGTTATTCAGCGAATTATGTTTATTACTCCATTATAATATTGTATACTTAGGAAAATTTATGAAATTTTAGGACGAGTTAACTTAATTAATAATGTTTTATTTTATTCTGTTCTATAAAATCCTGTAATAATTATTAAATTCTGTAATATTTTAATTAATGAAAATGACATGTTTCTTCTTTGGCATTGTCAATCACATTTGATATTGCCTTAGAAAGGCGAAATGTGTCATTAATTAAAATATAATAATAACATTTTGTTTTTTGAATGTATTAATACTTGTAAACAAATACTGGATTTTACCCATTACGGGTGTACTAATCATTTAGAATTAATTGTACCTCAATAGAGACGAAGATGTAAATTATTTGGAAACAGAATATGGTGGTCGAGTCGTTTACAGGACTTATGACCTGTCATTGGTTAAGCGATCGCTTTATGCAATACAAAGGTGGTGTTCGTAGAAGGGCGGAATGGGGAATTACATAAAGCGATCGCTTAACCCAACCAATGACAGGTCATAAGTCCTGTAAACGCCTCGACCACCATATTCTGTTTCCAAATAATTTACATCTTCGTCTCTATTGAGATACAATTAATACTTAATATACGTTAGAAAACGGACGTTTTCATTCGTATTAATTATTTGATATGGAGTTTTACGTCATTGTTCAAGAAATTTCACATAAAATAACAAGACCATTCAATAAGTAAATAAACACATTCAATATTATAAAATCGAATCGTAGTTGGGACCAAAAAAACGTGTTTCAAGAACAATGTTTTTTTTCTGAATTAGAAAACTGAATGAAAAGGTGAGTTCCTAGTAAAATTCTTGAATAAAATTCGTACGATATCATCAAGGTCGGCATTGCCAAAAAACAACGTAAATAAATTATGAAATAATAAACTGATTCGGGAAATCTAAATTCTCTCTGGTTAACGTAGCGAAAAACACATTTCTGGATAGTTTACTTTCCCGTAATTTATGTTTGTTCTTATAAAGCAGATATTTGGTTTCTTTCTATTTTCTGCTCCAGTGCCTCATCCTTGTCCAATCGTTAATGAAATAATCTAGCGGTTAAGTTACACTTGAACCTAATGTATAAAGCTTAGTCCCAACTAATCTACTTATTTGCAATGGTGGGTAGCTATGTGACGGCAATAAACCGAAAGGTCTAAACCATTTAACTAATCCCCGCCCTAGATCGCTGCCCAATAACACCCGTTTTGATTACTCCCTCCCCTGTGATAAATACATATTTAGATTTGTTAATCGAAATTACACACAATAATTATCTTAATGTACAGATTGCTTAACCATTACGAATTGCCAATCGCAGACATAACCCTTAGACTTATTTAAATACTATTCAACATTTTTTAAGAGAAATTCATCCATGATTGGGCTATACGTGGACCTAAAAGTTTATTTTTAAACGCCGATATTTAAAAAAACGAAAACAAATATGCGATGAACGTGATCATTAATTGAAACATAAACTATTGAATTATATTCTTTGTGTTGCGGAAATTGCTTGATTGATGTAATTAAATGTCTTAGATCTTGCGCCAGAGAAAATAGTTCTAACATATTTCTAAAATATCTACTCTTTTGACAACTGCAAAAATATCCACTTGAACAATTTTTTTGACTATCAATTAGAAAGTTTCTGTAACCCGGGCGAAGCTCCGGTAGGTTCATTAAAACAAATAAAATTATGTAAATATGGACCCTTATATATGGAAGCGAAGCATGGAACTGGCAAAATAAGAATGAAAGTAGAATAAATGCAGTAGAAATGAGAAGACGAATGTGTTGATAATCTGTGTATGATAGAGTGTCGAATGAAAATAAATAAAAAGGGAATGCGGTGCGAATGATGGTGTTATGAACAAAATTATGAAAGGATCATTAAGATGGTTTGGACACATGGAAATAATGAATTAAGAAAGAATGGTAAAAAAAATATATGTTAACGATGTAAATGGATCTAGAAATAGAGGAAGACCGAGGAAAACGTGACACGATCAAATAAATCAAATATTGAATGTCGGCCACGATGTATGAATGTTGAGGAAGCGAGAGAAATATATCAGAAAAGAAAAGTGTGGCAGTCCATTATTTCTGCCTACTCCTTCGGAGAGACGGCGTGATGGTTAGTTAGTTAGTTAAGTTGTGTAAAATACGGAATTTTTTAAAATTGTTTTTAATAAATTATGCTACACCAAAAATGAAGTGCTTCACACGAAAGTAAAATGTTTCAGTATCTACGTCATCTTTACTTCTTTTCAGCAAAGAAAATATTACTTTGGAAAGAAGATTAATAAAAACATTCGTATTGACTTCAAAGAAAATCAAAGCTAATGATGCCGATCTGATTCTCATGTGATGAGGGAGGGGAGGAAGGTATTCACAATATTTTATTATGATACGAGTACCAAAGATACTGGAAGTCATAAAACATATCCCCTCCTTTTTTTGCCTTGAAGAAATTTGCCAGCTTATGTACACGTATTTTTTCGCGAATAGAAAAATATGTGACAAATGTTTAATATTTGTTTTCAAAAGTTTTCTAATTTCACATTTCTAGGGATGAACATACCATATAAAATATACATACATGTGTATACAGATAATTTTTATGCCTTGAAAATATCTGTCTAAAGCAGAGGTTCCCAAACTTTTTTGTCCCGTAGACCCCTTGCCGACTTCTTCTATTTTGTGCAGACCCCCTGCTTTCGCAATATTGATATTTTAACAAATTCAACTATAAGAAGGGCGGAATGGGGAATGTTGTACTACATAAAGCGATCGCTTAACCCAACCGATGACAGGTCATAAGTCCAGTAAACGCCTCGACCACCATATTCTGTTTCCAAAAAAAAAATAAACAATTTACATATTCGTCTCTGTTGAGATAAAATTAATCCTTAAAAATTCAACTAACTAACTAACTAACTAACCATCACGCCGTCTCCCCGAAAAGGTAGGCAGAAAGAATGGACTGTCACACTTTAACCGATGCGGCACTCCATCCTTCTCTTTTCGCCCCGCGGGAGACGCGGTGTGATGGGTTGCGAACCTCATCGCCACCAATAGGCATCTCCCGCGCACACTTCGATCTTCCAACATCCACAACATAAATCTAAAACAAATAATATAAAATACAATGATATAAAATAAAATAACAAAATAAAAATAATTTAATACAAAATGTTATTTTTAGATGGTGCACATTTGTCTATTTAATTTATGTTCCACGAATCCACCGTTTTTTTAATTTAGCACATAATGTTTTTCCGATGTTGCACATGTTGACATGGACGATCCAGACTTTTGTGTTTATTTAATTTATGTTACACGTATCCACCGTTTTTTAAATTAGCTGTTATATGATTGAATTAATGTTCCACGTATCCACTTTTTATTTGGCAGTAATTAGGCACTTAAAACCAACCAACACCAGCAAGAACTTTAAAAGAATATTGAAGAAATTATTCAAATTGTCATTGGAACAAATGAAAATTTTATTTTTATACCTGTCAAAATTCTTTATATAAACGAAAAAACTTGTATAATTTTGACATCAAAACAGTACAAACGTTCAACTATAACTATAAAATTCGTTTTTGAAGCTTACAGAGAGCTAAATCGGGTCAATAGAATAGAAAAAAACGGAATTAATGTCGAGCAGTTGTTCCGAGTTTCTTTCACAAATGAGCAAAAAAAAGGGCGACAACGAAAACAAATTCTGCCTTTTTTTCACGTTTTTTTTTTGTTGTCGACGTTTTTTCCCTTGTTTGCAAATATCAGAACAGCTGTTGCGACAACACTTTTTGAGTATGTTACGACGGCTGGTCCGATTTTCAGGAATGAGCAAAAAAAGGTCGACAAACAAAACGCAAATCCAACATTTATATATAAAATAAAAACACTCTCAAAATTTCAATATTCGGCTTCAATTTTCAATTTAGTTTAACCATCTCGTAGACACCCATTTACATCTCATAGACCCCCAATTTTTTTTACAATTGTCGTAGACCCCTTGCAAGTCAAAATCGACTTTGGGGACCATTATTTTATGAATACAAAATTACAAAAAAAATTATGTCTTTGAAATGTGGGTAAATCGTAGAATGTTCAAAATATCATAGACAGAAATAGTAACGACAGAAGAATAATGAAGAAAGAAAAATAAGTTATCATGACTACAAAGTGCACGAAACTGAAGTACTTCGAACACGTTAAGAGAAACGATAAATACAAAGGGCTGCAATTGATTATTCAATGTTAAAATAAATGGAAATCGATGCGTCGGGAGAAGAAGATAATTCTGTAGATTGAACAAAAAAAATGTGAAGTGTGGCGCAATATAGTAGCATATATACAACTTCCAAAAAAAAATGTCAGAGTGGTGGTCGTAAGAAGGACGGAATGGGGAATATTGTTAACATAAAGCGATCGCTTAACCCAACCAAGTCCTGTAGACGCCTCGACCACCATATTCTGTTTCCAAAAAAAAAATACATCTTCGCCTCTATAATCAATCCTTGATAATTCTAGTTATAAAACTTTAGAGGTTGGTTAATTTCCAGCTTAACATCCCTGTTTAGAGCTGCGGTATTAAGTGAAAATGGCCATGAAGTTGTTCAACCTCCGATAATAGAGGAACAACAACAACAAGACGAACAATACTTGGGATGAACCATTATATACGAGTATGTAAGGATTCGTACTTACTTATAATAAACACGGTTTAATTTATATGCTTTGAAAATCTGGTTTGAATATATAATATAGGATGTTTTGTTTAGAAGTATACAATACTCGTACATATTCAAAATAAAAAAAAACACATTAAGATAGTGTTAAATGTCTATGATATTGGCTTTATTTAATAGATAATTTTATGCCATTATTTTTTAAATGTGATTTCGGGTATATGAGCGCCACGGCTAGCTCGAATGAAGCGCAATCTTTAAATATAATTTTCGACAATTGTCAGCTTTGTGGATGCGTATTATCCACTAGAGTGTACATGGTGCAAAAACGATCCATGGTCTTCCGAATAACTTGCTCGGATGGACGATTATATCGACCGTAAAATGGACGTAGTGCACGATAAGTTTGGCGAACCAAACCTGATTTTCAACATAAATTTGCACAATTTGCAAGCGCTGCTTTGACGTCAGTCTATTCATGTTGAAATAGCAAAACGTACTGACTACAAATGTCAACTATCAAATGGACTGTTTGAAGAAACAATGTTGCCAGTTTTAAAAACCAAACCTCTAAAACAAATACTCTGCACAATACATGGGAGAATATTATGTATACGTACGTACGTATATGGCTATGTTTAATATCTGCCTCTCGATACTTTATTTTTATTGAGCATACCTAAGTAAATTTTTTACGCTTATAATACAATGGATAGATTATTTAAAAGTCGTGGCACGACCTGCTTTTATTAAATAACGAACTAATATATCAACTAATTTAGAAGTATGTAGAGAAAAATGCAACGTAAATATACATTTTCTAATCGTAATCGCAGGCGGTGTTACTTGCAATGTTTTCATTTAACTGGAAAATGCCTTGGGAATACCTACAAGTCGTTGAATCGTGAAAGATGAAACGATTTCATCAAAAATATTAAAGCTTTTGCACGGGTTATACTCGTATAGTGATAAAGGTAGAAAGAAAGTTTTTTTCGTACTTTACTAAGATTCTCTTAAAGGTAATAAAAAAACTAACTAACTGGAAATAGTCCTCTCGGTAGGACGCTTATGGCTACCGTAAGATGGGTGAAGCGCGCGGAACGTTGCCCGAACAGAACACCCATTTTGATAAAACAATTTTATCATTTACACGTGTTGTTGAATGCTATATCCGTCCATGGTGATTTGGCAAAACAGACTGAATAAATGACAGCCAATTTGACAGATGTCAAAGTTTGGAAGTCCTTATTGGAAGACCCTTTATGTCATGCGAGAGAGGGAGAGAGGGAGAGAGATATACATTAAAAATGGTAAAAAATACTTCACATTAGTATAAAAAAAAAAATTCAGCTGCATATTATGAACCCGCGAATACCACAACAGTTATGACTTCGTGCCTTATTACTCCTACCAATAGCACAACGGTCACATACACACGAGTTAATTCTACAATGGATGTCGCGGATATGCTGATTTCATAATCTAAAGACATACGCGACACTGGTGTACGAGTATATTCGTATATTACCAAACTTTTTTGTTATAACTTATTTTTAAATGTTTTAATTTACAAAATCTGTTTTTATACGTATCAACGTTTATTTTTATGAGATTGTCGCGATAGCTGTTTTGCCAACCTATATAGGTATCATAAGTTGTTAAAACGAAAGAGTTGTTTATAACACCTAATCTAGTATAGGTTTCGCCAACCTACGTTACTTAATCAGGTGTTTTAAACGACAGTTATTCGTAATAACTAATGATGCCTATATAGGTTGGCTAAACAGCTGTAGTGATTATCTTATTTTTTAAATGTGATACGTATAATAACAACGTTTCAAATTAAAACATTTATCATAGTGTTCGGCTAAAACAATGGATTATTTTATAAATTACCAATACAATAACAGTTAAATACGATATTAAGAACATGCACTGTTAAAGAACTTCTGTATATTTATAAAAAAATAGTATTGATAATGTCTTACACACTATATTTAATAATGCCTTAGACAGGTGAAACAAGTCATTCACGTAAACAGACGTTTATATTCGTTTTACTTATTTAAATGTCGGCCATTTTAGAAGTCGGAACAATCGACATGTCGCACGCTTAATAGAACACTGGCTTAACTAAAAAAAACAAGTTTTGCTCAATCTGACATGAGTTGGTGTTTTAACAAAAACAGTCGAAAAACACGTACGAATGGATAACGTTAACATTGTGAACGACTATCGTACGTACGAATGGATAGCGTTAACATTGTGAAAAATAGATGGATAGCGTTAACACAAGCCTACTGTCTAATTTTAACTCAATTATGACCTAAACCATAATCGGTCAGTTTACTAGTATGACTCGTAGTATGAATGTGGTGGAAGCTAGAAAGAATGGAGTAGTTTGGCGGTCCATACTTTCTGCCTACCCTTCCGGGGAAACGGTGTGATTGTTTAATTTAATATCGGGGAACGACCTTCGTGGTAGAGTGGTAAGAGTAATGACTGCTACATCGAAGGTCCCTGGTTCAATTCCCGGCGATGGCAGTGTGATTGTTACACTGTCTTTGGTCTGGTGTAGAATTCACGTGACAATAAAACGGCGATAGATTAGCTACCTATCACATTTCATGAGAATCAATAAAAACATTATTTGGTACATAAGAACAGTATTTGGTTCAAAGGACCTGTTTATCTTATAATGTATTATATCGCTTATTCTTCTTCTTTTTGTCCTGTCACACCTCCGTAGTGCATAGGGCCTCAAGGAACTTCTCCAACCGACTCTATCGCATGCCTGATACCTTAAGCTCGTCCTGCAGGGTTCTTCTCCAGGTGGCTCTAGGTCTGCCTCGCTTTCTCTTTCCAGTCTATTGCGCCCTGAGCGATGCAGGCTGGGTTCCGTCTCAGAGTGTGACCGATCCACTGCCATTTGCGGCTAGCGACTTGTTCTCTAATTGGCTTTTCGCCTGCCATGGTCCAGAGAACGGCATTTGACACTGTTTGGGGCCAATAGATTTTGAATATTGAGCGAAGGCACCTATTTATAAACACCTGGAGTTTACCAATAATGTCCACGGTAGATTTCCAAGTCTCACATCCGTACACCAGTACGCTTTTAACGCTACTGCTGAATATTTGTATAATGCATTGAATAGAGTGTAGGTTTATTTTTGTTTATTCAATTATGTTCATTCATTCAATGATTCATTCATCATTTCTCGGCGCTACATCCCGGTGTGGGACTTGACCTCCTTCACAACGGTCCTCCACTGACTTCTGTCTCTGGCCATCTCTCTCCATTCGCCAGCTCCTTCCATTTTCTCCCAATCTTGTTCCACGCAATCCGCCCAACTTTTCCTCGGTCTGCCTCTTGGTCTCTTTTCGCGAGACACCCATCTAGATATAATTTGTGGTGTTCTACCCTCTGGCATTCTTTCCACATGGCCAGCCCACCGTATTGGAATCTCACTACTGTTCAATTATGTACATTTAATAAATAACCATGTAGCGGTAACAAAACTGGGTTTAAAGTCAGTACTAATTTTGATTTTAAAAAAGACTTCAAAATTATGCGTTGGGATTTGTGGCGGGTGATGCTGTGACGCACAACGTATTTGTTGACCATAGAGAGCATATGTTTGCTCACCAACCATGTAACGTATAGCTGCATCTACTCGCGGGCAGATTTCACGATTTGACTAATTACTGGTTTGAATACCGTTTAATTCTCGTATGTACCGTTTAAATCACGCTGGCATCGGTGCGATGCAGCGCCCTCGTAATTGTCAGCAGCCGGATAATTTGCGTGGAGTTCGCAGAGCAGTGGAAATTATCGATTTTCCCCACATTTGTGGAGCACTCGAGTACCGCATCAATCAAGTGACATGTTGCGTCAACTAAACGCAAATATAATTGGATGTTGCTAAGGAAAAATCAATTGGTCGGTTTTATAACTTATTTGCCCAATCTATTGGTACACTTTTAAATTACGAATTTAATTCAAAATGATTTAAATTAATATACATGTGAATATGTAAAACAAACCATAGCAAAAAAAAATACGAAATTATTGAAATTTATAAATCTTCTTACTTGTGTGTCACACCCATAAACTATAATAAAACGTCTAGAAAAGATAATTTTTATTCGTATTAAAGATTTGATATGGAGTTTTACATCATTGTTCAAGAAACAAAAAAAGTACTTTTATTCTTAACTAAAATAAGGTTTTTTATAATCTTTTCATAATAAATTCTTAATTTCTTAATCTCTGATGAAAATATCAACATATACGTAGATATACACAATTTACTAAAATTTGCTTTTAAAAACATTTTAAACTTCATTAACAACAACAACAAACCGTAGAGATAATGGACCGCCACACTATTCTATCTCGACACACCTCTCTAAATTCCGCCACATTCATTCTGCGAGTCATACACGCACGTCGATTCTTCCGACTTCGTCATGGTCGACCTATAAAAAATTATTAATTTAGTCATGCCATGTTTTCATCGTTTTTCTTCGACTCCGTACTCCATTCACATCGCTTACGTATACTTACGTGTACTTAACCATGCTTTTTTTATCCATGGGTTCTATGTGTCCAAACCAACGCAGCGATTTTTTCATAAGATTGTTCATAATATTATACTTTCATCCGCTCTACATTTCATTCTGATATCAACATTTGAAATTCTGTCATACATCGTTTTACAACATGTACGTATAAGGGAGCTCATCTCTACCGAATTTATTCTTCTCTCATCCTTCTTTAAATTTAAATTAAATCCTATTATTCAATTTTATTCATCTTTATTAGACGTACATTAGAAAGTTTTCTTGTATTTATATAATTAAAAACAAAAACTTGTCTGTGGATATAAAAAATAATAAATGGATTTACTTACCTATTATTAAACAAGCAAAGTATCATTAAACTTTTTTGAATGAATTTCATGTTAATCGTCTTTGTAGTAAAGTTTATTATAATAAACGACTTAATAAAATCTGTTTAATTTATACTAATGAATTTTTATTATTTTGAAAACACATTTTTAATATGATTTTGGTTTTTCTCGTCACATTAAGGAGATATTATATTTTGAAATCTCCTACATAACTAACTAACTAACTAACCATCACGCCGTCTCCCCGAAGGGGTAGGCAGAAAGAATGGACTGCCACACCTTTCTTTCCTGACATATTTCTCTCGCTTCCTCAACATTCATACATCGTGTCATGCACGCGCGTCGATTTCTCTGACTCCTCACATGGCCGACATTCAATATTTGATTTATTTGATCGTGCCACGTTTTCCTCGGTCTTCCTCTATTTCTGGTTCCATTTACATCATTAACATATAATTTTTTTACCATTCTTTCTTCATTCATTCTTTCCATATGTCCAAACCATCTTAATGATCCTTTCATTATTTTGTTCATGACACCATCATTCGCACCGCATTCACTTCTTATATTTTCATTCGACACTCTATCATACACAGAATATCCACACATTCGTCTAAGAGATCTCATTTCTACTGCATTTATTCTACTTTCATCCTTCCTTTGCCACCAATTGAATTCGAGGAAAATTGAATCTCCTACATATATATCCTAATTTAAGATAAATAAATAAACATTATAATTATAGGAATCCATAGTTGTTACGCTTTATGGAACTGGTAAAAGAAGGAAGTAGAAATGAAATTTCCTAGACGATTGTGTGGTAAATCTGATTATGATCGAGTATGAAATGCAAATGTAAGAAGTGAATGCAATAAAAATGAAAGTGTTTTGAACAAATTAATGAAAGGCTCATTAAGATGGACACGAGAAAACGATATATAATAAAATATCGATGTAAAGGAAGAAAAATAAGGCAGTTAATTAAATAAAGAATCGTTTATTTCTATTTTTAATTTTTATACACTTTGTATAGGTACACAACACTTTTATTAAAAAAATTAAATTATATAGACTTATTAAATATCCATATAGACATGTCTATATAATTTTATTTTTTAAATATAAGTGTTGTGTATACAAAGTGTATAAAAAAGAAAAATAGAAATAAACCATCATTACAACACAAATATGGCGTATAAAGAAGAAAGAATCATTTAGCTGGTTTGGACATATGAAATGAATGGATGAGAGAAGAATGGAAAAAATCATATTTACATGCAGTGTGAATGGAAAAAGAAGCCGAGGAAACGTGACACGACCAAATTTAATCAATTACAAAAAGGCGGCCACATTCGAAGTCGGAAAAATCGACGAGCGTGCTTGTTACGGTGTATGAATTTAGAGGATCTCGATAGGTATGTCAAGACAGAATAATGTAGTGGCCGATTCTCTCTGCCTACGGTTAGTTAGTTTAAAAAAAATTGAAAATAGAAACTGAGATACCGCGCGAAAACAAAACGTATAATTACTCACTCTCTGTTATTTTCTGACATATTTCCCTCGATTCCTCAACATGAATACATCGTGTCATGCATGCATGTCCAATTCTCCGACTTATTAATATTTGATTTATTTGATCGTACCACACAATATTAATGAAAGGATCATTAAGACGATTAATACGCATGAAAACGTCTGTTTTCTAGAAGTTTTATTAAATTTTGTGTGAATGACATGTTTCGCTTGTTTAAAGCATTATCATATGCATGAACATTTGATAATACCTTTAACAAGCGAAACATGTCATTCACATACAATTTCTTTATAACAGAAGTTTTCATGCGTATTAATTATTAAATTTAATATGGAGTTTTACCTTGCTCAAGAAAAAATCATTAAGATGGTACGTGTGCATGAAGTAAACGGAACTAGAAAAAGAGGAAGACCGAGGAAAGCGTGGCATGATCAAATCAATCAAAACGTTCACGTAAAATATATTTAATATTATTATAGGTCAAGTTTGAACTCTAAAGTCAGCACTTTATATCGGCAAACAGACAAATAAAGTATATCGTTCGCTCTTAGAAATTGTCACGGACTTGAATAGACAGTAATTTACTCCGGCTTAAGCTCGCACAAAATGTTTAGCGATGGTGCTCGCCGAGAGGGGCATCGGCAGTTGGTACACGTACGAATATCACGACTTCACGTACCCGTATACAGGGGAAAACTACCACGAGAGGGACAGCTTGTGAATTAGTCAATATTCAACAAAACTCGTTATATTTAGACATCGAATATCCCATTCGTATCCATAGACAATTCTCACGTTAATGGATAAACTAACCTTTAGATTGATTTTATAAATCAATCTAAAGTCTAGGGTCAACCAGTAAGGCAAGCCCATCATGGGAGCCCTATGGGGGGAAAGAGAAAGCGAGGCAGATCTAGAGCTACCTGGAGAAGAGCCCTGCAGGACGAGGTTAAGGCAGCAGGCCTCACTTGGGATGATGCTAGGCATCAGGCATGCAATAGAGTTGGATGGAGAAGGTTGCTTGAGGCCCTATGCACCACGGAGGTGTGACAGGATAAAAAGAAGAAGAAGAAGATACAGAAGCCCCATCTATAAAAATGTGGTGCTGTAGAAAAAAATTTGGAATTTTCTGGAGAGACCACATCCAGAATGACGAGGAAGGCAACTTGTCAAATAAATTTCAGAGGTGATCGGCCATTTTTTTTTTGAATGCCCAGATCGTTTAAACTCAATTACTGTATACAATTTTTATATAATATATTATATTGATTCTCATGACATAGGACATAGAAGATTCCTACCGCTTACCCGAAGCTGTTATAGGCGAACGACGCCTTTCGTCAGCTCATTCAATCCCTAGGCCTGTCACTCTTTCATGCGGGACTTACGTTAGAAATATTATATGTAAGAAATCAAGAGGGACCCAGGCCATATTTAATCTACTCCTGTTTTCCCCTTTGTTCGCCGTACGTGCGATTACACTTAAAATATTCCCAAACAAAATATAAAAAAATGGACACGGGATTATACGGGAAGCAGACTCATGGACACATGGCAGCGAAAACAGAAAGAAGGGACAGAGGAAACAAATGTGAAGTGGGGTGAGGACGCACAACTTTATTATAGGAAGGTAGTCTATAGCCATTTGATTGTCACGTGGATTCTACACAAGACCAAAGACAATGTGAAAATCACACTGTCATCGCCGGGAATCAAACTCGGGACCTTCGGTGCGGCAGTCACAGCTCTTGCTAGACTGCCGCGAAGGTTGACATGGGGATCGCCAGCATGACATAATGGAGGGGCTGGTTCTGGGGACAGATTATAGAGGACGCCCCCGTCGGGAATATCTGATACAGGTATGCGGTGGTTTGAAACTGGGCATGAATAGAGACTATATATAATAACATAGAAGTATAATCTGGTAGATTAAATGTGGTCTGGCACCCCCTTGTTGTTGCCGTTTTTAAATGTTTGTCCCGGATGGACCGGCGACAGGCCCAGGGAATGTACGAGCGAGGCTGACAAAAGGGCACCGCTACGTCTTATAACAGCCTCGGGTATGTGGCGGGATTTTTTATGTTCCTTTAAAAAAAAGCCCATATATAAACAAAATACGATTGAAAGAATCGATAAAACGAATATAACGAACAAGTAATTCTCTTAAAACTTTAATAAATATCTTGGAAATTAATATTCTTTAGAAATTTTATGAAAAATGGTTCCTTTTACGGTAATTTTTCCCTATTTATGTGTGTGTATATGTGTTGTGTACGTATTTTGGTACACATAAATCAATCTAATAAACTTGTGTTGGTACCTCGTCAGTGTCACACCTCCGTAGTACCTACCTCTAGGTATTCAATAAATACTTCGGTGAGCGTGTGATGGCGACACTGTAATTTGGAAAGAAGTAGACAGGGTGTTAATGAATTAAATATTCTCAAAACAAAATTAATAGTAGTAATATTGAAAAAAGTATTTAATATATGTTATATCTTAAGTCCAAAAAAGCTAGAATGGCAGTGCACAATGGTGTTCTTCTACTGACCCTTATGTATGGAAGCGAAACATGGAACTGGCAAATGAAGGATGAAAGTAGAACAAATGCAGTAGAAATGAAATCTCTTAGCTTAGACGAATGTGTGGATACTCTGTGAATGATAGAGTGTCGAATGAAGGGATAGGCAAAAATAATGGACTGCCACATTTTTTTTTCCTGACATATTTCTCTCGATTCTTCAACATTCATACATCGTGTCATGCACGCGCGTCGATTTCTCTGACTCCTCACATGGCCGACATTCAATATTTGATTTATTTGATCGTGCCACGTTTTCCTCGGTCTTCCTCTTTTTCTGCCTCCATTTACATCGTTAGCAAATATTTTTTTACCATTCTTTCTTCATTCATTCTTCCAATATTTCCAAACCATTTTAATTATCCTTTCATTATTTTGTTCATAACACCATCATTCGCACCGCATGCACTTCTCATATTTTTACTATTGTACATTCTTTTTTACTATCTTCTCTCATTTTTACTATCTTCACTCTATCATACATAGAGTATCTACACATTCGTCTAAGAGATCTCATTTCCACTGCATTTATTCTACTTTCATCCTTCTTTTCCCAGTTCTGTACTTCGCTTCCATACATATGGTTCGGTAGAAGAACATATTTCTAAAAATAATATATATTACACATGCATTAATTTACAAATAATCAGAAGTATGAAATTCCCCAGCGTTTGTAAGATTAAAAAAAACTTTTAATAACTACTATAATTTTAAAAAAAAATAATGTGAATGTGAATAAATGAATTAAAAAACTTTTCTCAGTATGTTAATGCTTATTTAGTTTTTACAACAATGAAGGTTTAATATCTACGAAATATGTTAAAAAAATATACATACCTACCCAACAATCAACATATTCTATATCATTTGCTTATTAAAAGATAACTTACGTAAACAGTTTGTTTGTGCCCTTCGTATGTGAGGTACTTCACTTACATAAAACATTTTCATCATCTCACATCTCAGCGTGGTCCTCTGGGAGGACAAGCAACTAGCTGTGTTTCTAGAGTCTCTCGGTTGAATTTAAATGGTTTTGTGCGCATTTCATCCTATACAGGCATGGGAAACCTTTCCTAGGTCTGAGGCCAAATTATCATTCTGTCTCCCTGTCAAGGGCCGGACCAAATTATTAATCATAACTAACTAACTAACCATCACGCCGTCTCCCCGAAAGGGTGGGCAGAAAGAATGGACTGTCACACTTTTACTGATGCGGCACTCCTTCCTTCTCTTTTCGCTCCGCGGGAGACGCGGTGTGATGGGTTGCGAACCTCATCGCCACCAATAGGCATCTCCCGCGCACACTTTGATCGTCCGACACCCACAAAATAAATGTAAAACAAAAAGGAACTTCACTGGCTCAAAATCCGAGAACGTGTTTGACAGCGTTTAAGGCTTGAGACACCAGAGAGCGCCAGCGTATATTTCAGACCTCTGCATGACACCAGTGGCGGTACTTCCATAGAAGTCCAGAAGCCCGGCTCGCGTAACAAATTTTGAATCAAAACCCCCAAATCTAAGTAATCATCATCATCAACAGCCATTGTTCTTTCATTGCGGGTCCGTTAAGTATGTGAATAGTGACGTTTAATTTAAAAGACTAATAAAGACTGCACTGTTCGATTAGACTTCTCCTAGTGTGCCCTTGGACTAATTGATTTAACAAAACGGCACGCTTAGAATATAAATAATAAATTAATCATAATAATTAATCATAATAATTATTAATCATAATAAAGTAATATTGCTACTTCTTATATATATTTTTATATTATATAATGAACGACATAATATTATATACTGATTTAAATTTAGTGTGAAGATTGGCCTTGTACTTGAATTACGAGAGTATCAATATTGGCGTTGGTATTGCTTAATGATAATCGCATAGAATTTTCGAGATTTTCATGTGTTATCCTTGTTCGAATTTTTGATTTAGTGTGTTTCAACCTCGAAAAAAACTGTTCACATGTATATGTGCTGCCAAAAAGACAAATGATTTTTCTTGCAAATGTACGTAAATTTGTCTATTTTTCTTCCACCAAATATAATTTATAAAAATCCGTCAAAGCAACTTTGTCATATTGTGATTTTAGTGCTAAATACCCCTGAAGCTCAATAAGTTCCATCTGTAAATTTGCTGGGACATTATTATTTAAATTTTAAACTACAATTTTATTTCTCTATTACTTTGCCGAGATGAATCAGGGCCGGAAAATAGCTCCGCGGGCCGGCGGTTGCCCATCTATGCTATAAATAAACTAAACGATACTAGTAAGGTTGTTTATTTCTTCCGGGAATAGCGGTATATGTTTGTAATTTCAACCCTTACAAGGATACAAATATAATTATTCGTATGCACATAACAGATAACTAACTTACTCACCAATCATCACGTTTTTTCTCCGGAGAAATGATCGAGGATAATTAATATTTTTATTATTATTTTGTTGAATCGCTCTTTACATCATGACAGCATGAACCAATTCGATGTAAAGGATATTATAGCTATCATAGTGAATCCCGTGACATGTGATAGGTAGCTAATCTATCGCCATTTTATTGTCACGTGAATTCTACACCAGACCAAAGACAGTGTGACAATCAAACTGCCCTCGCCGGGAATCGAACCCGGAACCTTCGGGGTGGCAGTCAATGCACTTACCATTCGGCCACGACGGTCGTTAATATATAAAAATAATAGTTATAATGAAATAAATAAAGATAATTAAATTTTTCTTTATACTATATACCTACGAGTATTTAGTTTAAGCGCTACCGCGCACTAAGCAGCCAAGTTGCCGCAACCAGATTGTAACCAGAAATATTGAGCAGCCAGTTAAAAAGCAGCCAGTTAAAGCAACCAATGAGTACCTACATAAATAAAAAAAATATTGTGTTTATTTTTCAAAACATTTATTATTTACTTCTTATTATATAATAATGCATTTGAACGGCCGTAACGTTGAAAGGGTGGAAAAATTTAAATACCTCGGCAGCATACAAACACAATCTTTTGACCCAGGTGTAGAGATAAAATGCAGAATTGAGGCAACAAGAGCTACGTTTAATAAAATGAAATCACTCTTCTGCAATGATAACGTAAACTTAAAACTCCGCCAGAGAATGATCAAATGCTATGTGTGGTCTGTTTTATTGTACGGGTGTGAAACTTGGACCCTGAAAGTTAACTCAATGAACATACTGGAAGCATTTGAAATGTGGCTCCATCGCCGAATGCTCAGAATTCCCTGGACAGACATGGTTACCAATACCGAAGTCCTGAGGCGAGCTAGAATTGACAGGGAATTGTTATCAACTATCAAGGTTCGAAAGATCTCATATCTGGGTCATATACTGCGTGGGGAAAGTACCACCTTCTCCAACTGATATTGGAGGGAAAAATTGAGGGACGCCGAGGGCCCGGAAGGAGACAAATGTCCTGGCTGCGAAACGTGAGGGAGTGGACCGGCATCCGAAGTGTTGAGGAGCTGTTCCGAGCGGCGCAGGACAGGGACAGGTTCACCGAGGTGATCGCCAACGTTGGGGGGACCCGACAGGGCACTTGAAGAAGAAGATATAATAATAATCCCCAGAATAAATTTCTCCGTATCGAAAATCATTTTGCAAAACGTCACGGAGCACAAAATACGTCTGGCCGCTTTAACAAGTGCGGGAGGCCTGACGGCAGCCACATACAATCGCCTACTATTGTTCGCGCTAGTTCTGGTTGCTAGCAGCCAGCTGGTTGCCGTGCACTCGGATGCGTTCGGCTGGCTGCCGCAACCAGAAAATCGTGGTTGCCTAGTGCGCAGGCTCCCATGCACCGCCATATGTCGGACTAGCTGCCGCAACTTGGTTGCGGCAACCTGGCTGCCTATACTACAGCCGTTTTAAACGGAGTCGTGGGGCCATAAATGTCAATAGAAATAGGGATGGGAAGCCCCAGGACTGTTATCGGTATACGGCTACCTGCTCTCGTGGTGTCGATGAGTCACTATAATGATTTTGTAATGATATGTACGTTATGATATGTACGATGAGTCACTAATGATTGGTTTTTACCGAATGCAGTGCTTTTTTGTTATAAATGTGTTTACTGCAATTAAATGAATTCATTTGTGTGTCACCACTCGTTACGCACTATGGATACTTTATTTTCCAACATTGATTTGAAGAAATTACATGGCGATATTAGCCCTCAAACTCGAACAGTGATTCACAACGTATTCTTGTTTGTCAATGAATTGAAAAGTGATCCGAATAAAATAGCTTCTCTTAATTTCAACAAAACACGTGAAATGGCCGCGTTTATTTGTGGTGTGAGTAGAGTGACAGTGGACCGAATAAAGACTGAATTATTGCAATCAAGCAGCCCCTGTACACCAAGAGCAAATTTTAAGAAACAAGAAACTGTCACCAATATTGACGATTTTGATAAAAAGTGTATTGAAGCGGACTGTAGGTTCATTTTATGATAGTGGAGAGTATCCGTCCGTGGCGAAAATATTAGAAAAATACCGAGAGCAATTACCTGATTTTAAATGCGGAAAAACTTCGATGAGAACACTCATGAAGGAGATTGGGTTCAAGTATAAGAAAAATGCCGAAGGACGTAAATACTTAATGGAAAGAACAGATATTGTTTGTGCCAGAATGGACTTTTTAAGGAAATTGGATTTACTTAGAAGAACTAACGATCAGCGGCCGCGTTTCTATCTGGATGAAACATGGATTAAACAAAACCATTCAAGAAAGCGTATGTGGCTTGGAAGCAACGATGAAGGAGGTTTCAAGAATCAGCCTGTAGGAAAAGGTCAAAGATTGATAGTTTGCCATGCTGGTTCCGCAAGGACTGGCTTTGTTCCAGAAGCGAAGCTAATATTTAAAGCGGTAAAATCGAAGGATGCTGATTATCACACAGAAATGGATGGCGATACATATATGGCATGGTTTTCCGCATTCCTAAATATACTTGAAGAGCCCTCAGTTATAATCGTCGATCACTGATGAAGAAGACTCCGATGAGGATTGATACATTTTTTTGTAATATAAACGGCTCTTTTAAGGGCCACAATATGATCTACTTTGTTTTTTATACTTAACTTTCTTTCTGGGTTTATAGACATACGGTATACAAATTTTAAAATTAAACAATTTTTCTGTTTTTACTGGTATTTAATTTAGTATCTGGTAGTCACTAATTTCATACTAATTTAAACGCACGTAAAACCCATAAATAAAGTTTAATATCAAAACTTTGTTAACTCGTTAAAGTTTATGAACAAGATACGATAATAAACGTTACTTATCGATATATTTATTTTATTGTTACGCCCATCCCTAAACCGCTCCATAAGGCCCGTAAGTGCAAGCGAGATAGACATAGGGAAATGATTTATGGCCCCAAGACTCACTTCTGAGCGGCTCTAGTATAGTGCGCGGTGGGCCTAATTCTATGTAGGTTATGTCTTCGACCGGTTTCGATAGCTAGCCATATTCTGGTAGTTTTTCGAAGCCATAAACTTAAATGGAATTAAACTTCTACCAATAAATTTAAAATAACAATATTCATATTTTGATAAAAGATATACTCGTACATTAGTGCGACAGAAAATTAAATTAAATAAAATCGAATGTTTTCTAGAAGCTTAATTATTTCTAATGGGAATGATATGTTTCGCCTTTTCATGACATGATTAAATAAAAATATAATAAAACTTCTAAAATTCAAACATTTTCATTCATATTAAAACAATTATATCGAGTTTTACATCATCGTTAAAGAAAGAATAAATAAGGTTAAAAAATTCGGTCGGTAATTAGTGTGTTTGGAGATCTAAACAAAACAAATTAACTAACTAACTAACTAACCATCACGCCGTCTCCCCGAAGGGGTAGGCAGAAATATTGGACTGCCACACTTTTTTTTGATAAATTCTATAGCGATGCAGTCATGTAGGCGAAGTAGTTTCCGCATGGATATGCAAACTGTTCAACCAATGCTTGGAGGAGGGTTATACCCCACTCGACTGGAGGAGAGCAGTTATTTTGCCTCTGTACAAAGGAAAAGGATCCCATATGGAATGTGGAAACTACAGAGCTATTAGTATTTTGAGTGTTGTTGGTAAAATCTATGGCAGAATTTTAATAGAAAGAGTAAGAAAGACGACGAGTGATAGAGTTTGGGATGTGCAAGGCGCTTTTATGAATGGCAGAGGATGCATGGATCAAATTTTTGCACTTCGTACAGTGACAGAGAAGTTTATGGCCAAAAACCGTAAACTCTTCTGTGCGTTTGTCGATTTGCAAAAAGCATATGATCGCGTAGATAGAGGTAAACTGTGGGAAATATTGTCGGAATATGGAATAAACACAAAACTGATCACGGCAATTACATCGCTGTACACAGAAAGCACTGCTAGTGTCAGAGTAAATGGGGATCTTACAGCCTGGTTTGATATCAATAAAGGTGTCAAACAGGGGTGTGTAATGTCTCCATGGTTGTTTAATCTATATATGGACAAGTGTATGAAAGAGCTGAAAGGGTTGGAAGCAGGTGCAAAAATGGAAGGTGTGGCAGTAAGCTGTTTGTTGTATGCGGACGACGCTGTGCTACTTGCAGACAACGAGCACGAACTGCAAGCCCTGGTGTCTAGTATGTATGAGGTATGCAAGCGATACGATTTGATGATGAATGTGAATAAGTCTAAGGTAATGATTTTCGAAAAAGAAGGAAGCATGACAGTCTGCAACATTAGTGTAAACGGTGAAAATCTGGAACAAGTGGATGAATTTGTTTATTTAGGAAGTATGTTTACAAAGGATGGGAGGGTGGAGAAAGATATTGAAAGAAGGGTTGGGGCAGGCAACAGAATTAATGGTGCACTTAAAGTTGTCATCGCAAACAAAAGCCTATCCAAAAAAGCCAAGATGGCAGTGCACAATGGTGTTCTTGTGCCGACCCTTATGTATGGAAGTGAAGCATGGAACTGGCAAAAGAAGGATGAAAGTAGAATAAATGCAGTAGAAATGAGATCTCTCAGACGAATGTGTGGCAAATCTGTATTTGATAGAGTGACAAATGCAAGTATAAGAAGTGAATGTGGTGCGAATGAAAGTGTTATGAACAAAATAAGGAAAGGGTCATTAAGATGGTTTGGACACATGGAAAGAATGAGTGAAGACAGAATGGTAAAGAAGGTATATGTAAACAGCGTGAACGGAGCTAGAAATAGAGGAAGGCCGAGGAAAACGTGGCACGATCAAATCAATCAAATATTGAATGTCGGACACGTGAGGAGTCGGAGAAATCGACGTGCGTGCATGACAAGATGTATGAATGTAGAGGAAGCGAGAGAAGTATGTCAAGACAGAACAGTGTGGCGTTCCATTCTTTCTGCCTACCCCTCCGGGGAGACGGCGTGATGGTTAGTTAGTTAGTTAGCCACACTTTTCTTTCCTGACATATTTCTCTCGCTTCCTCAACATTCATACATCGTGTCATGCATCAGCGTCGATTTCTCTGACTCCTCACATGGCCGACATTCAATATTTGATTTATTTGATCGTGCCACGTTCTCGTCGGTCTTCCTCTATTTCTGGTTCCATTTACATCGTTAAAATATAATTATTTTACCATTCTTTCTTTCCATATGTCCAAACCATCTTAATGATCCTTTCATTGTTTTGTTCCTAACACCATCATTCGCACCGCATTCATTTCTTATATTTTCATTCGACACTCTATCATACACAGAGTATCCGCACATTCGTCTAAGAGATCTCATTTCTAATGCATTTATTCTACTTTAATTCTTCTTTTGCCAGTTCCATGTTCGCTTCCATACATAAGCGTCGGTAGAAGAACACCATTATATAATTATATATTATAAACCATGCCGAATAATAGTTTTTGACTTTTGCATTTTCAGATGTTTTTTGTATCAATCTTAATAACACTGTATTTTGTGGAAAAACATGTTTCAACGAAATACCGAGATGTGCTTATTTTTTTTATATAACATAATTAACGTCAGTTTCGAACACCGTGTAGTTACATTTCAGGAAAAACATTTACAATTAGAGGGTGAGAGTCTGACACCAAAGTCATCAATACACACACAAAATAAATAGCGTTTCTAGAGCACACAAGTACACTACACTGAGAGCTGTAGGTATCTGGAGCTGTGGGTAGGTACTGAAACAATAACACATTACAGTACGTCTGCTTCGAGTAGAATGCCTCAAACTCGTATCATTGAAGATAAAATAGACAATAAAACGTAACTCTACAATAGCTGAACTATGTTAAAATTGTATTTTACAAACAAAATATAATAATTTATTAATATTAAAATATTCATAAAATATATTATACATAAATTAATAAAAAAAGTTTTTCTTATAAGGATTAATTGTATCTCAATAGAGACGAAGATGCCAATTGTTTTTCTGGGAACAGAATGTGGTGGCCGAGGCGCTTACAGGACTTATGACCGGTCATTGGTTGGGTTGAATGATCGCTTTATGTTTAACAACATTTCCCATTCCGCCCTTCTTATGACCACCACATCTGACAAATTTTTGGAACTTGTATATATGCTAGCATCCTGCACTTATCTTTACATATTTTAGTTCACTCTACACTAGCGTCATCTATTAAAATTGGGAAGCATTAAGCAGTTTTTTTTATTAATGCACTGTGAAAGTCTCTGCAAACCATACAGTACTAGATTACGTCTGGAGATGTCTCTCCAATTTTTATGCCTACTTGAACCAGTTATTTTATACAACATTTCTAATGTATACAAACTCTTGTAGACAAATACTGGATTTTACCCATTGCGGATAATTTTTTTTTAAAGGATTAATTGTATCTCAATAGAAACGAAGATGTAAATTGGTTTTCTGGGAGCAGAATGTGGTGGAAAGGAAGAAAGAATGTGGTGGAAAATCTGTGGAAAGAAAGAAAGAAAGCGATCGCTCAACCCAACCAATGACAGGTCATAAGTCCTGTAAGCGCCTCGGCCACCACATTCTGTTCCCAGGAAAACAATTTACATCTTCGTCTCTATTGAAATACAATTAATCCTTGTAAAAAAAAAATTGTCCGCAATGGGTAAAATCCAGTATTTGTCTACAAGAATTTGTATACCATACATTCAAAATGTTGAATAAAGTTTTTGGGTTATGTCGAGAGTTTTGACAGCTGTTCTAATTCATTTTCGTGATTTTTCGAACCTTTATGTGCATTTGTTCCAATGTCAATTTGAATAATTTCTTTACTAACTTTTTGAAATTCTTGCTGGAGTTGAATTGTTTTAAGTGCTTAATTACAGTTGATTAAAAAACGGTGGATGCGTGGAATATAAATGAAATAAATACAAAAGTCCGGATATTCCAGCTGGCAAGTGCAGCATAAAAAATAATGTTATTTGTTATGTTATTTTTATGTTGTTATTTTATTTTATTTTGTATTATTTGTTTTAGATTTATTTTGTGAACCATGGACGATCGAAATGTGGGCGGGAGATGCCTATTGGTGGCGATGAGGTTGGCAACCCATCACACCGCGTCTCCCGCGGTGGCGAAAAGAGAGGGGTGGATTGCCGCATCGGTTAGGCATGTGTGGCAGTCAATCGAAGACGGCGTGATGGTTTTTTTAATTTATTTTAAAATAAATAAATTTATTTCCTAATTTTTTAATAAAAAAAAGTGTGTTATAAATTCACAATTGATTATATTTTGTCACGACAGCTGTTTCGCTAACTAATGTTAGCATCGTCAGGTCTTAGAATCAACTAAAAATACATCAGAAAAACTTAGCTTATATACAAAACTATTAAGAGGGGAAGAAACCACACACAATATTGTAAACAATTATAATAAATGTATTGTTTCTTGAACAATGATGTAAAACTCCATATTAAATAATTAATACGAATGAAAACGTTGGTTTTATAGGTGTTTTATTATATTTTATGGGAATGACATGTTTCGCCCTTCTAAGACATTGTCAAATGAATTTTGATAATGCTTTAGAAGGACGAAACATTTCATTCCCATAAAATATAATAAAACTTTTAGAAAAGCGACGTTTTCTTTCGTATTAATTTATTACAATAAAGATGGGAAAAAAACAGTAAATAGGTTCAGTAACAGAAATTCGATATTGATGAGTCAAACAAAATTAGGAAAAATAAACAGGGAAGCAAATAACATTAATTGAGAAGGGTTCGACAGGTGAAAGACAATTATAATAAAGGTGGAAAAAACGTATTTAGAAAATAAACGATGAGTCATACATAAATTTATTTTGAAAATTTTTAGGAGGGTTCACAATATCGTTAACTTTTGCATTTGATGTGTATTTTTATTTGCTCAGCTGTAGCATTTAAATCTATATTTCGATACAAAAACTAGACGAATGAGTTCCGTTGTATCACTCATCAATTGAATCAATAAATCAATAAAAATCAAATTGAACAACAACAAAACCATCACGCCGTTTCCCCGCAGGGGTAGGCAGAGAGAATGGACCGCCACACTACTCTATCCTGGCAAACCTCTCTAGCTTCCTCCACATTCATACAACGAGTCATACACGCACGTCGATTCCTCCGACTTCTAACATGACCAACCTTTAAAATTTGATTAATTTGGTCATGCCATGTTTTCCTCGGTCTGCCTCGACTTCGTACCCCATTTACATCATTAACGTATACTTTCTTAACCATTCTTTCTCCATCCATGCGTTCCATATGTCCGAACCAACGCAGCGATCCTTTCATAATTTTGTTCATTATACCTTCTTCCGCTCTACATTCCTTTCTTATATCAGCATTTGAGATTCTGTCGTATATCGTTCTACCACACATACGTCTTAGGGACCTCATCTCTACCGCATTTATTCTACTCTCATCCTTCTTTTGCCAGTTCCATGCTTCGCTTCCATACATTAAGGTTGGGACCAGAACTCCATTGTGAACGGCCGTTTTCGCTTTCATTGATAAATTCTTGTTTCCAATAACTATTTTTAAAGCTCCATTCACTTTGTTACCCGCACCAACCCTTCTTTCGACGTCACTATCCGTTCGGGCATCTGCTGTGAACATACTACCTAAATACACAAATTCCCTCACCTGTTCCAAGTTCTCTTCATTCACACTTATATTACAAACTGTCATTTGCTCTTCCCTTTCGAAAACCATCACCTTTGACTTTCCGACATTCATCATTAAATCATTTGACTTGCATACCTCATTCATTCTCGACACCAAGATTTGTAATTCGTCCGCACTATCCGCAACGAGAACGGCATCGTCCGCGTAAAGCAGACAGTTTACAGATAAATCACTCATCTTAGCACCAGCATTTATACCTTTAAGTTCTTTCATACACTTGTCCATATACAGATTGAACAACCATCAAATTGAAGGTTGTTACAAACTTGCTAAGTAGTTTAAACATAAAACAAAGAAAAATATTTTTTTAAATGTTTTTTGCGACAAGTGTCATGGTATACGGGTAGCATCCAAGGTGACGATTACTATATTATTCAATTACTTTGCACGTTTATGTTTAACACTAATTGGGATCAAAATATTTTTTGATTTTTGATACTTGGTACATTCGTAATGCCCTATTTATTAAAATAATTCGGTTGAGTTAGTGTACTATTATACGCTTATCGACCTCTATAAACCACCCTTTATTGAAGATACCTCTATTAAGGATGATAAAGTAAAATCGACTGTCAGAAAAGAAATATAGCAACGGAAACCTCATAATCAATATAATAGATTGTGTTACATACAAATATATGTAAACCACTTTCCAGCAGGAGTTTCCAAACCGGATATTCAATTTCCCGATAAGCAGGCATACGTGTCCATTCAAAAGTAACAGTTACGGCTCGTGGAATTTATACGATTATCCCTAGACAAGTACAGAAACACAAGCCGGACAAAATCCAGCTGTGTCCAACATTTAGGTCTAACAAATTATTTGTAGCCAATAACAAATACATTATTCTTTTCTTCTTCAGATTTATTCCCTCTATTGCTGTCCCCTTCGCATCCAGATAGCTCCAGCAATTTGGGCAATGTAGTAAGTCCATATTTTAGGTGGGCTAATATATGACCGAACCATAGAGGGCTTCCTCCGCTTACCCAAAGCTGTTATATGTAGGCCGTGACGCCTTTCGTTAGCTTCGCTCATACCCTCTCTTGGCCCGTCTCCCCTCTATGCGGGACTTACGTTAAAAAATAAGAATAATAATATGTATATTTATGTAACCGTGGCGGACCCAGACCATATTTAAACTACGCTATTATCCCTGGATGTCCCACCGTACATCCATGATAATACAACAACAAGAGAAAATACAACGCAATGATAGATACAGAAATGTTACAGAAAGAAAAAAACGCCCAGGAAGGAGTGAGGAGCGCCTCCATTGAAGTATTCTGGGTGTCTCTCTAATACTGTCCTGTTTGGCTATATGTTCAGCCTATTGCAATTTCAATTCAGCTGTATATTCCAAGATGTCGGCAAATTTGGTTCGGCATCTAATTTCTTTACTTCATATTAATCAAACGCGGTAAGACTGAAAAATAAAAATTAATTGAAAATAATGATATTGAGTACTTGATATTTTGAACTTGATATAGGTCTATGTTGATAACTGTTATATATATGTTATATGTATATTTATAACTGACACAATAAAATATTCTTAATTTAAAAATTATTATGAATTTTATTATTTCACTTACATTTAAACAATCATTCATGTTTCAAATGGCTTTCAACTTTAGTCAGAGTAAAATATAGATTTAAAAATATTTAAATTTTGGTATATAAAGTGTATTTCAATATTATTCGTATAAAAAAATATTAACCGATATTTTTACAATGCAAAATTACAAGACCAATAAAAAAAAAATCTGACGAGCTTTTCGATATTGCGTAGATGCAGCAATATTTAATATATATTTATCTTATATTTCTTTTAAGTGAAATAAAAAAGTTGAATAATCGATAATAAATCTGATAATTCTAATTTTTAAGTTATTTTACAAGTTAGTGCGTAAAATATTTACGGCTACCGCTGAAATAATATCATTTTTCTAGCAAACCAGACACGAAATATGATAAAAGGTAAATGCAACAATATTCAATATGTATTTATCTTATATTTCTTTTAAGATACACAATGAAATAAAAATCTTAAAGAATCGATAATAAATCGGATAATTCTAATTTTTAAGTTATTTTACAAGTAAGTGCGTAAAATATTTACGGGCTACCACTGAAATAATATCATTTTTCTAGCAAACCAGACACGAAAAATGATAAAAGGATTTCTGATAATATTAGTACCGCTTATTATTACTAGTATATTGTGTTCTGTATGAAACCTTACGTCAAATTTTAAATACGTTTTTTGTTATGTTGGTACCAAATACAAATATATTAGAGAATTGCAATATAATAAAGCATTGGTAATATTGATAATTCAAATAACAGAACACCATAGCTGAGAGGCGCGCAAGATGGATTGGTCATGTGTTGCGACACGAATGTTTCCTGCATAATGTGTTGGAGGGAATGGTCGAGGGATCAGTTGGCAGAGGACGATCTCGCCAAGAGTACCTAGACCAGATTTGCCGAGATATGGGCTGCACCTCTTATGCGGAGTTGAAGAGAGTTGCCGAGGACCGAGCGGAGTGGAAGAGGAGATGCGTCACCTCGCTGCAGACCAATCATTAGATTGAGACCGGAGAAGAATAATTCAACTTAAAACAATCACACTCCACCAAGGACTTCAAAATGTTTTCAAATAAATTGTTCAAATTGTCATTGGAACAAATGCACACAAAAGGTTTGAAAAAAATCACGAAAATTAATTTTAACAGCTGTCAAAACTCTCTACATAAACGAAAAACTTATTTAATTTTAGCGCCAAAACAGCATTAGTATTTAGTTCCAGAACTAAAAAATATAAAAGTGCGGCAACAAAGAAATTGGCCAGGAGAATTCACATTGAACGAAACATTGTATAATAACAATATTTATATATATGATTTATACAGAGCCGTATTAATTCGTAAATCATCTCAAGGCCGGAACGAACAGATCAATAAAGTAAAAGAAGAAGTATTGTGATAAAAGCAAATGTTAACTTAGTTATTTAGTTAGTTAGTTAGCGAAAGATCGGCTTTTGACGAATGTGAAGCAGATCAACTTGTTCATGTGACTTAAGCTAATACATCAAATGTCGTGTTTAACCGGTTGTCACCAGAATATTTGTATTGATATTTTATCTCGTAAAATCCTGTAACCACTTACCATAATACTATGTACGCACCTACTTTGGTTATGTATAGACGTTTGTATGTGTGGGTCCGATAAATGTATTGATATAATAAAGATAAAATTATTAAAAAAAGAGGTTCCACAAATGCACGTAAATATTGTTTTAATACTTCAACAGATTAGGTTCAAAAAGCAAGTTCAACGAGATGTAAGCGTATAATATATATTTTTTATTAATTAAAACGCATATGTTTCCAATTTAAATTACATTTCTCAACTTTATCTTCAGTAGAAAAATATAAATATAATCAAAATTGTTTATCTGAGAATACATACGAACCTATTTGCAACATGTAAATTGAAATAAGACATACCGGAAAAAAATATAAGGTGACTTAATTCAAGCTCAACAAATCTAAATTGTGAAGTTCCAATATTACACTGCATTTCTGACCCTATCGGTCCACGGTATATGGAGCATTCTGTGGTATATCCACATCTCGAACGCTTCCAACCAGTGGCGGTACTCCCATAGAAGCCCAGAAGCCCGGCTTGCGTAAGAAATTTTGAATCAAAACCTCTTCTGGCTTACAGAGATTCAGCTCTTGTGGCTATTCCTCTTACGTCTGATGGGAATATTGTTGAAATGTGATTTGATGGGTTGTTGGTTTTTGCGGGAGCATTCTTACTTAGATTTGGGGGTTTTGATTCAAAATTTCTTATGCAAGCCGGGCTTCTGGGCTTCTATGTGAGTACCGCCACTGATATGAACCATGACATATTTCGGAGGTGACCTTCATCCACAGGTGTGGATGGAACGAATGGATGGTCACCTCCGAACCTGTAAATTTATAACTGTTAGTTAGTATAGTATTAGATAGTTAGAACTGTAAGTAGTTATATATTATATTTATACCTAAGGATGCAGGTCACCTCCGAAACATATTGTGGTTATTTTCATTTTATAAAGAATTTTTGTAATGTTTTTTATAAATTAATGTGTGACATTAACCTCGTTAGCTTTTCAATTCCAAGATTCTTACAACAGAATTAAACAGTATTAACGCATTTACCTTCAATTTGAAAAATGTAATATATTTTGTGTGGAGCGTTACTTTGATTGTTGCATATCTAGTTTACAATGATAAATTTATTACTGAAGTCCACGTGATTTAATTAAAGTATGCGGTTAGAAAATTTAAGATTAAAAAGTCACAAGTTCTTTTATATTCGCCATGACTTCGTGTTATGGATTCATAAAAAATGTTTTAATCATTATCTTTTCACAACACACAACAAATGTTAAATTTTATACACTGGGGACGTCTGTGGCTGGAAACATATTTCTGATATGTGCATATAAGTGGTGTGAAAATACAACGTTGACAAGAAAAGTTTGAATACACAATTTGTTAATTTCTGTCTGTTTTCTAGAAAATTTATTATAATTTAAGAAAATGAAATATTTCGCCTGTCCAATGTACTCGTATTATCATTGTTTTTTTTATAATATAATGTATTACACATTATCAAAACATTTTATAATGCCTTAGACAGGCGATACATGTTATTCCCATAAATTATAATAAAACTTCTCGAAAACAGACGTTTTCTTGAGTACTAATTATTTAATGTGGAGTTTTAAATTATTCCTCAAGAAACAATACACAAGTTGTTTATCAAAAGATAATAAACGTATAATATATTGGAATATAGCTTTATAGGTTCCATCCTGCGTCTGAGAAGTATAATATGATGATATCCGTGGCCAAAACAAAATGTCTAACAATATCCAGACAGCCTCTCAGATGCAAAACATGCATCAGGCCGATATTGACTCACGATATCAAAGCAAGAGCAGACACTGTCAGAAAAAAATATCTCTTAAGAATAGCAGAAATGAAAACATTTCGACTTATTGTGGAGAGAACCCTTAGATATAGAATACCCAATGAAGAAATTCGCAAATCCTGCAAAAATTAAGACAAAGTGAGATGGAGTAGGCAGAGAAGACGATTCTGGAGGGACCACATCGAGAAAATGGATCCAGCAAGAATTCCTGAGATCGTGATGCACGAGACTTCAGAGGACCGTCGACCACCAGGACGACCACCAAAGAGATGGAAAGAAAGCTGGTCGTCTTCATCATAAGAAGAAGGTTGATATCCTCCATAAACAAATCGCAAAATCTACAATCAGAAGAGAAAATAATAAGATATTGGAATCAATTTGTATATTTAAACCAAGTGAGTAGAATGTTTAGTAACAAATAATTTATAAAGCTTCAAAATTGTGAACAAAAATATGTTCATTTTTATCCCTTTGTTTGTTACTACGGTTCATAATACTTTAGAACAGCGCTGTTCAACTTCTTTCAGGCCGCGGGCTATTTTTCTTTAGCAAACATTTCGGAGGCCAAAGTGGATAGGTAAATGAAAAGTCAGTTCATAAGTTATTTCATTTATCCGCAACATTTTATATCTCATCAACAAATTTATGTTTTTTCAAACTCTAATAATAAAAAAGTATATATCTTTGTTTTTCAAAAGTATTTTAATGATAATAATAAATTCTATTATTTATGAATTTATCATCTCAATGGCGCTGTGGAAAATACTGCTCTGCTCACTCAAAAGCTGCTCCTTTTTTTGAACTAGTTGAAAAATAGACATATTTAGTATGAGACCTGCTTCTGACGAAGTCGAACAATATTTTCATAAAGAAAAGGATAATTTGAAAAGGTGACTAATCTCTGAAGAATTCTCAGTGCACTTGAAGTCTGTTGGAAGATTGTTCCAGGCTGTAGGGCTGACTACCACGAAGGTTCAGTCGCCAAAGTTTGGGTGAGGACAGCGCTTTGGCACCGTCATCTACAGATCGCATTGTGGACTGTTTGGCATTCAGTTTCTCGTTGATGCAGGGTTCCGAAATATAAGCTGGTGTTATTCCATGCAACGCCTTAAGGGGTTACGCCACCTCGAAATTTTCAAAAAATCAGAGCAGATCAAAAGGAATCAGAGGACTTCACAGCTACAATAGAAGACCTCATGTACGGTTCAGAAATCGCAGCCTAAAGGTAATTTTAAAAAATATTTGATTTAAAGACACTGACGTCCTCCTTTTTTCTATTTTTTTATCCTACGCGTTTTTCGAAACTATTTTTTTCAAAACGGTGTACACGGTATCTCCCGATTTGCTTACTTATTTGATTACCTTTTTGATTGGGTGTCATGTTCAAAAGTTATGCATTTTTTAAACTCAAAATTTCAATGAAAATATGTTTTTTTCATGCAGCTGCCATTGCTATAAAAATTGTTTTAATCCATATCCTTACGCCACTCAATAGCTACTACAATTCTTAATACCTAATAATAATAAAAATTTATTTTGAATAATGCATTATTAAGAAATCATGTACACCATCAGCAAAGATTTTCAAAACAGGGCTCTACATATCGGTTTATATGTCCGTCATTTTTTTTTTCTATTTTTAATATTGTGATTCTTTTATAAAAATACTATTTTATTATAAATAAAATAATGGCAGTGTTAAAAAAATGTATAAATTTATACCTATTTTTCCGAGCGCCAAGGTGGCGTAACCCCTTAAAGACCGTCCAGCAGAGCTTGAATTGTATCCTTTCTGGACATTTTAACCAATAGATTTCTTGATGCTGTGTTATATTATATGACAACTGTTCGGTACACCCTTATGTTAATGTTTAGTGTTATTATAAAATGTTTTCACATTATAATATATAATGGGTAATTCCGTTCACAATTTTCCATTTTCTTTCACCCGACATATCACGTAGAAATATTAATTGTTACAAAGTTTTGCTCCCCAAAATTTTTGGTAAAAATTGCTGTAAAATGTACGCTCACGGACCGCAAAAAAGAATTTCGCGGGCCACCAGTTCGACAGCGTTGCGCTAGAATAAAAAAACATTCTGAAGTAATTATCTTGTCCCTTTTCAATTTCATATACAATTTAGCAATTTGCTCTACCATGCACATCTCCTTTGATGATGTTTACCAGTATAAAATCACAGTACCGTACTTATCTAACCATCGCAAACTCTTGGATTTTATATAAAATACCCTATTTTATCCTTTCATCTCTTAGCCGGTAGCTGGGCATGGCGTTCGCATTTATGAAAAGCCAGTCACAAAGAAAATCCCTTCTCATTCTTATTTTATATAAGATTGTGTCACAAATATGAGACCACTCCGGAGCCACAAGCAATTGGGCTAGATTTTCAGTTTAAATCAGACGTATCATATCGTACTAGTATTTTTAAAGTGATACAAGTTAAAATCCCACTTTTGACTAGTGTCACTTTACAAATACTAGTATAATAATAACCATATTATTGTTTTATTAGATACGTATTTTACACTACACATATAAATAGAAATCTCATATTAAAATAAGTACTCAAAAACTCGATCACGCTTTTGACAAGTGTCACTTTAGGACACTATAGAATAAAATCTTTAATAATTCGAATATTCTTCTTCGATGGCCCTACAGCCCATATCGAGCCTTAGCCTCCAGTATTCTTCGCCTCCAACTTCTCCTATCCTCCGCTTTGACCGTCCAATCTGACAATTGTAACAATTTGCCCCATCTCTCCCAACTTCATCCTCCCATCGCAGCCTGGGTCTTCCTGTTGGTCTTCTACCACCTGGGTGCCACTCAAGCAATCTTTTTGGGGTTCGCGATGACGGCCCATCTCAGTCTATTCAGTCTGACCTGTGTGGGGAGACTGGGAGCTTTGTAAATATGGTACACCTTGTCATTATGCCGCACTCTCCAGCCTTCACCGTCATTCACAGGTCCAGAACCCTTCTCTCAAAAGTATCCAGTCGCTCTGCGGATTTCGCTGTCATTATCCACGCCTCATACCCATAGGTCACCACTGTTCGGAAGATTCGAATATTCAGCATTATTAAATTAAATGATATTATTCGTGTAGATTATACGTAAGTGCATAGGTTCCCAACCTTTTCATAACCATGCCCCTGAATAAAATAAATGCAATGCCCCATCTGCCGTAACAGTTATATCGATTATTAAAATATGGTTACACATTCTCTATATCTTTTTATAATTACAAAGTTGAAATAAAAAGATTATCAAATGTATCAACGATTTTTATATTTAAAAGTTTCCTTAATTGTTCATTCATGAATACAGTGTTTACAAATTGTATATTTATTAAAATATGTACACAAAGGCTACCCTCCTTGACTGCCTCAACGCCCCCCAAGATTCAGCCTCTCGGGACCGGCTACCGCCCTCAGGAAAGCTCCAGCGCTCACTGGGGGGCTATACCGCCCCCGTTGGGAATCAATGCTAGTGTAAACGCTGAAATATTTTAATTCGAGAAAACCAATTATCCACTTTTTATTCTAAGATGAGCTTCAAAATGTGTTTACATTTTGTTTTATTGACTTTAAATATTCGCTCTGATTTAGAAGGAAGCGGCAGGATCCGACCGGATCAATATCGTGGGGCAGTGACTTTATAAAGTTCCGTATTGATGTTTTACGTGACTAGGAAACTTACATAAATTCGGACAATTGAATCAAATCGTTTTGGGCGCTTCCCCCTTGATTTCTTTTGTGTTAGTACTCGAAAGAAGTTCGAGAGGAGAAAGTCTCAGAGATGGAAACGTTATATTGTTTTAAGTTGAGAAACCTTCGCTGCTTTATAAAATTTTCACGAATTTCGTATACCTACGAGAAAAATGAAAAATTATAATTCTTTAAAATTGCTATTAAATACGCATCATTTAGGACGGTAGTAGCATCGGATATAAAATCTTATAAACATATTATAGTATACATTCATTATTAAACGGAGTTTTATTATCATTGAAATTTATTTATCATTGAAAACGTTTATCTTTAAATAAGAAAAATATAATATATCATATATTTATTTTAAAAATGATATTTTAAAAGGAGAAAAATAAAAAAATGTTAAAATGTTACTTCGATAAATTAAATCAATTTTTAAAAATAAAATAAAAATCAACGAAATGTATATTATTTTCATAATACTCGTACTTCCTTTCGCTCTACAATTCTTTAAGATTACTCGGATGGTGGTTTAAGTGACAAAACGCTTGGCTCCTGATCCAGAGAACTTGGGTTCAAGTATAAAAATTCTAATGTAATTAATTTAAATCCTTATATTTATATTTTTTTGTGAATGTATACTTATACTTGTATACGAATACTGGATTCCACCCATTGCGGGTTATCAATTCATGATTTAATTGTATCTCAATAGAGACGAAGATGCAAATTGGAAACTGAATATGATTGATCAAGGTGTTTACAGGACTTATGACCTGTCATTGGTTGGGTTAAGCGCACGCTTTATGTAATTACAATTTATTATTATTAAAAAATGTGTACAAAGTGATTTTTAAAAAAATATGCAATTTTTTTAATAGATATGTCTTCTTCTTATTCTTCTGATTGTAGATCTTGCGATCTGTTTATGCAGGATATCAGTTTTCTTCCTGTGATGATCGCCCCTCTCCTCAATTCTAATCAACATTGGTCGCAAAAAAAATCTGTGCCTGACACCATTTTTGCTGATTCTTATGTAATACGACCTCCTGAATCCGAATATGACACAGCTCGGAAGATTCACAATTTACCGCACGCGCGGTGGGTGATGGGGAAAACTGAGGTCATATTCGGATTCAAAAGGTCATTTTACAAAAGAATCTGCAGGAATGGTGTCAGGGGCAGAATTTTTTTTTTTGCCGATCAGTTTTATACCCCCTCCACCTTTATACATTACTTCACCCCATTTGGTATGTAAGTGACCACTGTATTTTCTTTTGATAATATATTGTGTATATTGATAAATGTTAAAATCCAAAAAATCTAGAATGACAGTGCACAATGGTGTTCTTCTACCGACCCTTATGTATGGAAGCGAAGCATGGAACTGGCAAAAGAAGGATGAAAGTAGAATAAATGCAGTAGGAATGAGATCTCTTAGACGAATGTGTGGATACTCTGTGTATGATAGAGTGCCGAATGAAAATATAAGAAGTGAATGCGGTGCGAATGATGGTGTTATGAACAAAATAATGAAAGGATCATTAAGATGGTTTGGACACATGGAAAGAATGAATGAAGAAAGAATGGTAAAAAAGTATATGTTAATGATGTTAATGGAACCAGAAATAGAGGAAGACCGAGGAAAACGTGGCACGATCAAATAAATCAAATATTGAATGTCGGCCATGTGAGGAGTCAGAGAAATCGACGCGCGTGCATGACACGATGTTGATGAAGCGAGAGAAATATGTCAGGAAAGAAAAGTGTGGCAGTCCATTCTTTCTGCCTATCCCTTTGGCGAGACGACGTGACGGTTAGTTAGTTAGTTAGTTAGTTGGTAAATGTTATGCTATAACCGAAACATGTCTGTGTTAAGTGAAATAAAATGTTGTTATACCAAGAGTAATTATATTTATTCAAAAACTACGGTAATTTGATTTATGACTTACTGAAACGATCCGAAATTTAAAAAAAAATGTGCACAATTATGCTAAATATAAAATGTAACCAAGAAGTTAATGTCAGCTTGTATTATCTGAGGGAGTTAAAGAGAGTACGACCGGCAATGTATCTCAATCTTAATGTTGGTACAAACCTTGGGAACGGGCCGTGCAAACGAGTTGCTTCAAGATAACAATACGAAATTTCAGAACTTCTTTGTTAAACAGAAACTCTAGGAACACTTGAACATTTTCTGCTGGATAATTCATTACAATACCTTAACTTGCGCGCGACTGTCCCAGCAGAAAGCATCGAAAAAAAGGTCTTAGTTTTATTTCTACGTTTATGCATATCTACAAATGTAATACAGACGTATAAATGTAAATTGTGTATCCATATATATGTATATCACACTTCAAATACATTTCATAAATTCAATACTAAAACTAGGTAACTTATATATTGTTATGTACCTAACCACCCGTTCCCAAGAATCACTTTCCTACGTCTATATGTTGAATCAAGATTTGTTTATATTATATTAAGTAAACATTTGGGGATTCAGAGATGCATTAATTGATCTGTTCCCACGTCTGACTCATTGAAGGTTTGTTTATATTATTAATATTTTTGTAAACATGGATCTGTTCCCACAGGTACATGTGTCATCGAACAAAGAAATGCACACTATTTAAGCTGAACCGCATCATTTAATCAGATACAATTGTGACTTCTTAATAGTAACACGTCTAGATACAATTACAACTCCTTACTTGTAACACATCTTTATATCTTTGTAATTTCTTGTTTGTAACATCGTCTTAAATAAAGTTTTCTACTTAAAAATTTAATTATTAGTTACTTATTAGTTAATTTACTTATCAGTTGGAAAATTTTAATCGTGAATAATTATTCCATCCCAAAAATTCTCACCCAAATTGTTTTCTGGGAACAGAAGAAAGAAGAAGAAAAGAAACCTACCATATATACAAGTTCCAAAAAGTTTGTCAGACGTGGTGGTCATAACGGCGGAATGGGGAATGTTGTTAAACGTGAATCGATCGCTCAACCCAACCAATGACAGGTCATAAGTCCTGTAAGCGCCTCGGCCACCACCTTCTGTTCCCAGAAAACAATTTGCATCTTCGTCTCTATTGAGATACAATTAATCCTTGTAAAATAAAAATAATTTATCCGCAATGGGTGAAATCCAGTATTTGTCTACAAGAATTTGTATACATTCAAAATGTTGTTGTATAAAAATATATATTTTTAATGTATACAAATACTTGTAGACAAATACTGGATTTTACCCATTACGGGTGTATAAAGCATTAAGATTTTCACATTACATTAAAAAAGATTTTCTGCTTAATGCTTACCTCTAGTCTCAATAGATGGCGCTAGTGTAGATTAAACTAAATATGTGAAATGTTTCTCAACATGGTAGCATATATACAACTTTCAAATAATTGTCAGACGAGGTGTTCGTAGAAGGGCGGAATGGGGATTATTGTATTACATAAAGCGGTCGCTTAAAACCCAACCAATGACAGGTCATAAGTCCTGTAAACGCCTCGACCACCATATTCTGTTTCCAAATAATTTACATCTTCGCCTCTATTGAGATACAATTAATTCTTAACTTATAATTTGTTCATATTTAACATCAATGGATTACTCATCGAAGGGGCTTTCCAATATTCTGAATATTTAATTTTAATCAAAATCTATGTAATCTCCGCCAGAGAATGATCAAATGCTATGTGTGGTCTGTTTTATTGTATGGATGTGAAACATGGACCTTGAAAATCAACTCAATGAACAGACTGGAAGCATTTGAAATGTGGCTTCATCGCCGAATGCTCAGAATTCCCTGGACAGACATGGTTACCAATGCCGAAGTCCTGAGGCGAGCTAAAGTTGACAGGGAACTGTTATCAACTATCAAGGTTCGGAAAATTTCACATCTGGGTCATATACTGCGTGGGGAAAAGTACCACCTTCTCCAGCTGATATTGGAGGGGAAAATTGAGGGACGCTGAAGGCCCGGTAGGAGACAAATGTCCTGAAGTGTAGAGGAGCTGTTCCGAACGGCGCGGCGCAAGACAGGGACAGGTTCGCCGAGGTGATCGCCAACGTTGGGGGTACTCGACAGGGCACTTGAAGAAGAAGAAGAAAATCTAGAGACCGAGGAAGACCGAGGAAAACGTGGCATCAAAAATAACAAATATTAAATGTCGGACACGTGAGGAGTCAGAGAAATCTACGTGCGTGCATGACACGATGTATGATTGTTGAGAAAGCCAGAGAAGTATGTCCAAAAATAACAGTGTAGCGACCATTCATTCTGCCCACCCCTACGGGGAGACGGTGTGATGTTAGTTTAATTTTAATTTTTATATTTCTACTTTAGTTATTTAGAAAATTCGAAAAAAAGTCAACATCTTTCCTGTAACATCATATAATTATAATATTCCATTTTTAAGCAAATAAACCTGGATTGACATGTATGGTATGCCTGGGGAATTTTTTTAGATAAAACAAAACCCTGGATATGAACTATGCTGTTAGATGTGAAATTAGTTAAAGCGAAAAATCTTTAAGCGGAATCTGCGTACAAAGATTATACATAATTTAGTCAATTGGGTATTGAGTTTATTTCGTTTTTTTTAATTTGATAATTACTTCCTTAATTAAGTGCTGTTCCATTACAAATGTACTAAGTATCAAAAAAGTAAAACGTGAATTTTTGCTTACAATTGATTTTCAACATAAAGGCAAACTATTCAAAGGTGCAAAGTGATTGATTAATATAGTGTTGTTCAAACCTCACCATGAGATGAGTTTTTGATCTGAATTGGTGTTAAACATATAGACCAATAACTGTGCAAAGGTGCAAAGTGATCGAATAATAAAATGTAGTTTTAACCTCAACCCAAAGAATAGTTTTTGATCCCAATTGGCGTGAAACATAAAGGCTAAAACTGTGCAAAAAGTGATTGAATAATGGTAGTGTAGTTCAAATTCTTCCCTAAAATTGCTAAACGTGCTATGTGACACTTATTACATTTTTTTCATTTCCTTTGTTTTTTTGTTAAAACCACTTACCTTTGTAAAAATCAGGCTACAATTTATCTTATTAAAATAAGGAATAATGTCGAATTACGTTTTAAATCTAAAATTGAGTGAAATACTTTTAAGCTTGCCGAAATTAATGATGCCTTTTGAAAGGGAAGTAAACAGTGTAAAATTTAATTGGGTAAATTAAAACTATTTTCAAGCTTATAAAATTATTTCTTTTACATTTTTAAACTTTTATTTAAAAAAATACGTTCTTAAATATTTAAGAAAAGGACGTTTATTGTATCTGTACTTTATTACTTGAAATGTAATGATTGCGCATTGAATATGAATGAAGACGTCTGTCTTCTAGGTGTTTTATTATATAATACGAGTATTTGAGATGGAATGACATCTTTCGTCCTTATAAGGCATTATAAAATGATACATTTGATAGACTGTTGATAATGACAAGACATTTGATATTGCCTTAGAAGGGCGAAACATATCATTACATCTAAAATATAATAAAACTTCTAGAAGACAGGAGTTTTCATTCATACTAATTATTTAATTTGGAGTTTTATCTGAAGAAAAAGTTCAAGAAAGAACGAAGTAAGAATTGCACATCATATTATATAAATATATATAAAAAAAATTAAGAAGACAGATCACATAACATGTCTCCGTAATAATAACTTTTTGGAATTTTCTATCCACCTAATTGAAAAATATATTCATTTAACAAAGATAACAGCGTACGAATTTTACAAGTGTTATTAATGTACAGTGGAATCTCGATAATAGGCATTCCAAGGGACTAGGCCTACGATGGTCAATTAACCAGGTTTTCCAATTATCCAGTTTTTCATGTATCCAGGTCTTAATTGTGCTTTTAAAACAGAAAAGGAATAAAAACCATTCAATGAATAAAACAATAAATGTTTAATAAGTAAATCGTAATTGTACATAGTGCATAGACATACAAACAATAAATTTTATTATAGTGGCTTGAAAAATCAGTTAAATGGGCCTGTTTCACACGCTTTCAATGTTGCACAACTCTTCGCGAGATTTACCGGAGTCAAATTCTCGGATTAGTTTCAGTTTTTAGCTCAAATCAAAGCCGGTATATTTACGTTTGTGAAACATTGCGATATAAAATAAACCATCTTCGATGAGTACAGAACAAATACTGAGGAGTTGTCAGTTTACAGAGATCGAGAAGGCAGTGCTCTCCAATTACAGAGGTTTAGGGCCAGAATGTCTAGTTCGCACCGTGACGTGAGTGTAAAACCGAAGTAAGTGCAAATTTATCATTTTTGAGATTTTAATGTGAAACAACTGCATTTGACACAAGCTTCAAGAGAAGTTAGTGTAAATTCAAACTTTTATTTATTAAAAAACAGATAATCTGATTTCACAATATCCATGTTTATTTTTCTTGTTAATGTAAAACCAGAGTATTTGCATTTAACTCACTTTTACATTTTTCGTTTTGTCTCTGGCTTATTGTGAAACTAAAGTAACTGTATGAAACTAACTGTATGTTAACATAACACAGTTACACAGTTAAACATTTTTTGTTATACAGTTACATGTGTAACTGTGTAACTATGTAAACTAACTTTATGAAATCTGTTGTTCTTAAATACCGAAGGGTACACGATCTCCAAATTTTCAATATCACTTTGAAATAGACGACATCGCTATTGTTGTGTGTAAACACTTTTTTAAAGCAACATTAGATATATGAGATTCTTTTTTAAGCACTGTCGTTAAAAATAAAACTTTGGTGGGTGTAGTACAGCCTTCACTTCAAGAAAAGCACGATAACAGGCCCAGAAGTATCTCTAACGATGAACTGTTCAATTAAACAGGTTTCTTTTTTTCCAATTAAAGAGGTTTAAGTGCTCCAAGGGGGTGGGGCTAGAACTTTTCTGCCAATTATAGAGTTTTGCCATTTAACCGGGTTCCAATTATTCAGGTTTTACTGTACGTACAAATATTAACAACACGTGTAAAATTTCTTCTCTCATAGACAATGAAAACAAAAAGAATTAATTGTTTGTAATCGCGGATTACTACAAATATTTAGAGCATGGCATAAACCAAATATAACTTTCAAAGAAAGTTTTATTTACGTAACTATTTTCAAATAAGTTAATTTAATTTGGAGTTCATAAATAACCTAAATTCAAAAATAAAAAAACGCATATGTAAAGGTGTGACTAAAAATAACTTTTCGTAATTTGCTTAACATTGAAAAAGATCTTTCGCTTTACAAATATAATGGCATAATTTTACACGGTAAAAATAGAAACCTCTTCTTCTTCTTAGTTGACTTTGGTTATTTGATTACGGAAGTCTCAGCCCTAGGGCTTTTACTCTCCCACAATTAGGAATAGTGTGTGAGATGAGAGGTTTATTTACTTTGGGACGTGGTGGGTTTTTTTAGTTTGAGTTTGCAAGGGGGGAATGGTTAGTTTATTAATAAGGGCGGGTCAGATGGGATTGGTGGTGGGGTTAGCGGGGGCGAGAGTGAAGGAAAGGATTGTGAGGTGTGGCCCATTGTGTTCCTCTGAAGGAAGATGTGCTTCTTCTTAGTGTAAAAAGCCTTGTGGCCTGTTTTTAAGAGGAATTGGCTTCCTTCGAGGTCGACTCCCGGCAGTCGATCCACCTCTTTGGTGGTCTGCCCGGGGGCAGGCAGTCTGGTGGTGGTCTGCCCTACCTAGGCGTTGGCCATGCAACCCAATGAGAGGGAGTCTGGATGTATCCATTCTTCTCACTTGTCCATACCAATATCTTTGCCTCTCCAGTAGAAACGTTACATGAAATAGACGATATGTCAAATAACAAATTAAACTCACCTTCAATTCCATTTTTTAAATGTAACTATCCATTGAGCTGCAATCTTAATAAAATAACGATTTTCTAGACTTTACTCCAAACCCTTTCAGATGATAATAAAAAAAATTTAGACGCGAAGACATAAAGATTCAATGTGTCTTCATGTTAACGGCGTAAACGAAACTACCTCAAATGGAAGATCGATGAAAACGTGGAATAATCAAATCAATCAAATATTAAATGTCGGTCACATGAGGAGTCAAGGAAATCGACGTGCATGCATGACACAATATATGAATGTTGAGGAACAAAATAAGTGTGTCAGGAAAGAAAGATATGGTAGTTCATTCTTTCTGACTACCTTTTCGAGAAGACAGCGTGATGGTTAGTTAGTTACATAAAGATTCAAATAAATTAAGAAAAGGATAATCAGATTGTTCGGCTTTTTGTCCCCGATAGATATCTCCGACAGCGACAGCACAGATTGTTTTACCTACCGGCCGCCAGAACCAATCTGCCTCTGGTGACACCGGTGGGAAGAGCAATTAGTCTGCTGAACGCGGTCTCCTCGGAGATCGACGTCTTTCGTGTTAGTGAAAGTACGTTCAGAAGGCAAATACTCTTAATTCTGGAGAGTATCCTGTCTTCCTAATGTTGAACCATCTCTTATGCGTTTCTGGTAGTATACTATATATAATATATTATTTTACCTGTTCTCAATAGATGCCTTAAAAATAAATTTTGTAATATCTGTTGATGAAATAAACTGATTTGATTTGATTTGATTCATATTTACGCTGTTTTAGAATCAGTTAGTATTTACGTTAAATAAAGCTATTCACATTCTCACATTTGTCTGCTTTACGCGGACGAAGCCGTTCTCGTTGCTGATAGTGCGGACGAATTACAAGTCTTGGTGTCGAGAATGTATGAGGTATGCAAGTCAAATGATTTAATGATGAATGTCGGAAAGTCAAAAGTGATGGTTTTCGAAATGGAAAAGCAAATGACAGTTCGTAATATAAGTGTGAACGAAGAGAACTTGGAATAGGTGAGGGATTTTGTGTATTTAGGTAGCATGTTCACAGCAGATGGCCGAACGGATAGTGACGTCGAAAGAAGCGTTGGTGCGGGTAACAAAGTGAATGGAGCTTTAAAAATAGTTATTGGAAACAAGAATTTATCAATGAAAGCGAAAACGGCCGTTCACAGTAGAGTTCTGGTCCCAACCCTAATGTATGGAAGCGAAGCATGGAACTGGCAGAAGAAGGATGAGAGCAGAATAAATGCGGTAGAGATGAGGTCCCTAAAACGTATGTGTGGTAGAACGATATACGACAGAATCTCAAATGCTGATATAAGAAAGGAATGTAGAGCGGAAGAAGGTATTATGATCAAAATTATGAAAGGATCGCTGCGTTGGTTCGGACATATAGAACGCATGAATGGAGAAAGAATGGTTAAGAAAGTATACGTTAATTATGTAAATGGGGTACGAAGTCGAGGCAGACCGAGGAAAACATGGCATGACCAAATTAATCAAATGTTAAAGGTTGGTCATGTTAGAAGTCGGAGGAATCGACGTGCGTGTATGACTCGTTGTATGAATGTGGAGGAATCTAGAGAGGTATGCCAGGATAGAGTAGTGTGGCGGACCATTCTCTCTGCCTACCCCTGCGGGGAAACGGCGTGATGGTTTGTTTGTTTGTTTACATTCTCAATAAATTTACTTCTAAAAAATGTCAGAATCATAAGAATCCCGTAATCCGAAAAGAAAAATGACGTCTAAGCTTTTGCCGGTTCGGCTGAACCAAACATATATCCTTTTTGCTCTAAATTTAAAGCTATGAAAGCGATCAAAGCAGTCCCCGAAGAGTTATTTCTCTATAAAATACCAGCGAATGGGGATAAAGAACAGATTATATATCATATTAAACTGTTCTGATGCAGTGACAGCCGATCAAACTGAAAAATAAAATTAACATTTGTGAAATTGTGAAAAAAAGAGTTACCAATTTAACCCTTCATTTAATGGTGTATTCAATTAGCTTTTAACCGAAATATATATTAATTTTCGTATGAACTATTTGAATTTCACGCATACTCCTGCTGTACGCTACACTCTACATTCCCATCTACCTGTTTCAAAAGCCATTGCTAATTGCACTAGTTTACAAAAAATACATATATTTCATCAAAGTTCGCAAGGCTAGCGTTACATCGAATTTGGTTTCCAAAATATTATAAGAAAAAAAACTTTATATCTTTATTAGAACAATCTTTGGCAAGTGCAAAAAATTAAGAACATTTTTTTCTGCTGATCTGCATTTTTTAAATTTAATATTACTACTTATGATTTATTTATGTAATATTCGTCACCTCAGTCACATTGTTACACCAGAACTACCACTTCTTCCCAAGTACAAATTATCAACCTCCACTGGATTTATGGAAGAAACATACTTTTGAAGAGAGCATTCGTTCGATAAAATGTACACAAAACACGAGAATTTTAAATAATAATAAAAATAATAAATTATTCTATGAAATATAGTAATTTTTATTCTACTTGTTCCATAGTTTTCTCCGATTTCAGCAGCTCATCGCCATCTTCTGTTCCAACTAACCACATTAATATCACAATCATATTTATTGTATAGAAGAAAAAAACAGTAATAATAACAAGTTACATTTGTAATACATTTTGTTTAATAATATTGTTTAAAAAAATTGCATACTCATCAAATGCAAACATATCAAGTAGACAATAATAAAGAAATAAAAAGATGTTTTTTTAAAAACTACAATGCTTCCACTTTTGTATTTATTTCGACAGAAGGCGGTTTCGCCAGGCTTGCTGGCATCGAATGACTGGAAGCCAGTCGCATTTTTTGCATTGAAAAAAAACGTTTTATTTTTGTATTATTTAAAACGAGCTACCGTAAAATCATTACAATAACAAGTAGACGTCCAATTATTATTTATCAGTAAAGTAAACATCATAAAAAATGCAAATTTTTGAAAGGAAAATCCTGAAGAAAAATTTTGGTACTACGTTGGAGAATGGAGAGTCAAATAAATCTTGAGTTAGAAATACTGATTAACTAGAAATACTGTGGGCTAGCCATGTAGAAATAATGCTATGATTGCCTCGTGAAAAGAGATCAAAAGGCAGACCAAGAAAAGGATGAACGGACTGCGTGGAAGAAACTACAAAGATCTGGAGAATGGAGAAGAATGGCCAAGGATAGGAGCCAGTGAATGACTATTGTGCAGAAGACCGATTCCCACACCGGAATATAGCTTTGAGAAGAAGAATAAAGTAAATACCAACTTTCAAATAAGTTAAATAAAATATTAATCCACTTCTAATTTTTTACACCACTTTATTGTTTAACAACCAACCGGTTTCGCTCCCTCTGGAGCTTTGTCAAGGTTACAAAAGACACTGAAAAAAAACACATGGTGTTTTTTTTAACCCAGACAAAGCTCCGCAAACCGGTTAAAACAAAGTATATGTGTGTTAATATTATATTTAATAATGCCACATCACAAATTAAGTGCTTCATACAAAAGTTAAAAAATAAAAATATATTTCTGTATCATAAACGTCAGTTCCATAGCACACGCTACTTCAATATTCATGTTAACACTCCACCTTCATTCATTCCCGGCCCAAACGACTCTCCAATTTACGAGCCGCGATGAATGGGAATCCTTTATATGACTTTGGGTTTAATATTTCCCAGGAATACTGGAGGTAGATGCCACTCGTGTAATAAGATTTGAGTTGGTCGTTAGGGAAACAAAATGTTTGTTTTCTCTTACTAAATCCCCTTTTAAGATCTGATTAAGTACTTACCCAAGAAACAAGACTATGAGGCACCCAAAACCAGATTAAAGATTATAAAAAAAATTATTTTCTATTAATGTTTACTATAAATCTCTGCTCCAAAACATGTTGTAATTTTTAATATATTAGTGGATAATAAACAATTTTTTAACAAACAATTTTTTTTTTGTCTGTCAAGCGTGGTGTTCGTAAGAAGGGTGGTATGGAGAATATTGTATTACATAAAGCGATCGCTTAACCCAACCGATGACAGGTCATAAGTACTGTAAAACGCTTCGACCACCATATTCTGTTTCCAAATAATTTACATCATCGTCTCTATTGAGATACAATTAATTCTTAGTTATTTTCCTATTTCCAATGTGTATTACAATGGAATTCCACAGTGTTAATGCCTTAACTTTCAATAATATAAAGTATAATATGGAGAATTAAATCATTGTTAACTAACTAAAAAAACTATCTAACTAACTAACAATCACAGAAGTAGGCAGAAAGGATGAGCCGCCATACCGTTCTGTCCTGACATACCTCTCTTGCTTCCTCCACAATAAATGCAATATAAACAATTGATATGATAACCACATACATAAAAACATTAATATTTTTCTGTTAATTTAAATTAATACGATTTATTTAAATGCAGAAAAAACGAATAGCAGATGTAAGAATTCCTGTCTTTCAAAGATACTTATGACAAAAAAAATTTAGGTGCGTAAACGGTGTCTCTCTGCTCAAATCAAGAAACGTACACTGGAAAACCAAAATCATCCTGTATAAAACAATAATCCGAACAGTAGTGACCTATGGGTGTGAGGCGTGGACAATGACAGCGATATCCGTAGAGCGACTTGATACTTTTAAGAGAAGGGTGCGGCGCAGAATTCTGGGACCTGTGAATGACGGTGAAGGCTGGAGAGTGCGGTATAATGACGAGCTATACTATATTTACAAAGCTCCCAGTCTCTCCACACAGGTCAGACTGAATAGACTGACATGGGCCGGTCACGTGCAGAGGATGCCGTCATCACGAACCCCAAGAAGATTGCTGGAGTAGCACACAGGTTGTAGAAGACCAATTGGATGACCAAGGCTGTGATGGGAGGATGAAGTTGGGAGAGATTGGGCGAAATTGTTAATTGAAATTTTTACGAGTGTCAGATTGAAGGGTCGAAGCGAAGGACAGGGGGAGTTGGAGGCGAAGAATACAGGAGGTTAAGGCTCAATATGGGCTGTAGGGCCATCGAAGAAGAAGAAGAAACGGTGTCTATAATTAATATGAGGAAACTCGATAAGTATGTTATAATGTGTTTAATTTAATTCTTTATATTTTCTCCAATCTTGATATGCTTTTCTCAATCAATTAGTAAATTATTATAATGTTTACTTCAATTCAAAGTCATTACTGCAAATAGAAATAGAAATACTCAAAGCAAATAGAAATACTCAAAGTCAAATAGAAATACTCAAAGTCAAATAGAAATAGAAATACTCAAAGGCAAATAGAAATACTCAAATAGAAATACTCAAAGGCAAATAGAAATACTCAAAGTCATTACTGCAAATAGAAATATATCCACAGAAGCAAAGATGGCAGTACACAATGGAGTTCTAGTGCCAACCCTCATGTATGGAAGTGAAACTTGGAGCTGGCAAAAGAAGGATGAAAGCAGGATAAACGCCGTAGAAATGAGAAGAAGAATGTGCGGGAAAACGTTGTATGATAGAATACCGAACGATGAAATAAGAAAGAAATGTAAGGCAGATGACTGCATCATGAATAAAATTAAAAAATGATCCCTGAGATGGTTCGGACATATGGAACGAATGGATGAGAGTAGAATGGTTAAAAAGTTGTACACAAGCAGCGTGAGTGGGAAAAGAAGCCGAGGACGACCGAGGAAAACATGGCATGACCAAATTAATCAATTACTAAAAGGCGGCCACATTCGAAGTCGGAACAATCGACGTGCGTGCATGGTACGATGTATGGATGTAGAGGAAGCTCGAGAGGTATGCCAGGACAGGCCAGTGTGGCGATCCATCCTCTCTGCCTACCCCTCCGGGGAAATGGCGTGATGGTTAGTTAGTTAGTTATAATGTTTTGATTGGGTTTAGTAATCTGTTAAAATAAGTGAGTATAAAATGCGGTGGTTGAGTATTTGGTGAATTGCCACAAAAAGCTATTTCGAGTCGTTTATTAGTCACAAGTTTTGGTTAATAAAACTGGCTGAATTACGGCGGGAAACAACAAAATTGTTGGTATTAACTAGTTATTGGCTGGCGAGATTGTGCGGCGTACCTAATAATATCATTTGGAGATATTACGAAGCCAAATTACACTTCGTAATAGAGCGAACACTTCGCACGTCTCTTTGGTATGTGTTTTCATATGTATACTGCATGACATATTCCACTAACACCCGACATCCAAATTGCATCTTAAGTTATAAATATGTTTGATACTCAATAATTGAAATATTACTATTATAATATTATACAAAACAAACCCATCGTTTATCTATATAAACACAATAACTTTAACTTAACTCTCTAATATTGAAGAAAACGTCTGTTTGCTTATTTTTTATGGGATTGATATTTGATTTACTATGGCATTATTAAATAATATTTGATAATGCCCTAGTGAGGCGAAACATTCCACTCTCATAATGTATAATAAAACTAAAAAAACGGATGGTTCTTATTAATATCATATACTAACTGTTGAGTTTTAGATTGTTCTAGAAAAATAAATAAATTTCTGATAGCTATTTTTTATACGTCAAAAAAATAAGCTTAATATTAATTTATCTACAAAGTTTATATATATATATGCATATCTGTTTTGAGATATTCGATCAGTCGCCTTTCATAACCATGAAAATTATATTTTTTTAAATTAATTAAAAATTTAAATGGCCATATATATTTGATAATATACAAATCCAAAAAGAAAAAATGATTAATAAATATTTATTAATTTAATTTATTATTATCCCAAAATATATTGTTATGCGTATAAAATAGTAAATATTTTTTTAACTGTGAAATTAAAAAACTTAGTTTTTTGTATCACAATTGTATTTTATTTTACGCGACACTAACATTAACTTTGTTTTATTGTTTATCGTTTTTAATTTATAATGTTTCATCGTTTTTGACTCTATACTATGTGTAATTGTTCCTTCTAATTACTGTTATTATTATTATTTGATTATGATATTTTCCACCTTTAATATTTTCTCTTATAAATAGTAACGAACCGTTCTTTTAATTAAAATAATTATGTACGTAACTCAATTTCAGCAAGAACTTCAAAATTATATCAAAAAAATTATTCAAATTGACATAGGAACAAATACACATAAAGATTCGAAAAATCACGAAATTTGACATTTGATATTGTATATGTAACACCTGATGATGTCAACATAGGTTGATGAAACAGTTATTTAATTTAACAGTTTAAAATGTTAAGGTATCATAGTGTTTCAAAACAATGGACTATTTAATTCATATTTTTTAAATATAGTTAACCTGCGCAAAAATAATGTTTAATTATAAATAGGTACATAATCTATTCATATAAAAATATGGATGAAATCGAATAGATTTATTTTACAATATTTTATACATTTTACTGCTTTCGGTAACTAGTTTTATATTTTTAAATATGGAGTCTTTACACACAAGTAAACTAGCAGGTAAAAATATTATTATTTTATACCCTACGATACACGTGTAGCAACGTAGCAAAAAGCAAAAAGACAGCATTTTTCTTACAGCCACCACGTAGTGCGCCGGATCCACCCCTCAAACATATTGGATCATTACCACATAACGGCTATTTGCCATCGTAAATTTCGGAGGTTATCACAAAGAAAATTATATGAGACTCGCCGCTGAAGAGAACGCTTTTTTCTCCTTCTCCACTCTTCAAGTCAAGATATTTTTTCCTTTATCTTCCCTTCTCCGATCTTATTACGCTTGGCACTGGATTATCTAGTCCAGAGATTCTCAATGATTCACTTGACAGAAACATTAGAGAGTCAAATAAAAACAGTAAACCTCTTAAGAATCAAAAATAATAATGAAATCGTTCTTACTTATATAATCAACAGAGTTAACGTTGTTGAATTACATAATGAAAATTAAAATATATCTCTATGATAAATATTTAATTTTATTCTTTTTTATTTTGCGGAATAAAACTAAGTACGACGACCTTCGTGGCAGAGTGGTAAGAGCTCTGACTTCCATACCGAAGGTCCCGGGATCGATTTCCGGCGATGGCAGTGTGATTGTCACACTGTGCTTGTTCTGGTGTAGAATTCACGTGACAATAAAATGGCGATAGATTGTCTACCTATCACATTTCACGAGAATCAATATAATAGCTAAAAATAAATTGTATACAGTAATTGGGTTCAAACGACCTGTTGTCTACATAAAAAATAAAAATAAAAAAGTATGTCTTATTTTGAAGAAATATTATTTAATATGAACTTTTCAAAATAAATGTTACCAACCATCTTGTTTAACATTGAATGCTTCAATGATTAGATGTTTTTGAAAGCAAACACTGTTTCTTATGACGGAATTCGACAATCTCGTTTAAGCAGAGAATGTCTGCCATAGAAAATTTATATTTTGATTAGATTTAATATTTTATTTACAAAATATACAAGCAAAATGGAAGTCGTATCCTAAAGTCGACCCTGAGTTGAGTAATTCACGAAAACGGCGCTATACAAATTAGCCTGATTAATATAATTATTATTATAAATGATCTAGTCGATCGATACATTGATGTGAGGAGGTTTGGTTTCTCTCCATGGCTCCACAACACCGCATTCCTCGTATGCATGCTGGGGACCAATAATTTACAGATAAGGAGGAATGGGTTCGCACCACCCATTTCTTCTTATCAAACTCCGTCATCTTGGAAGGTATCCATTTTTATGCTCCAGTTAGTTATCTTCGACAGCGTCATCACATACTGTTTTATTTCTCAACATGCAGAACCAACCTGTCTCTGGTGATGTCGGTGGTGAGAGCAGTCAAACTGCTAAATATGATCGCTTCGAAAATATGATAAAACAATATTCAAATGTAAAATACTCCAAACAATGGAAAGTACTAAGTAAGTCTTGCCTTTTAAGCGTCGAACTTGTTCATGTGTTAGGTACTACGTCGATGTATTCTTCAAAATCGGCGAAATATTTTTTTTTATATATTTGTAATATCTATTTGGCTAGATAAAGAAATTTCATTTTATTTGAATCATTAAAAAACAGGAAAAAGTGCCACTTGCAGTCGTGCCATTTGCGGTCAGAACAAATATCGTCCCACTTGCGTTCAATTGATATTATTAAAAGAAAATAATGTTAGAAGAGACACCACTTGCGGTCAAAGAAAATGTGATAATTTCTTATAAGTTTATTTAAAATACACATAAATATTATTGAGTTTTTATTATTCAAGTTATAATATTTTACCTACATATCTTATTATTTATTCAAGTTTTTTAATATTAGACATTTGCTTAAATCTCTTGAGACATATTAATTTTCTGACTACCTAACCTAACCTAAACAAACTCTCTGTTGAATAACGGCACTTCCTTCTTCGCGAGTTCTCTTTCTTTAATAATCTTAATGACTTTTTCTTTCTGTTGGAAAATCTCGCCTACCTACGCAATAAATAAAACTAGCATGGAGGGCATTTGACCATCATTTTTATCTACCTGATGATTTGATCCGCAATTTGGAATTGCCGATTTAACTTTCGACTAACCGAAGTTACTTTCTTGACCGCAAATGTGATCACCCCTGACATTATTTGCATTTTATCATATTTATTGACCGCAAGTGGGTCAAAAAAAATTCCGACCGCAAACGGCACGACCGCAAGTGGGAAGACACCTAAAACAGAAGTTGATCTTTGGTTGAAATACAATACAAATCGATAGATATGTGATGTAATTAGCTTTTTTTATTATTATTGTTTAACAGTGGTAGAAATGTAAACATTAAAATAAAGTAAAATAGTCGATGATTTTTAAGGTACACTCCCATGAGCGTGGTCCATATTTTTAGCTAAATTAGTTTGAGAACCCAAGATCTAGTCCGTGTAATACGGATTACAAAAAAAAAAATCTAAACCATTTATGAAGTTAAGCCCTCAACGGCAAAGTAACGAAAATTTGGTGATTTTTCAGTGGAGGTATTCGCATATTGGAAAAAAATCCTTTAGTTATTATAACGACGTAAAATTTTAATTAAAATTAATGCACGGTAGTTCAAAAGAAGAGGTACTTTTCGGAGATGATTCTCACTATATTTAAAAACTTTCTATTAATATTAAAAGTTAACGTTTCTTTAAAACATAATTGTTATTATGTTTGCGATTTCAGCATTTATTAATACTTTACTATAAGAGTAATGAAACAAAAAACCTTCATAATATTACAATATATTTAGTTTCCACTTAGGATTGCGGATTTGACCGGTTTTAGCACCTCACGTGGCCGACATTCAATACTTGATTTATTTGATCGTGCCACGTTTTCCTCGGTATTCCTCTATTTGTAGTTCCATTAACATCGTGAACATATACTTTTTTAGCATTCTTTTTTCATTCATTTTTTTCATGTGTCCAAACCATCTGAATGTTCCTTAATGAATGAGAATGTACATATATGTTAACGACGTGAACTGAACTGGAAATAGAGGGAGACCGAGGAAAACGTGTCACAATCAAATAAATCAAATATTGAATATCGACGCAACTTAAAGAATGTAATTAAAAAATAGATGAAAAAAGAAATTGTACATTCATATTTTTCCTCCATTTATTATTTTGTTCATAACACTTTCATTCGCACTGATTTAACTTATTATATGTTCATTCGACACTATATCATACAGATTTTCCACATATTCTTCTAAGAGGTCTCATTCCTACTGCATTTATTCTACTTTTATCCTACTTTGCCATTTTCATGCTTCAATGAAAAGATATTAAATGTAAGCTCTATTGCGTTTCAAGCTTTTAGATTTTCTCCAGTATCATTTGGGCAATAAAAAAGAAAAAAACCTCTTTTCCGTGGAAACTAAAACGGTTTGGTAATAACATCGTTATTTTGTGCACGCGAATGATAAATTGACATATTAAAATTCTTCTCGTTACTCGAACATAAGTTTGAAACTTCGAAAAAAAGAAATGGATGTTTGGTAATCGTTCCCTTTGACATTATAATGCGGGGTGAAGGATGTGTAAGCATATTTGCATATTTGAATACACCTATTTACCAGCAGTACGACATGCTCTACCTGGGAGTGACTCAGTAAATAATCCTCGCAAATATAATACATAAGAAGGAGTAAGGAGATAGACGGATGGAATATGAACTTTTTATGTTCAACCGATGGTATAAAAATTTCACTCTGTTATTGTCTCTGAAATATGTGTCTTACTTATTCATAATGTTTTTCCAACAACGCGTAATTCCATAGAATATTCAAAATATTCCATTACAGTTATCCTTTTTGTATATGGATTTAAATCAGATATTTCAGAACAAAAATATATAAACTTTAGTATGAAGCACATAATTTGTTGTGAGGTATTATTAAAAATAATTTTAAAACTCCTTTACTTGTTTATACACCGCTTAATTTTTTGGGAAACTAACAAAACAAATTGAATAGTTTGTTATTAAAAATAGTAAGAATGTAACTAAATAGTTTATTTTGTAATCCTGATGAAGCTCCGGCCGGAGCGAAACCGGTTGGTTTGACAAAAACACTATGATACTTTAACATTATAAACTGTTAAATTAAAAAAACTTTATATTATGTATCACAATTGCACTTTTATTTTACGCGACAGCTGTTTCATCAACCTATGTTGACAACAATCAAAACACCTGACATAATAGATTCTCAGCCTAACGAAGCCGATGACCGAAGGTGACCGTATACGAAAAATGATGAATCAGGGCCCGGATTCATACACAAAGGTTACTAGAGGTTGTCCGGCAGAGTATCGTGTTTAAAGGAAGCGAAACATATAAAAGCCGTACAGCCAACCACCATACATGCCAGTCATTAATACGACTTCTAACCGACATGAGTCTACGTTATCAAGACTACGTCAAGAGGGATCTCGGACTCTCTCCCGCCGATCTCCGAATCCACTCCACTACGTCACGCAGCTTCAGGCGAGTCTTCGCTTCAGCTGACCGACACTACCGCCAGCGTATTATCATCCTCAGCTGCCTTCCGCGCGGACTCCGCCCCGCTGCTATCGACACCATGTGAAGTTATTCCGCCGTCCATTTACGCTCAATTACGAGTATATAATACTATTAATGTACTCGTATTATTACTTGTGATCGAGAATAAACGTTGAAACTTCCGCCGTCTTTCAACTCTCACCACACCCCCCAAATAAGTAATAATGATATCAATTTTTCTTTTTCTTTCTAGCCTATATCCCATATACTTGGGATTGACTTTTCTCGTATAGTGTTTCCAGGACTGTATGTTCTGGGTGGTGTCTGGTGAGATTTATTATCTTTCAACTACCGCCTTGTACACTTTCCCCTTTACGTTGACCGGTATTCGCTTGTCGCGGAATACTCTTGTAAGTTCTCGCCACTTCATCCATCCGATATTTAACGTATCATGATCGTGAAAAACAACAAGAAATATTAAATAAATTTATTAAATAAGAATAATCAATCTACCTTATGGTTTTATAGGTATTTAAAAACATGTCTTATTTAATTTTTAGAACACAAATTAATCAGTATTGATTTCTGAATGCCTTACATTCGTATTTTACCTAAAATACGATGATATTATGTTTATCTTTATCCTGAATAAAGAAGCACAAGTCAACGTGCGAGAAAAAAGACACAATGGTTTGTAAAAACATCTTAGCAGTCACAATATTCCCTTGCTGATATTGAAAGCTTAGACATTTGAATCGCTCTCGTTCAATAGAGAATTGCTTTTACAGTTGACGTGATTGTTCCATGTTCTGGAATATACGAGTATACACCGAGATGGAAGATACAGATTTAAACATATACCTATAAATAAATAACCGGCATTATTTTTTCTACTCAATTTGATTGCTGCTTTATACTATATATTATATTGATTTCTTTATCAACAATTATTTTAATATTAGTAATACTGTTCGAAACTTTTAACACCATTGGATAATGTAGAATCGTTAAACTTCAACATCCCACCTTTTTTCATTTAAGCCTAACAAAATTTGATATAGGTACCAGAAGATGGCAGCGAGCTGCCGAAACCGGTCGAAGACACCAAACATAAGTGGATTTTAACAAAATATACATTTAAAAAAAAAACTTTTTACAACATTTCTATATTTTCTTTATTTACAATGAACTTCTACCATGAAATTGAAATAACAACATAACCATAATTTTTCAATACATCATTTTTGTGCATAAGTCTCGGAGAGATAACTTAATATTTACTACTCTTCAACAACATTAATTATTTTTGTAGAATAAATTAATTGTTTAATCGAGTAAAAAATTTTATGTTAATTAACTCTTTCAGCATCTCTCACGGAGTAACCCGAATACGAAAAGTTTCTCCAACTCATTACTAGTGAATTTTCTCATTTCCGATGAAAAGCACGTTCCGTTCTTGGAACAACTAAGAAAGCATTTCGAGCTGAGAAAACAAAAGAGTTTATTTTTTTAACTTAATTGAAATTCTTGGTATCTTCATTGCGAACAACATTCATAAAATATTGTAGCTAAAACAGTTGGATTTTAATTTCGGAGAGTGAAATGACAATTTAAAAATAAAATAAAAACGCAAATATTTAGAAATGATTTATTTTGTATTCGCACGAATAAATTAAAAAATATGCTATACCTTTATTAAAAATATGATATCCGTCGCCAAAACCAAATGTCTAACAATATCCAGACAGCCTCTCAGATGCAAATTGATTATAGACGATAAACCTATAGAACATAGTCATGAAGTTCAGATATCTGGGTGTGGAGATATCTAGTTGCAGCGATCTGTATAATGAAGTTAAAAAACAGACGGATAAAACAGCAGTTATCTCCGGATGCCTAAGGGACACTGTGTGGGACAATAAGCATATGCTATTGGAAAGCAAAGTTGAATTTATAAAACATGCATCAGGCCCATAAAGACCTACGGAATCGAAGCAAGAGCAGACACTGTCAGAACCAAACATCTCTTAAGAGTAGCAGAAATGAGAACATTGCGACCTATTGTGGAGAGAGCCCTTAGAGATAGGATACCCAATGAAGAAATTCGCAAATCCTGCAAAATTGAAGGCATAGTGAGATGGAGTGGGCAGAGAAGACAATTCTGGAGGGACCACATCGAGAGAATGTATCCAGCAAGAATTCCTAAGATCGTAATGCACGAAACTCCAGAGGGCCGTCGAGGACCAGGACGACCACCAAAGAGATGGAGAGAAGGCTGGTCATCTTCATCACAGGAAGAAAGTTGATATCCTGCATAAACAGATCGCATGATCTACAATCAGAAGAAGCAGCTATACTTTTTTTAATACTAAACAACTTTTTTGAAATGGCAAATACACTCAGCGGCAAATCATCATGTTACTCGTCTACTGACTATATCTAAATAGCGATTAATAAAACTAGTTACACGATACAAATAGCATATGTGCAATTTTATGATATAATTGATTATAATTTAAACTAACTATCACGCCGTTTCCCCGAAGGGGTAAGTAGGCAGAAAGAATTGACTGCCACACTTTTTTTCCTAACATATTTCTTTCGCTTTATCAACATTCATACATCTTGTCATGCACGCAGGTCGACTCCTCGCGTGGCCAAAATTCAATATTTGATTTATTTGATCATGCCGCGTTTTATTCGGTCTTCCTCTAATGATTAGAATTCTAGTTCTCATCTCATATCAACTGCATTTATTGTATTTTCATCCTTCTTTTGCCAAATCCATGCTTCGCTTCCATACATAAGGGTCGATACAAGAATACCATTGTGCTCTGCCATTTTAGCTTTAATGGATATATTCATAATAAATATATTATGTTATTAAACATTTGACCACGCTTCTGTACTCGCTATTCAAAATTATTCTGATCGAAATTTCCAATCTGCAGTTCACGTCGGTGTTTATTCTGAGGACATTAATTAGATGGCATTTCATGCCAGACTTGGTACAGAGCTTCAGATGCCCAGTTTCCGGGCCGCTGAACTTCCAAAACAAAGCCTGCTAACTACTGAGGGTAGAAATTAATATTCCCTTTGTACATCGTTCCGACCGAAAAGGTACCTATTTTTAAATTGGCAATACAAAAAATGACCCGTGTTGACGACAAACTGTTAATTTTCAATTTACTACCTGTATTATTGGACGTTACTCCGATCTTAATAAGCATCATTGATACGAATGAAAACGTCTGTTTTCTAGAAGTTTTATTATATTTTATGTGAATGACATGTTATCAAATGTATCTAACTACTAATGCCTTAGACATACGATACCGAAAGGCATTTGATTATGCCTTAGACAGGCGAAACAGGTGAATGACATAAAATATAATAAAACTTCTTGAAAACAGACGTTTTCATTCATATTAACTAACTAACCATCACACCGTTTCTCCGGAGGTAGGCAGAGAAGATGGACCGCCACACTGTTCTATCCTGACATAAATGTCGCGCTTCTTCTACATTCACACATTGTGACATGTACGCTCGTCGATTGTTCCTACTTCGAACATGGCCGCCTTTCATTATTAGATTAATTTGGTCATGTGATGTATTCCTTGGCCTTCCTCGACTTCTTTTTCCATTTATACTACTTGTATATATCTTTAAAAACATTATTCCCTCATCACTTCGTTCCATATGTCCAAACCAACTTAAAGACACTTTCTTAATTTTGTTTACGACCCTTTATCTGCCTTACATTTCTTTCTTATTTCATTATTAGATATTATATTATTCATTTTTATTCTGCACATTCTTAGTGACCTCATTTCAATTCATCATCTCAATTTTATCCGTATTCTGCTAACTCCAAGCTTCACTTCCATACAAAAGGGTAGGCACTAAACTTGATTGTGCAATGCCATTTTTGCTTCAGTCAATATATTTCTTTTTGCGGTAACGACTTTGAGTGGACCATTTGTTTCCAGCTCCAACCCTTCTCTCGATATCTTACATAATTTTCCCCTCTCTTGTAAATATGCTCCCCAGATAAATAAATTCTGTAACTTGCTCTAATTTCTCACCTTTCGAAATTATTTCCCAATTCGTCATACATTCTTCCATTTCAAATACCATAACTCTACTTGACACGTTCATCACAAAATCACGTTTATTATACACTTCGAAGATTCTTGATACTAGGACTTGTAGATCATCCATGCTGTCAGCGATTAAAACAGTGTTGGCTGCATATAGAAAACAGCTGATGGATGTATCGTTCATTTTTCACCAAAGTTTTTGCCTTCCTGTTCTTTCACACACATTCAAATCAATTTAAATCAAATCAAATCAATATTTTGTTCATATGGAGATTTACATCACTATTGATGTTGTTGACTGAAATTTCTTGGTAGGAGTTCATTGTAAATAATGAAAATAAAAAAAATTATTAAGAATTTTTCTATATTTTTTTTTTAGTGTAAAATCTACTTTTTAAGGAGTTATTTACTAAAATACATAACTAACTAACTAACCATCACGCCGTCTCCCCGAAGGGGTAGGCAGAAAGAATGGACTGCCACACTTTTCTTTCCTGACATATTTCTCTCGCTTCCTCAACATTCATACATCGTGTCATGCACGCGCGTCGATTTCTCTGACTCCTCACATGGCCGACATTCAATATTTGATTTATTTGTCGTGCCACGTTTTCCTCGGTCTTCCTCTATTTCTGGTTCCATTTACATCATAAACATATAATTTTTTTACCATTCTTTCTTCATTCATTCTTTCCATATGTCCAAACCATCTTAATGATCCTTTCATTATTTTGTTCATGACACCATCATTCGCACCGCATTCACTTCTTATATTTTCATTCGGCACTCTATCATACACAGAGTATCCACACATTCTTCTAAGAGATCTCATTTCAACTGCATTTATTCTACTTTCATCCTTCTTTTGCCAGTTCCATGCTTCGCTTCCATACATAAGGGTCGGAAGAAGAACACCATTGTGCACTGCCATTCTAGCTTTTTTTGATAGGTTTTTGTTTGCGATGACAACTTTAAGTGCACCATTCACTTTGTTGCCTGCCCCAACCCTTCTTTCAATTTCCCTCTCCACTCGCCCATCTCTTGTAAACATACTACCAAAATACACGAACTCAACTACTTGCTCCAAATTTTCACCATCCACGCTAATGTTGCAGACTGTCGTGGTTTCTTCCTTTTCAAAAATCATTACCTTGGACTTATTAACATTCATCATCAGATCATTTCGCATGCATACCTCATACAAACAATTCACCAGGACTTGTAGTTCATGCTCGTTGTCTGCAAGAATATAATATATGAATATTATTCAGCTATATATTCATAATATATTCAGCTAATATCTGTTTTTTTATGTATTGTGTGTTTATTTATGTTTCTTGATGAAAAAGTCACATAAAAAAAATAAAATAAAAATGATAAAGAAAGCATATGTTAACGATGTAAACGGAACAATAAATAAAGAAAGGCTGAGGTAAACGTGACAGAATCAAATATTATTTTTTTGATGAGAAGTCGGAGAAATTGACGTGCGTGCACGACACGGTGTATGAATGTTGCGGAAGAGAAACCTTTGTCTATAAAAATATAGTGTGGTGATCCGTATTTCGGCCTACCCCTTGTTTAGTTAATTTATAAGAGATTTATGGTTTATTCATTTGTTTTTTTGGTATGTTCGACTTTTGAATTAAATTTAATTTTGTTCAAATTAAAATCTTATGAAAACATGTTGAAAATTGTTTTTTTAAACATTATCTTCTTCTTCTTAGTGTAAGCCTTGAGGTTTGATTCTTAAGAGGAATTGGTCTCCTGCGAGGTTGACTCCCAGCTGTCGATCGATCTCTTTGGTTGTCTGCGCGGTTAAGCATTAGTGAGTTATATTTTTTTCATTTATAAAATAATTTGAAATGTCAACTTTAGCTATGATGGAGAAAATTTAGCTCTTCCAAAGAGTTAGAAAGAAATCTTTAATTGGTTATTTTATTACTTTTAATTATTGTTTAATGATTTCCGATAAACGAAACGACCACGTAAATAATTACAAAAAACGTTCGCAGCGCAGAGCGTTTCATCACGGAAATAAATAACTGACAATGAAACGAGATAAATCTTTCGATAGAAAGTTAACCGTACCTACTCAAATTTTAAATATTTCATAATATTGTTTGGGTTAAACGTAATTTCTTCACGTGGAATTTTAACAACCAATTAATTAAGTATTTCCTTCCAGTAACGGCTCCCATAAAATATAATAGAACTTCTAGAAAATGGACACTTTAATTCGTATTAATTATTAAATGTGAAGTTTTATATTACTTTTCAAGAAAAAGGACTAACTAAATAACTAACTAACCATCACGCCGTCTCTCCGAAGGGGTAGACAGAAAGAATAGACCGCCACACTGTTTTTTCCTGACATGCCTCTCTCGCTTTCTCAACATTTATATCTATTTTTCACCGACTCCTCACGTGGCCAACATTCAATACATGATTTATTTGATCGTGCCACATTTTCCTCTATTTCTAGTTCCGTTTACACTGTTAACATATACTTTCTTTACCAGAATTTTTCGAAAAAGAACTATATATTATACATATATATTTACAAGAAAAAAATTTAAACGAATCAAAGCACGATTGCTTACGATAAAAATTGCTTATTTATAAGTGTACAGCTATATACATGTAACGCATGTGCATGTTGGCCTGAGTTTATTTTTGTTTTAAACATATTATTTTTTATATATTTTTTTTTTATACGCTTTGTATACAACACTCACTTTTTATTTAAATAAATCTTTATAACATCTGTCAAAACTGACCATATTTGTAAACAATTTAATAAATTTTAAATATCTATAATATTATACTCGTATATGAGGAAGGACTGGGTAGTCCGAAACATGATATATTTTTTTAAGTTGGGTGTTATATTCAAAGTATATATAAAAAAAGAAAAATACAAAATATCTATAACACAAAGTATGGCGAACATAGAAGAAATATTATTTTTTACTTATCAAATTTCACTTATTACGACTGGTTTCTCTGTGTATGATTGACTGGAACGATTTCAGACAATAATAATAATATTCAGATATTTTTTTCGTATTCGTAAATTAAGTATTTTTACATACAAATACAGCTCTTATAAAACGAGTATTATTTTTTATTTAAAAAAAATATTAATTAATACATATCATTGTTGACTGGTTGTCCGAAACATGTTTATGTAATTTTTTTTTATATAATTCAAAGTATATAAAAAAGAAACAGAAATAAAGCATCATAACAACACAAAGTACGGCGTATATAGAAGTAATACATATCAGATTGAAATTGAAAAAACTTAAGTATTTATGTATATTTTGATGTTTACGATATGTTCCTCAAATAACTAAAAAAATAATAAGTATTTCATTGAGAATCCTTATGATGTAAAACTAAATCGTAACTCTTTTCGTAAATTATTCTCTATATTTCACCATAAGTCTTCTGTATTCGCTATTAATAACTTACTATTTTTCTGTACTCAGTTTTTTTGTAAACATAATGTACATTCGTTCTTTTGTATTATGAAGTTTAATATAAAATAAAAACTATGCTATGAATTGCTTAGTAACCATGATGAGGACGCACAATTTAACAGGATTTAATTGCCACTAACGACTCCAAAAAAGGCCTTAAAAATGCGTAAAACATAATTAGAGAACAAAGAATTAAAAATTCCAAGCCTTTCGGAATAGTGCATTTAAAGCTATGGTATACCATATGTACATATTATCTTTCAATTACTTACGTTGGCACGAAAATTCACATTTAATGAAATATTCACATTTAAAATATTTGAGTTATATCCGTATACCTCTCCTTATGGGCATAGATAGGGTTGGTAAATAAAAAGTTCCGGACTAAAGGAAAAATCGATATTGGTAAAATGTGATTATTTTTTGAAAAGGAAAAAAATATGATAGTCTGGGAAATTTATTTGGAATGGGGAAATAATTCAACAAGTTTTCAACGAATGTGTATTCAATATTTGGCAAGCATTTTTACAATGGATGGTACCAAGACCATGAGGACTTATACCAATAGTTTCTTAATTAAATTAAAAAGGACCATCGGTCGACCGAAGATGGAGAGGAATCACAAAGGATAGGAAAAATTCAGAACGTTTGAAGAGGTCTACATTCAGCAGTGGAGAGATGGCTCAGGAAGAAGAAGATGAAGTTATAATACTAATTAATACTAATAATTCTTTCAGTGCCGTGTCAGGTCCTCCCCCCCTTCCAACGTTGGCGATCACTGCAGCAAAGGAATCTCTGTCCTGCGCCCCTTGGAAAAGGTTCTGAACTCTTGTTATTCTTATCTACTCTTTGATGTTATGCAACTAGGACAGCTGCCTTCTATTAACTCCCCGACGTCCCTCCACTTTACCCATTAATATCAGTCGAAGGAGATGGTATTTTTCTCCCCTTAGCACATGATCCAAATATGAGACCATTCTAATATTCACACTCGACAACAGCCTTCTATTGGCTCTGGCTCTGTGTAGTACGTCTGCATTACTGACCCTATCGGTCCACGGTATACGGAGCATTCTGCGGTATATCCACATCTCGAACGCTTCCAACTGGTTCATTACATTCACTTTTACAGTCCAGGTTTCGCAGCCATATAGTATAACAGACCATATATAACATTTAATTATTCTTTGTCGGAGTTTCAAGTTAAGATTATCGTTGCAAAAGAATGTTCTCATTTTATTAAATGCAGCTCATGCAATTTCAATTCTGCATTTTATTTCAATCTCCGGGTCAAGCTCATCATCACGGACATCCGGAAAATCGATATTCGGAACACCTCTGGTTTCTTATTAGTCCGGATAAACGACGTTCTACTGTACAGAATATATAGGTAAATAAATATAGAAGTATATAGAAATATACCACCACACTCTTAGGTGGATTTTTATTTTTTTTCTTCAGGAGTTACGGTAACAGAAGTCATCTCGCTGTGTTTAATGTTACACGAGATTCTGCTACACTTGAACATACGACGCCATCTTTTAACTATGTCATAAAAACAGTCCCGAAAGAATTTAACAACTTTCAGTAAATACGTGGTAAGGTTAACTTCTTTTCGTGTATTTTCGCCTTCACTTTGAGTTTGTTAGAAACGGACTTTGTATTGTCACAACACTTCATTATTTTTTTTTATTGCAGACTTGTTTCGGTCCTTATTCGGTTATATAAATAAAAATTAACATTCATTTAATAAAGATAAACTTATTGAAAATTTGCAAGTTAATAATAAAAATCAAAAATTAAATAATCTTGACAACATCAAGAACAACAAACCATCAAGCCGTTTCCCCGCAGGGGTAGGCAGAGAGAATGGACCGCCACACTACTCTATTCTGACATACCTCTCTAGCTTCCTCCACATTCATACAGCGAGTCATACACACACGTCGATTCTTCCGGCTTCTAACATGACCCACCTTTAAAATTTGACTAATTTGGTCGTGCCATGTTTTCCTCGGTCTACCTTGACTACGTACTCCATTTACATCGTTAACGTACTTTTTGAATATTCTTTCTTCACACATGCGCTCCATATGTCCGAACCAACGCAGCGATCCTTTCATAATTTTGTTCATAATACCTACTATATAAATACTTCTAAATAATCTTAATACCTTCTAAATAATATTGAAATTTAAAAAAATGATAATATATTTAAACAACCCACTAAATTTAAATTCAATTCCCATATTGGAAATGTTCCCGTTATCCCTCCCCCCTCTAAATCCTAATTAGTTCACATTTACCTAAACCTCCATTTTTAGTATAACGTGTGAGTGACGATTCTATTTTTTTTATTGTTAAAATTTGTGCCCAGAAGAAGGACCGAAAAATGTCCGAAATTAAAAAAATTATTTAGTGTTGTGATAATGCGAGTACGAAGTGCGTTTTTATTTATTCAAATTATTTTTTCTTTATAAGAAACTATGATGATACTCGTTCGCATCATCAGCGCTATCAGCGCTATCGATATCACCTAAACGCTACAATTCTATTATACTATTGCAGGTTTAAACTCACTTGCTGCTAGTCACAAAGACATACTATGCAGTTTGTACAATACTCGTATACCTAATCACCTAGATTTCCCAGCTCTAAATAGGTCAGGAGTGGAGCATATCAATTCAAAATCTAACTTCAATATTATTAAAATGTTATTTAACTTAACTAACTAACCATCACGCTATTTCCCCGGCGGGGTAGGCAGAGAGGATGGATCGCCACAATACCCTGTCCTGGCATACCTCTCGGGCTTCCTCTACATTCATACATCGTACCATGCACGCACGTCGATTATTCCTACTTCGAATGTGGCCGCCTTTTAGTAATTGATTAATTTGGTCATGCCATGTTTTCCTCGGTCGTCCTTTTAACCATTCTTCTCTCATCGATTCGTTCAATATGTCCAAACCATCTCAGGGATCCTTTTTTAATTGTATTCATGATGCAGTCATCTGCCTTACATTTCTCTCTTATTTCATCGTTCGGTATTCTATCATACATCGTTTTCCCATTCATTATTGATCTCATTTCTACGGCGTTTATCCTGCTTTCATCTTTCTTTTGCCAGCTCCAAGTTTCACTTCCATACATGACGGTTGGCACTAGAACTCCATTGTGTACTGCCATCTTGGCTTCTGTGGATATATTTCTATTTGCAGTAATGACTTTGAGTGCGCCATTTATTTTATTCCCAGCACCAACTCTTCTTTCGATGTCTTTCTCCATTTCTCCGTCTCTTGTAAACATGCTTCCCAGATACGTAAATTCAGTAACTTGCTTCAATTTAAGCAAGTTATTTAACTTTGAATTATATATTAGCGTGAATGACGGAAATCTGGCACAAGTAGATGAATTTGTATATTTAGTATGTCTGTTTACAAATGATTGGCGAGTGTTATCATTTGACGCTGTATTAATAAGACTTGATCAATCTCTGCTTACCATTTTGGTGAAACGATGGTTTGTTATTGTTGTTGATAAAAAATAGTGTAATCTCTCAACTGATCGGAAGAATCGCTGGTAAGTATCGAGATCTGTGACTCATGTCTGAAATATTTCTAGGATTTTCTGAAGCAATCTATCGTAACTGGAGCAGCGGCTTGACCGATCGCGTATATGAATGATCAATAAATCTTTGATTATCGGCATTGGACTTGGGTACTGAAATACCATTATTCATGAGAATAAACCTGCAACATCACATCTGATGCATTATTAAACATGTTAATCTCTTATTAATTATGTTTTTAAAATAAAAGTAATTGTTATAAGAATAAGATTAATTAGTATCATTTTCTTTCTACAACCACGGTCACTTTGTGTAGTGGATTCACATTTGAATAAATAGAATAACACTTTGAATTTTCTCAAGACTTATTTTTTACACGTTTTTCCACACTTTTTAGTATCTTCTTCTCTGGTTTCAATCCTGGGATTCGTTTGCAGCAATTTCCTGTATTCTTCTCTTTCATTCTTCCCTGTCTTGTGCGGCTCTTTTTTTTAAATCTACATATGATGAGGAGCGCACGTCCACCAACAGGTCCTCCATGTACTCTCGGCGTGGGCGTCCCCTTGAGTTTGTCCCCTCGGTCTTACCCTCCATTATGGCATGCAAGAGGCCTTCTTGTCGTATTACATCGCCGATCCATCTTGTACGCCTTTCGGACAAGGTCCTGAGCAGGTGCCTTCCTCCTTCGTTTCTCTGGAAAACCTCTTCATTTGTAATGTGGTCTCTCCAGAAAATTCCTAATAGTCTTCTATAGGACCACATCTCAAGACCCTCAAGTCTCCGTTTATCTCTTTCGGATAGGCACCATGTCTTGCAGTCGTACATTAAGATACTCCATACATACGTCTTGATGAGGAGTAATCTCAGTTTTAGGTCTATATTATTCGATTCTATTATTTTCGACATTTTATTAAATGCAAGCCTAGCCTGATGTATACGGCTGTCGACCTCGCTCTATGTAGTATAGGTATATTTTTAGTATATAAGTGAAGATTCTGTGTTATTTATTGTTTCTTGAACAATGATGCAAAACTCCATATTAAATAATTAATACGAATGAAAACGTTAGTTTTCTATACGTTTTATTATATTTTATGGGGATGACATGTTTCGCCCTTCTAAAGAATTATCAAATGTGACGCAATTTCAGCTCGTTGCTGTTTATAAACACTAGTAAATGGAGCAGAATATAGTAATTAACGAAAATTTATGTGACTTTATATTTACATTTTTAACAAATAATTATTTGGGTAGGCCCAGAAATACTGGAAAGTGTTTATTGGAACTCGTTAAGAAATTTTATGACAATGATTACATAGTTAGGGAATACTAAATGATATTATATAAATCAAAAATAAGTTATTTGAGGTAGGACGAAATAAAGTGTTTCTAAGAAAAACATCTTCTTACAAAATGTTTACAAATGATTTTACATATTTTAAGGTGACTAATGATTCTAAGTATTATTTATAAAATATAATCGCCGTCCTGCGTGCGTAGACTCAATATAAGTGTAATTCTATTTATTCAAATTAAGTATTATCAATTTATTAAATGCGTGATAATAACAAGAAGATTTTGTATTTCCTTAAAAAATTATTGAACTAAATAAGTTATAATAAATTCGAACAAAACGGTTCATTTTACACCACCCTGTATGTATGAAATAATAAAGGGTGGTGCAAAATAACCTTTGTATATTAAATTAGTTAAAACATTTTAATTTCAATAGATCTCTACAGTATTCTCCCTCTTTGTGTACTGTACTTAAAATATAATTGAACCTGAAATATTAAATTTATAACTAAATCAAACTCTAAATGTTCATCAAATCATTTACATTATATGATAAAATATAATGTTTATATATAAGTATATGTTTATGGCCTCTATTTTTGTTTTGTTATCAAAACTTTTTTTTTTCAGAACCATCCCTAACTAAGAAAATCACACCGTCTTTCCGAAGAAGAATTGACCGCCTCCTTTTTTATTTCCTGACATACTTCTCTCGTTGTCTGAACATTCATACATCATGTCATGCATGCACATCGATTTCTCCGACTCCTCGCGTGGATGATATTCAACATTTCATTAATTTGATCGTGCCACGTTTTCCTTTTTATTCTAGTTCCATTTACATAAAATATACATATTTTACCATTCTTTCTTCATTCATTATTTAAACGTGTCCAAACAATCTTAATGTTCCTTTCATTATTTTGTTCACTTTCATTCGCACTGTATTCACTTCTTATATTTTCATTCGACACTCTATCATACACATAATTGTACATGTCCAAACCAAATATTTTTGTATATTTAAAATTTGTGATTACCAGTTTCAGAAATTAACGTATAAAACGTGAACGTAAAATTAAAAGACAAGGAAAATATAAACATTTTTTTATCTTATACTGGCATAGATGAGTACAGATTTGCCCTTGCAGTTTGACCCACGGATGAGGCAATGCATAAATTTATCTTCATGGAAGGAAACTCTTTGACCTTTTTATACAATATGCAATGACCTAAAACCACAATGGGAGTATTTATGGATTTGCGATTATTAAGCGAGTGAAACACATTTAAAAATGTACATTTCAAATGAAGGAATAGCCAACCCGAGTACCCGGGAAGAGGCGAAGAGAAAAAAAAAGGATTGAAATGAGGAAATAATATTAAATACATACTGAAAAAACTATCATCAATCAAGGTACTTACATATTTGAAATGAAATATACCTCTTACACTTGTTATTTACATATTTAAAATAAGTTTACAGATTCAGGTCGTTTAAAATTAATTAATATATAATAATTTATAATTAATGAAAATATTCGTTTTCCAAAAGTTTTATATTATGTGTAAGTAGCATATTTCGCAATAAGACATTATCAAGTGCAGCGAAAATCAAACGCGTGCCCATTTATATACCATAAAGCGAAATAAAATTTTCTTACAAGTTAATGAAGCGAAATTAAACAGGCAGTTTATTTTGTAATTCTGACAAAGCTCCGGCGGGAGCGAAACCGCTTGGTTCTGACAAAAATAAAGTGACCACCATATTCTGTTTCCAAATAATTTACATCTTCGTCTCTATTGAGATACAATTAATTCTTAATGAAAAATAAAGTGGTGTAAAATACTAGTAAATTAATTTAGTGGTTCATACAAATGTTATGAAATAAAGTTATTAAGGTAATTGAAAACATGTTTTTACCACAATAAAGGTGTAAGAGAATACCCAAAAATATAGTAAATAATGTAAGCGAAAAAGAAAAAAATAATGTATTATATATGTAGTTAAATTCTTTTCTAGCAGCTCGCTGCCATTCTAGGTTTCTGCAGCTCGCTGCCATCTTCTGTAACCAAACTAGAAAATGCCAGCGAGCTGCCGAAACCAGTCGATGATACAAACACAAGTGGGATTTAACTAAATAAACATTTAAAAGGAAGGACCTAGCAGTAAGGGTCTGGAGAACACTGGAGAGAGATCGAGAGGGATGACGTGGGGTAGAGAGGCTTACGCCCAGCAGTGGATGTAAACAAGCTGACGAAGGATAATAAAAATAAATAAATAAAAACATTATTAACAATGAACTTCTGCCATTTAATCTTGAAATAACAATATTATTTATTAAAAAAAATTGGTGATTCTTGTGAAATACAATTTTTAAACATAGATAAAAAAATAAATAAAAAAACTAACTAACCATCACGCCGTCTCCCCGAAAGGGTAGGCAGAAAGAATGGACTGTCACACTTTTACTGATGCGGCACTCCATCCTTCTCTTTTCGCCCCGCGGGAGACGCGGTGTGATGGGTTGCGAACCTCATCGCCACCAATAGGCATCTCCCGCGCACACTTCGATCGTCCAACACTCACAAAATAAATCTATAACAAATAGTATAAAATACAATGATATAAAATAAAATTACAAAATTAAAATAATTTAACACAAAATGTTATTTTTAGATGGTGCACATATTGACTATTAAATTTATGTTCCACGAATTTACCATTTTTTAATTAAGCACATAATGTATTTTAATAACACATAATGGGTTTTTTTTCGATGTTGCACTTGTTGACATGGACGATCCAGACTTTTGTGTTTATTTAATTTATGTTACACGTATCCACCATTTTTTTAATTAGCTGTAATTAGGCACTTAACCAGCAAGAACTTTAAAATAATATTGAAGAAATTATTCAAATTGTCATTGGAACAAATGAAAATTTTATTTTTACACTTGTCAAATTTCTTTATAAAAACGATAAAACTAATATAATTTTAACAGCAAAACAGTACAAACGTATTACGTTTCACAATTAACTATTATAAAGTGCGGCAACAGTTAAATTGACCAAAACAATTCACTTTTACACGAAATATCTCCAAATTTACAGGAGCACCGCACCACATGAACCAAACCAAATTTTCAAAATCAGAATCGTGTTTAAATAATGAATAATATATTATTAATATAAACTAACTAACTAACCATCACGCCGTCTCCCCTAAAGGGTAGGCAGAAAGAATGGACTGCCACACTTTAATCGATGCGTCACTCCATCCTTCTCTTTTCGCCATCGTGAGAGACGCGGTGTGATGGGTTGCGAACCTCATCGTTATGGAATATAAATTATAAATTATTATTTCTTTGTGTACAGTAAATAATGAAAACTGATGATAACGTCCGCTTCTAGAAGTTATTTTATTTTATTTTTGAATGTCATTTTTCGTCATGCTAAAGTATTATCAATTACGACATTTGATAATGTCCTAGTAAGGCGAAATATTTCGTTCCACTTCTATAAATAAGGGGGTTTTATTATACTTCATTTCCTTAATATGAAGTTAAACACATTGTTCGAGAAATAATGAACAAATTATTACAAATTTTAATAGTTATATGTGGGATTTTGAATACGAAAACTCTTTTAAATTAAAAAATATTTAAAAAAGATGCTTACCTATTATTTTGAAGAATTATTCCAATTCGTACGACACATTACATTCATTGCTAAGGTTCATATTGAATACGCATAATACTTGTGAACAAAGTTTAATTAATTTTGTTTCTAATTAATACAGTTTAATTTGTTAAGCGGAGTCTTTTGACATTTAATTAAAAATTATTTACACTGTCACACAGAGAGCACAGACTTGAAAATTGAGGCAGAGATAGCGAATGCGTGAACACAAATTGGCCTTAACAAAACATAAACACATTTGTCCCGATAAAGCACACACAGTTTATTGGTTTCGCCGGATCGGAGAGACGAGCGTCCCGCTTCATGATTGGAGGGAAACTGAGGCGCGAATCGAGACTGTGCCGCGAGCAAGTATCAGTGTTCCTATTTCAAATTTTCGCGATAATCCTTCGGAAGTATAAATTTCCATCTATAGCGAAATTAGAGAAATTGTTTTATCCTTACGTTTTATATAAAATATATACCCATCATATATTAACCAAAATTTCTTAATTTTTGTATAAATTATCACGTAGTGTATTGAAAACTACTTGTTTTTCTCTCTCCATATATTCTGTCTGTATAATAATTGGATCAATTATCGTTATAATCTAGATTTGATTTTTATAATTTATATTAATCTGTTGTATGTATGTAGGTATAATATAATATATACTATAATATAATCTTCTATGAAGACGTATGAGAGCAGAATAAATCCGGTAGAGATGAGGTCCCTAAGACGTATGTGTGGTAGAACGATATACGACAGAGTCTCAAATAAGAAAGGAATGTAGAGCAGTAGAAGGTATTATGAACAAAATTATGAAAGGATCGCTAAGTTGGTTCGGACATATGGAGCGCATGGATGGAGAAAGGTTGGATAAGAAAGTATATGTTTATGATGTAAATGGAGTACGGAGTCGAGGCAGACCGAGGAAAACATAGCATGACCAAATTAATCCAATTTTAAAGGTTGATTCGACATGGTGTATGACTCGCTGTATGAATGTGGAGGAATCTAGAGAGGTGTGTCAGGATAGAGTAGTGTGGCGGTCCATTCTCTCTGCCTACCCCTGCGGGGAAACGGCGTGATGGTTTGTGTGTATTATAATCTTCTAACATAATTTAATTGTATCTCAGAAGTCGCCAGGAGTATTATTCCATTCTAATTGCCAAAGAGTTGACCAGAATAATTACAAATATTTTTGTGAATGTATACGAAATTCTGGATTTTCACCAAAGGGTGGTCAATTCAAATTTAATTGTATCTCAATAGAGACGAAGACGCAAACTGAATATGGATGATCAAGGTGTTTACAGGACTTATGACCTGTCATTGGTTGGGTCAAGCTCGGGTCAAGCTTGGGACAAGCTTGGGACTTCTAACAATACGTTTATAGGCTACAGCCTTCGCATTGTGTTAATAAGGTAGTTTGCTAAATGCTGAAAATCATTCTCCATAGATGGCGTTAGTGGGTCGGTTGTATAAGTTAATCTTGAATCGATTCACAAGTGCAACCAAATCTACATAGATGGACAATTGAAACTGACACGTGAAGATACTAACAAATGTGGAAGAAGATAATAACAAATGTGGAATGGGGAATGTTGTAATTACATAAAGCGTGCGTTTGACCCAACCAATGACAGGTCATATGTCCTGTAAACACCTTGATCATCCATATTCAGTTTGCGTCTTCGTCTCTATTGAGATACAATTAAATTTGAATTGACCACCCTTTGGTGAAAATCCAGAATTTCGTATACAAGTATAAGTATACATTCACAAAAATATTTCTAACATAATATTAACTTTCTTCTTCTGCCTCTACGACATATGACATATATTTTCTTCGTCATTATATTTTTACGTATCCTTTCCATGTGTTCAAACCGCCTTTGTAATAAAGAATGCTTTACTGTTTAACAGAGACTAAAGGGCATCATTACTTAACCCAGTGGTCGGCAAAATCATTAGTCAAGAGAGCCAAATTTTCAGGAGTAGGTACATCTATTTATTTACATCTATGTATGAGGAAGACGTAGCCAGCAGACTTAACAAGGCAATGGGAGCTTTCGCTATGCTTCGCCCTGTATGGCGCTCCAGTATCATTTCGAGAAAGCTCAAGCTCCAAATATTCAGCAGTAGCATTAAAAGCGTACTCCTGTGCGGATGTGACACTTGGAAGTCTACCGCGGACGTTATTGGTAAGCTTCAGGTGTTTATAAATAGGTGCCTTCGCTCAATATTCAAAATCTATTGGCCCCAAACCGTGTCAAATGCCGCTCTCTGGACTATGGCAGGCGAAAAGCCAATTAGAGAACAGGTCGCTAGACGCAAATGGCAGTGGATCGGTCACACTCTGAGACGGAACCCAGCCTGCATCGCTCAGGGTGCACTAGACTGGTCCCCTGTGGGGGGAAAGAGAAAGCGAGGCAGACCTAGAGCCACCTGGAGAAGAACCCTGCAGGACGAGGTTAAGGCGGCAGGCCTCATTGGGGATGATGTTAGGCATCAGGCATGCGATAGAGTCGGGTGGAGAAGGTTCCTTGAGGCCCTATGCTCCACGGAGGTGTGACAGGACAAAAAGAAGAAGAAGAAGAAGGAAGAGGTACACCTATTTAGGTTTCTTTTCAGAGCCTAATTTGCTGCCACGAATCTTGATTTTGAAAGTCAAACATAACTAGGTACACCAAATAAAATAAAATAAAATTATATTCTTATTAATTTTAGAAGTTTTATTTTTATTAATTAAATTCAAACTCGTAAAACATGTTTAATTAAACTAAGGCCTTGATTTTTCCGCAAAGTTTTGGGTAAGGCATTTTTTATATGATCGTTTTAATTCTGATTGAATTTTCGTTTAGCTAAAGAGACGTATTTCGTTCGCAAACCATAATTTACGACCACTTCATTAACACTATAAAACTTATTTGTAAAGTTAACATATCCGTACAGAATTTTTCTTAAAAACTGAAACTAAAGTTTAAACTCAAATCTAAAAGGAAAATAATTTGGTATTTACCATTAAGTATTTCTTCTTCTTCTTTCTTCTTCCTTGTTGTAGACCTATGTGGTCTGTTCTCCAGAGTGTTGCTCCTCCTGTGAGGTAGATTCCCAGTTGTCCTTCCATCTTTTAGGAGGTCTTCCACGAGTCCCATGAGGCTGATTATACAATGCAATATATAGAGGAATCAATTGTATCTCAATAGAGACGAAGATGCAAATTGGAAACAGAATATGGTTGATCGAGGTGTTTACAGGACTTATGACCTGTCATTGGTTGGGTTAAGCGCACGCTTTATGTAATACAACGTTCCCCATTCCACTTTTTCTTATGACCACCATGTCTGACAATTTTTTTTGGAAGTTGTATATATGTTAATCTGCAACACCACCCTTTGCATAGTAGTTTATTCAATCTACACACTAACGCCATCTATGAAGATTGTATTTTGAGCATTAAGCAGAAGATCTTTTTAACGCAATGTGAAAGGCTACCGCCATTAAGCGCATTGCTAGAAACCGCCTGGAGATGTTACTCCAATCTATATGCTATAATTTTTTTTGTTGGTGATTTCAATATAGAGGAGTCTGGTGGTGTCGATTCTTTGAACATGCCCGTACCAGTCCCTTTTTCGTTTATTAAGTATTTAATAATTATAATTAAGTAATAGTAGATTCCACTCTAGTATACCGTAATATTTCTGATTTATATTTTTTTCTCTGATACATTCTCATACCATATATTATATGATTACATACCATACTGATTACATCATAACGTAGGAACATACCATTGTTACATGTATAATTAGTTCCTTCATTAAAATTGTATCAAAAGGTGAAATATTCTGTGACCAACCATTTCATAATTTTCGTTTTTCACGTATTTTTATAAATTAAAATTTTAATAGGCTTCGTTAAAAAAACAAATTCATTTTAAATATGTTTTTGTTACTTGGTTATGCTTGATATTTAAAAATTATTTTTACGTTAAAACAGTATTCAATGGTAATTAGATTGTTTTTAACGTTCAAACAAAACAACGACTTTTTTATTAGATACACACTATTTTTTATTAGATAAATGTGTTTTCTGCAGTCTTTTCCCAGCAATCACAGTCGATGCCAGTCTTTTGTAGGTTTCCTTTAAGGGGGTCCTTAAAGCGTTTCCTCTTACCACCGTGTGAGCGTTTCCCTTGGGTAAGCTGAGAGTACATAATCTTCCTTGGGAGTCTTGTCTCAGGCATTCTGACGACGTGACCAGCCCAGCGCAATTGTCTCTGAATAATGGCAGCCTCAATACTTGTCATATTGACCTCAGCAAGTATGCTGTCATTTGTCCGTTTGTCCTGCCATTTCACATTTAGGAGTACGTTTTGGAGTAGTTACGTAGGAACGTAGACAGCGTTGGTGATATCGCTCTAGGGCTTTTATGTGTCTTCTGTATGGGGTCCATGTTTCCGAGGCATAGGAAAACGGACTTGTAGATAAGCACTTTGGTGTCCTTTCTCAGGTCATGGTTGTCAAATATTCTCCTTCTCATCCGCCCGAAGGCTGCGCAAGCCGACTAACCGACGCGACGGCGGCTAAGTAGGGGAGAACCACCATGAAGAGAACATTTTTTATCTCCTTGCTGTAAATACAAAAGCAATACACTGTTTCAAAAACAAAGTATGAAGTTTTTTAGAGTATTCATTCCTTCTATAATTCCTAAAGTGAATTTTAAATTCAATTATCAGATTCTAGGTTATGGATAATTTTATAAAAAATGGGAAATGTTCTCTTCAAGGGATAGTGTACCATGAAGAGAACACTGGTTCCCATGAAGAGAACAGGCACATACGTTACACATACTCTTCATGAATCCGTCTAGCCAATACATTCCAGATTTCTTGATATCTTTTCAAAAAGCTGGAGTGTTAATATTATTAATAACTGCGAATTGATAAGCAAGTTCTCGAGTTTGCACTTTAGTGAGACTGCGACACATTTTAGAAGCAGTGCTTAGGTATGATGCAAGCAAATTCTCATGGTCAACACTAAATATTTTCCGATTACCTTTATTGCGATTATATTTTAAATTCTCCCCGGCTTCTTGTGCCTGCTTTAATAACTTTCCACAATAATGTTGTTGCTATACCTGTCTCCTTAGCTACACTGCGAATGCTTTTCTTTTGTACGATGGCGGCATCTATAGCATCTTTGAATTCGTCGTCGGTCTTACGATTTATTTTCGGCATCTAAAAAAATGTATGATTTGGTACATCTTTTGTGATAGATAATTTTAAAAAGATATTTTTTTGCGCCCAACTTAACGCGCGATGTTGTTACACCACTGCGATCACGTGAAGGGCTGCGGGATGTCGCTAGGTTTATTACTATCGTTGCAAATGCAACTGTTCTCTTCATGGTGGTTCTCCCCTACAGAGAGAACAGTGTTGGTGCAATTACGCAGCCCTGTTTCACTCCAGTCCTGACATAAAAAGGGTCAGTTAATGTACCATTTCTTAAGACTGATTTAAACGTCAGGTACATATTTAGAAGTTTATTTTATATAGTAAACTATATTTATTCTATCATTTATATGAAATTTCTACTTAACTCCCATTAAATTAAACTAAATCATCATATCATACTGTTTTTAATTTTACACAATTGCGGATGGCATGAAATATGAAACACTGTTCGAATATATGTTAAAAAGAAAATCCAAATAATGACACTGTTTTCCTAATAGCATTTATATTCAATTTCTAGCCAAAATATACCTACACTTATACTCACATACACACATAACAAAATACAAACACGTACATTCACTTACATCCAAATGCATGTTAATGCACTTACACGCAAGTACATATCACGACACATTCATAATTACGAGATTACATTCACACGGCATGGTTCTTTCACATTTATAATTAATCTATTTTGATTTTTCCGCTATGTTGTTTTATAATACTCGTATGTTGTCCAAATTAATCAATAAATATAACAAATAAATCACAAGCAAAATTTATCACTTCAAATATTCATTCCTTATACCCATTTAAGAAAAAATCTTACAAATAGCTATGGTATTAAATGAAAATGTATTATAGTTTCAATAAACATCTGTTTTATTCAATAATACTGAAGATAAGAGATCCCAAATATTGAATTAACAAACTCGTGACTAAGTTATTGGAATCTGCTAACCAAACAGCACATAATAAACCCGGGTTATTTATATCCTAACTTCATAAACAACACCAAGCCTATAGATTTTAGATTTATATCTCGCATTACACGGTCTTCCGTATTATTTATGTGAATTTTCCGGGGAGGTGGGATGGGGAGGGTTGGGAGCATTTTCTGTGAAATTATTCACATTTTTTAAAGGAAAAACTCCCCATCCGGCTGTTGCTCCGTGAATGTGAAATGATCTCAGATCCGAGCGACGCCGCATTTACGAAAATCAAATCCCTTTTGTCAGAATATAAAGACTCACCCCGTTTTCGTGTAATTGCCCAAATATTAAAATCGTCTTTCTCTTTCATACCTGTCTTTTGTAATCATTTTCTTACACAACAATTTTTCCATTGTTTTGGCCGAATCACTATAATACTTCAATATTTTTAAATGTTTCAATTTTGTAACACAGTTATTATACATACTCGTATATATCACATTTTTTTTTAAGATTGTGGCGACAGATGTTTTGCCAACCTATGTTGATGAAACAGCTGTCGCGACAATCCCATAAAAATAAATTGTAATATATATAATAACACTGTTTCAAAATTAATACATTTAAAAACACTCTTTCGTTATAAAATTACATTTTATATACAAAATTAATTTTCAAATCCAATTTAAAAACGTTTGCATGCGTTTTTTTAAATATCTAATGGATTATTATTTTAAAATCACAGTTTTTCAAACGTTTCATTATATTTTTTGGGAATAACATGTTTTGTCTTGGTAGAATATTTTATTTAAGGATGGCTTATTCCATTATCAAATGTGAAGACATGCCCTAGCAAAGATCAAACGTACATGTTCATGAATTTAAATACTCAATTAAAACCTTAATACTATTACAAAGTATTATACAATATTTCCGAAAATAATGTACCAAAGAAATGACTCGGCAATTATATGAAATTCACGCCCAAAAAAAGGAAAATTTATCAGTAGAATTGCCCGAGAACTCAAGTACTTGAAACCGTCTGTACAGGTACTACAAAAATCACGAGTCAGTAGGTCACTGTTCATAACTCACGGCACGTTTTTACATATTTATGATTTGGTTCATCTTTTCACAAAAGGTCTTTACTGGCGCGTATTTCCACCCTAGTCTACATTCCCAAAAAATAAATTTAGAAAATAACTTGCAGTCAGCAAACTAGATATTGAAACGAATATTTAAGAAAAAGGAATAGGGATTCGTATCTGATTTCAAGAATTACCTAGAATGTTATATTTAAAAATATTTCAATTTTGTCTGCAAGTTTATTATTATTGTATTCGGATTCGTTAGCGTCTATGACATTAACATATATTCCGAGCATATTAACATATGCTCGGAACCAATTCTCTACAGCTTCGAAGAGATGGACATCTAATAACCCATTTCTTCAGATTAATTAGGCGATACTTCGAGAACTCGGCCGTACTGGAGGATGTTGGTCTTTTTGTCCCCGATAGATATCTCCGACAGCGATAGCACAGATTGTTTTACCTACCGGCCGCCAGAACCAATCTGCCTCTGGTGACACCGGTGGGAAAAGCAATTAGTCTGCTGAACGCAGTCTCCTCGGAGATCGACGTCTTTCATGTTAGTGAAAGTACGTTCAGAGGACAAATACTCTTGACTTTGGAAAGTATCTTGTCTTCCTAATGTCGAACCATCACAAATGCGTTCCTGGTATTATGTTGTATTTGTATAATATCTTACCTGTACTCAATAGATACCTTAAACATTTATGCTGTTTGTAATGTCTTCTGAGTAAATACACTGATTTGATTTGATTTGATAATATATTGTGACATATGGAAAATAATTAAACATTATTTATATTTTCTTCGACACTGGTGAATAACTCCATATTAATTAGTTAATATTTATGACACTGATGGTAATGTCAGTGGCCACATTGCCCGGGGTTCGCGGGGCCTGATAGACCACTCGAGGACGCTAATGAGTTGGACTTGGTAGTAGTGTTGCGGGTGTTATTGCAACATGGCGCATTACGACATTTTATAGATGTACACTTTCCAGCAAAGTATACCCCATCGTAGCCCTACTACCCGTTAGAACCCCTAGCGGATAATGAGTGGGCGAATGGCGAGTGTCCGGCGCCATAAAGCCGGACCCCCCAGGTAAGGGAAGGTGACCCCTACAGAAAAACCCATCAGAGAAGGCAACGGGAAACCACTCTGATTACCTTTTCCCAGGATATTCACCATGGCGAGAAAGGTTCGCTGAGGTGATCGCCAACGTTGGGGAGACCCAACAGGGCACTTGAAGAAGAAGAATATTTATGAAAACGTCCGTTTTCTGGAAGTTTTATGATGTTAGTTAAAAGTAACATTTTATACCTTGCTAGGGCATTATCTTGCCTTGCTAGGCTTGGTAAAACATGTCACTCCAATATGATATAATAAAATTTCTATTCTTTAGCATTATTTATAATATGTATTCAAATAAATAAAGGTGGACTTTCACCGTGAAATAACATTTAAAATATTATATTTCTGGTTATTTTACGAATTGATTTTGCACTATTTGCTAACTTATCACTCCAGTAGTAGATAGTTTTATATACATGTTCAACAATTTGTATTTTTTTGTCTTAGTCTCTACGTCCCGAGCGACCATTGAATGAGGTAGTATACGAAGTGTTGTGGACAGAGACGTCTACTCTTAAGTGATAGTCAATGTCGGGGGAACCTGCCATGACAACGGAAGAAGAACTCCTCATTTGCGCACCTAAGTATATTTACGGAATTTATTGTTTTTCTTGAACAAGTATCGCCTGTCAAAGGTATTATAAAATGTAACATACATTTGATAATACCTTAGGCAGGCGAAACATGTCATCCACATAAAATATTTTTTTTAAATCATTCGTATTAATTATTTCAGTATTTACAGAAGCTTATTTTCTACTTTTCTCTAATTAAACAAGATTATTCAAATATTTCGTTTCTATTCTCGTAAACGTGTATTTTATTAGTACCGTTAGATACTAATTATTATACTCGTATTAAATTTAAAGACCTTAAAGTAACAGGTACATTCTCTCATTCATTAATTCATGGAAAATTAAGATGTTATTATAAGACGAGTATCAAATGAACACGCAATCCAAATTGAAGCTTTTTATTATACTTAGAACTTGTTTATTCAAGATGTTTGCTGATACTATTACTCTATAAAATACTAAAATAATGTTAAACTTTTGAATTTAAATACGTCTTTAAAGCTAATTAGACATCTTTGAAAATATAAACGCCAAAATAATATTGTCGGTAGGTACCATTTCTTATTGTTTATTTTTCTTAGAACGAAAGAGATCATTAATTTAACCTTTCCCTTACTGTGCTAAAATAAAAACGCGGGTTCTGGTGTTGGGTAGTCAGTACGCGATCAAAAATTAGCGATTTTAAATCGGAAAAATAAGAACATTCATAGCTAATCCCCTTAATTGATTATAATTGAAGTCAAACATTATAATAATTGAGATTTATTTGCTGAAAACATTAAAAAAAAAACATCTGCCAACGTTCACGGAACGGGCATAGATTCACTCTATTTGCAAGCCTGAGAGCTACTGCCGGCGGCAGTGAGAACATTGAGCTCCTCGCCCTTCCACAGTGAAAATGCAAGAGTGAGATATTTATACGCGAATTTGTTTCCGATGTTTACAAAATACCTCTGATGTACCCGATAAATGCTGATTATTATTAATATTATTTTTTATAAAAAAAAAATTCACCTCACAGAAAGACCAACCCTCTGGAGAACAGACCACAAAGATCTATAGCAAGGAAGAAGAAGAAGAAAATGTATAGGTGGCTTAATGGCTTGATTTATCACAATAGGATACCTATTTACAAATACAGGGTGGCGCGCGGCAGATGAATAGATTTGAAAATGGAATAAAACGCAGACCGTTACAAAATAACATTTTTTTATTTTTTCCTGATTTATTAAAATAGGAAAATTAAGTTTTCATAGTATTAATAAAATATAGCCCCTCACACTCTAAACACTGAGTAAACCTTTTTCTGAAATTTTCGTGCTTTTTGAAACATTGCAACACGAATTTTGGCGATTTCGTAATGTTATTTTTGTAGGCTTGCAGGATCCTGGGACGATGGCTATAAACCAAGTATTTTAGGTATCATGTCGTAAGGGGCCAAATAAGGGGCCAAAATTCATAAGGGGCCAAATAGGAGAGCGCGCCGGGCAGTTCAAATCGCCTCTTAGGGTACGGCCACACCAGAGTGCCTGGGTATGAGTCAAGACACAGTTGGCCGGTCCCATAGTGCGGCATACGTTGCGTTGGTTCGCCGGGTGTTCATTTTGACTCCTACTCTGACACTTCGGTGTGGCCGCATCCTTAGACCCTTAGGGAGATGAGGCGCCTGGAGAATCTGCCTAACAAAAAGTCTATGAAAACTCTTGCTGTGTGGGCTTTGGCTCAGTTCTGCTAAAACCAGACGTCTTCCAGCTCAATTCCTTCCAATTCAGGCAAGATGGTATTCCATGGTTAGGTAACGTGCCGAAGTGACTGTAGCCGCTCGATCATTTTCTTTAAATAAGTAAGGGTAGATCATCTTAATTCTTGAAATTAAACACCATATTGTCAGCCTGTTGGAGTGCAGTGGCCTCTGGTGGAGCACCTTGAGATTATTATCACTCCAATAGCGCATATTCTGTTTATTGACACATCCATTAAGGTGAAAATGTGCCTCGTCAGAAAAGAAAACGATACCGTCTCCAGGCAACACATGTTTTCACAAGTGAGTTATTTGGCTTCAAAATCACGTGGCTTCAATTATTGAACGCCAACCATCTTGTAGATGTTCTTAAACATTGAATGGAACGTCTCGAAATCCTAAGGGCACCTGAATGTTTCCGAATTGAACTCCTGGGAAAGTGTTCAATTGCAGCTCGAAACCTCTTGATGTTTTGTGGAGTAGTGACGGTAATTTGAGGTTCCCTTTTTATCGTGGACACATTTCTTGTATCTTGGAATGCATACCCACGCAAGAATTCGTTTTCGATCGAGAATTTTTCAGTGGGGTGCGATAGTGAACCTTAAACGGAAGGAACGTTGCACGCGAACGACCGAGCGGACGTTCGAAAAATAGGTCTTCAACCGACCATTTCATTATTGTTACTGACACCATATAAATTAACTTTCCATCCTCCTCTTTTGCATCAACCCACTTCTACGACTGTTGGGAAGGGAACAGTGTCCTCTTCAAATCCATGCGCGCGCCACCTGTATTTTCGTCTTCCGGGCGCCATCCTGTATTTCACGATAAATTTTAGTTACAATAAAAATAAATTATTGTGATACAGAAAAAATACCACCATTTCTGTAAAACAAATTTCACTAACGGTGAATGAATACATTCGTTTATGTTCCAAATAGAGTGAAAAATATTACAGAAATTAACGTATGCAACATTAGCGCCATCTTTTAAAAATATTAATGTTTCACACAACATAATTTTAAGTTTCCACAATAGATGTCAGTAACAATTCAAGTAGCGGTCACAAAACAAATGTTTGGAGTATTCAAAAAAAATCAGAGATGTCACTCTACATAGAAACATTTCAAATGTACAAAATTATTAATTTGATTTTCGAATTATTTTCATTTTGTTAAAATTTGTAAGTACGCAGACGATTAAAATACATGGCATCATTATAAAATTGTATTAAAAAGATATTTTGTGGTTTTACTTACATATTTATTGATATTATGAAATTAGAAAATATGAACAATATTTGAATATTTGGTAGTTTTAAGTTTCTCTCTTGTATTAATAAAGAGAGGAACACAGAAGGGTTCCCACCACATACCCGAGGCTGTTATAGGGCGCAGCGACACCCTTTCGTCAGCCTCGCTCGTACACTTTCTAGGCCCGTCCCCGTCCATCCAGGACATACATTTAATTTACGCAAACACAAAGGGATGCCAGGCCACATTTACTCTACTTTGTATTTCCTTCCGTGTCCCGCACTTCCACATGTAAACTACTATTTATTTAAAAATATAGAAATAATAACAATCTTACAAAATAGAATCTTACCACCTAGTTTTAAACATAATACACACTTAGAACTATTCACATGGAGGAAGGCGGGACACAGTATGAGGGAGAAGAGGAGGGATGTGGGGATCTGGGGTGGAGCAAAGTAGAGGGGGTCAGCAAGGTTAGGGCACAAAATTAAGTATCCAAGTAAATAATCTAAAAACAATAACAGTAGGTATAAACTTAAAGTGCATTGGGCAATCCACGCCCCACCAGGGGGCAGTATCGACTGTATCTCTTGTATTGTGTGAAAGGCCTTACATTAAGGTTCAATGCAGAAACCTATATTCTCTAGGGATGATGGTTATGATATAAAATATTTCGTTGCCCCATAGATGCCACTGCCATTTTCCATATCTATTTTGGCTATTGATATCAATAGAGATTTTAATTCAATATACTCCCGTTTTGTTGGACCTGGTGCCCAAAATATTTTGCGAGTGAACTCACGTAGGTACCTAGTGAATATTTACATAATAAAATAAAGATTATGTTGTGCTGTGTTAAAACAAAAGTTTATTTTTATACCTATTTTTCCGAGCGCCAAGGTGGTGTAACCCCTTAAATAATATTTTTGCCATAGAGGGCTTGGCCATTTATTGGACACACTGTAAAAAATATTGTGAACCCCAGAAATATAAAGCAATCCAAAATTATATGGATGCCTATTATTAATTAATTAACTAACTAACCATCACGCCGTCTCCTCGTAGGGGTAGATATTATAGAAAGAATGGACCATCAAAAGCAAATATTACATAATTGTTTTTATTGGTTATATTAAATAAGCAAAATATGTGTATGCATAAGAGATATGTCTCACCTCATTGTTCCATCTTTCTATTTCATGTCTATTTCTCACCTTTATGTCTAATCTATATCTCCATTTATCTTATCGTTGTATCTATGATACTCTATGTATCATCTATAAGTCTCGTATTTAGTATCATCTGTATGTCTTATATATTTGTCTCATCTATATATCTCATGTGTCTCATATTTGTGTCTCATCTCTCTGTCTCATCTACATGTCTCATATTTATATCAGAATCTTATCTCGCTGTCTCATCTCTACGTTTTATAAGGTCTTATAATTATCACAGATCATATTGTAATTTATCATTATATGATATATCTCCTTAATATATTTGTCATTGAACGTTAAAATATTTCACCAATGCCACAGAATAAGTTTCCACGTCAGGGAATACAGTGCCATTTATTTTGTATTGTATGTATAATAAATAAAAACAATCTTCTTCTACTTCTTCCTCAGCCTATTCCCGTCCACTCCTGGACAAAGGCCTCCTCCATTTGCTTCCTTGTCACTCTGTGCAGACTGCATCCAGATTATTCCGACAGTCAGATCATCCTTCCACCGTAGTTGCGGTCACCCTGGACTTCTCATTGCCATCCACGGTCTCAGTAAAAACAATAAGAAGGGAAAATAACTAAAAACAGCGGTATCTTGAGACAAACATATTATTTATTATATCAAAAGTAAAAACATAATTTTATGTTCACATTATAAAATAAACCATTTTAAATAGTAAAGGCAATGCCTATAAATAAAAAAACGAATTATTTAGTATTCAAATTATATTGTAAGGCACAGGTTACACGTAAGTCACTGATGTAAAGTTTATGTACAGTGGATGACGTCACATTTCTCAGGACACCTACTCACACCAGCATGTCAAATAATTAAGTAGTGTATTTTGATCATGGTTAATTAAAAAAATAGCATAAATTCGACAATCAGTCAAACAATATAAAATACTCAATTTAACACTGAAAAAAACCCAGAAAAATAGCAAAGAAAAGTCTCACTAAACTTTATAGGTATAAAACGTGTTAGGTGATTGAAATTTGTAAATTATATTTGTTTAATTGCAACACGATTGATTGTTTAACACAATCACAAGATAAGTTTGATGTTTTCATTGTGAATTATCAAGTTAATCATTACTATATATTATATTGCAAAACAATTATACCAATAAACTGTCAAATTATTTTTATAAAGTGCAAATAGCTATGCATAGCTTTTTTTAACCCTCATTTTGCTGCTAGCTTCATTTGCAGTAAAAAAAATGTCTAGATCGGTAGCTGACAGCATCTGCAGTTCAAATGGATTTTTCCAATTAATCATAATATTACGCATTAATTTCGTTGTAAGGAACTGAAGTTAAACTGTGGCCTAGATACCCTTTTGCCTTTTGCTTTTTTTCTGGAATGGTGCATTTGCCAGCTTATGTAAGTCCTGCGTGGATGGGGGGCGGGCCTAGGGATTGTTTGAGCGAAGCTGACGAAGGGGCGCCGCTGCGTCCTATAACAGCTTCGGGTAAGCGGCGGGTAACCTTCTATGTTTATAAGATACATTCATATGTGAACTGCAAATGTAGTTTTCTACAGATGGAAGCCATTTTTTAGACGGCAAATGTAGCTAGCCATACTAAAGGGGTTAGGACCAATATATTTTAGTATTTAAAATACGTTACCCTTCTTCTCTAATGGGGAAACTATCATTCTAGTAATCTTTTGATCTTAAATTGTTTTAATACCTTATTCATTGTTTCAGTATTAAATGTGAAAAACCTTTTTTGTGTTCTTAGGAGTGTTGTGCTACACTCAAAATCGAATTTATGCTTTTTTTTCGTGTATGTAATCTTGATCGCCATTTTAATACATGATAATATTCAGATAATTATATTTACGATACTTAATAAAAATAGTACAATTGTTTACATAAAGGTATGTACATCATAATTCCTTATACATAAATATAAAGATTAAATAATACTTCAAATTATTATTTCTAATAATGTTCCTTTTGTGATGACGGAGTTTCTATACACACTGGGATATTTTGAGATGAGTTGAATCAAAATGAGAATTCAATTCAAATACTCATAATACAAATGGCAAATCTTGAAAGGAGATCAAATTGTTAAAAACTCGAGGAATTTTACATTGTTATAATAATTACACAGATTAAATAAATAGACATCAAATTAAATGTGGGCATCATTTTAAAATAAATAATAATTAAAATAATCGAAAACTGGCATCATTTTCTAAGGAAGTATAAATATTACGTGTAGGTTATATTAAAGTACAAAATTAAGACATCATCATTGACATGAAACTGAAAAACAACTTCGTTTTAAAATCTGAATGAAATATGTAATTCAATAATCAATCAATAGTACTTGTTTAAAATTAACTGGGATTATTTTTTTATTAAATTGATAAATAAATTATAAACTGAACGCGATTGTTTGTCGGTTTTACATTTTTTTTTTTTGATAAACTTAAGGAGTTAACCACTATGGAATTCTAAATAGATGTTATTACATATTTAGTGTGCTTTCACTTGTGTTTATCGTCAACCGATTTCAGCAGCTTGCTGCCATCTTCTGGTCAACGATAAATACAAGAGGAAGCACACTTAATATATAATAATGAAGAAATTTCATTTTTTTTATTTTTTTTATTTCATTATTTAAAATGATCTTCTACCAAGAAATTTCAATTAAAAATATTAATTATTCTATAAATCTATTTTTTATATATTGTATATACAAATATAAATTAAAAACAGGGCGAAACAAAATTGTAACTATTATTTACGTATTGTGAAATCGTCAAAACAATCGCGTTTGGATTATATTTTATAATGGAGTTTTACAAAATAAAAACCACAAGCATCAATATGGATAAATACACTTTTTCAAGTTTAGTTTTGTCAGTGTCGGATTATAAAAAAGGTATAATGAATATCAATGGGGTGATAAAAATATATTTATGTCCTTCGAGACAACGAGAAAAAAAAACAATATTTATAACACACATGTCGATTGTATTGTGTAAATTGGATTGAAGTCAATATTTATGTACAATAAATAGATCATTATGTCTACAAAAGACGGAAATTATAATATTAATAAATCACAAATTGTGTCACCAATATGCAAAATAAACATTTCACTTATGTAGCTAATAATACATTTCATTAGTTTGCACATTTTATCAATAACCAGTTGATAATTAAGGAAACCATAAAATATTTCAACTTAAATTATAAATAAATAAATAACACCTCAATTCGATTTACAATAAATTGATCTTGTGGGACAATACAATATTTCGATACAAACATAAGTCTTCTGCGTGAATTGTCTACAAAATATGTTTTAAAAAATGCTACGTGTAATGAAGTATTACGCATTAAACGATACAATCGCTTATGTCTTGAGAAAAAAGCTTTATCCAGTACTCAAGTTATCGCATACCAAGGACATGTTGCGAGTATTGTATAGATTTGAATACTTGTACAAAATAAAATATAAATATTTTTTTAGAACGTGTGTCAGAATATTTTTTTAGAATGGGCGACAAACGAAAATAAAACAATTTTAAAAATATTTAATAAAACAAGAATAAAAAATTGTATGGTTGGTATTGAATTGTGTATTTTTAATTTAGGAAAATCGTGTAATAATGTTTGAATAAGTGATTGTTAAAACTATTTGTTACTGGACAAACGAAAAATTAATAATACTTTTCTATATTTATTGTTTCTCGAACAATAGTGTTAAACTCCATATTAAATAATTATTACGAATGAAAACGTTTGTTTTCTGGAAGTTTTGTTATATTTTATGGGAATGACATGTTTTATTTGATTATTGATTGATAATGCCTAAGCAAGATGAAACATGTCACTTATAGACGTTTTCATTCGTATTAATTAATATTTTGTCATTCATGTATACTTTTCACGTGTCAGCTATTTCATGATAAAATAGTTGTGACAATAAGCGGTTTTTCACTGTTTTTCTTACTCCTTTGATACAACTCCTAATTCGATAGTATAAATATTATTACACTTGACAAGTCGTTTATATTTTGATAAAATATTATAACTTTCAATTAAACAAGATTGAAACAAATGAATATATTTTAAAATATGTATATACACAGGAGACATATTCATGGCAACACCACAAGTTAAAGAAATGCTAGGATACGAAATAAAACTAACCTATCAATTTACAAAGCATTGATTTATCAACCTTAACGCTAAAAAAATAATTTACTTTTATATTAATTTTGTCACTTTATATAAAAAAATAACAATTAATTCACAATTAAAGCGTGCCTCAGAACTCGAGGAGTGTTGTATTTTCCATAAAATGTCGATTATAATGTTGATAAATCTAAAACTATCGTCGCGCGTGAACTAGTTCACGTATTTTAATGTGATATTTGACCTGCAGTGACAATTTAATCTTATTGTATGACTTTATTTAACCATAATGTATCGTACTCCGCGTTAAATGTGCGTAAACCATAAACTAAAAGTCTGTTTTAATCACTGTACATTTTATATTAGTACAAACAAAGCATTGGTGCCTGATATATTTCGCATAAGAATTATTTTACGATAATTATTCCCTTAGCAATACGCCCAGTATCAAATGGTTTGTTAGAACGTTGCAAGTTAGAATATTCAGGTCACTCTCGGTTGCAATGGCTGCCTTCCCTCTTCTCTTGTGAGTGAAGATTTCGTATGATCAAATAATTACATTAACTCATTAAATTTATTTAATTTATTATTGGCACATGGGCGGTCTGCTGCGTTGCTAGTAAACTGATTATTTTATATTTTAAAAAACGTTTAACTAGTGATAAACATAATAAAACCGATAACTTAAAACATGAATATCCTTGTAAATAAAACCACCAAAATAAAATGTTTTCTACTTGGAGTCAAAGCAGTGTCAGAAAATTTATTAATAATACTTCACTAAAGTAAAAAAATAGGTCATCTACTGGCATTTGATCATACTAATCTAATCACAGATATCAAATCACATACATTTAATAAAAGTCATATTTTTAATTTAGAATACGTCGTGATTTCCATAAAAGAAACAAACGAAGATGTAGTAAATAAAAAATAGAACGATTTTTCAAGTACTAAGTACAAAGAATGAAAAACGAAACAATTCAAGTAATTAGAAAATCAACGCATAATTGCGTTAAGTGCTGTGATCAGTGATTAGTCAGATAGAGAGCTGTTCCAATTTACAATAAGATTTTAAAATGGAGTTTGCTTGACTGCATTTTGCATATTCTAAATTAATAATACGAGAATTTTTAAATTAAAAATACATAACGTCATTAAATAAAACATGTCCGTATCGCGCTTCAAGCGTCCACACCACTGAGTTGAATTGAAAAATCATCGTTTTAATAGTCACTTCACTCGTATAGCATACTTTTGGGTAGAATGTATCTGGCTAGGGCGTGCAGGGCTCGCACGTAGGGGTGGATGCCGTGGACTTGGCCGCGAGGGTGCGCGAGCCACAGCCAGGCGCGCAGAGGGGCGAGGGACCAGTGCGCCAGGCGCTGGCTGTCGATGGCGGCGTAGCACGATGCCACGGCGCCGTCCACCACCACGGTGCCCGCGCGCGTGAGCGGCGCGAACACGCCCGTCTCCAGCACGCGCTGCACGCTCACCACGCGCGCGCCCGTCGCCCTTCCGAGTCGCTCGTCCGGCACCTGAAGAATATCGCCGACCTGCACGCGGGCAGCAAACACCTGCAATTCGTAAAAGCACATTAATATAATATCATTAATATACTCGTAGTACATAATATGGGCCAGAGATTTCTATTATACGAGTTTTCTTTTATTAGAGTTTTCTATTATTTTCTATTATATCGTATATTCATGGGGAAAAAACTACACAAATCAGTTATTTTAGTTAGACTCATCTAACCTACTGAATGAATTTTGTATTTGGTTAAAATATTCATAATTAAATAATAATAAAAATAAAAATAATATGCTAACTTTTAAAGCGCCGTTTTTGTGATGCAATCACCTCGAGGACGCATTAAGGCGTGTTTTAACTCTAAAAATCTAAATGTGAACGCTGCATCTGATTTTCTTCAATTTATGTAGATCTTATTTCATTGTACCTACATCGTATTTATTTTGCAAAAAGTAGGATTTTTTTAATCAAAGGAGTAGGAACACCAGAATAAGAGAGATATTTGAGGTTGAGGATACTATAAGATGAAGCAGACAGCGAAAATGGGACTGGTACGGTCGTGTTCAAAGAATGGACACCACCAGACTTCCCTATATTGCATTGCATAATCAGCCTCATGGGACTCGTCCTCCTAAAAGATGGAAGGACAGCTGGGAATCTACCTCACAGGAAGAACAACACTCTGGAGAACAGACTACATAGGTCTACAACAAGGAAGAAGAAGAAGAAGATATTTAAAACGAATTGGCCTCTGTTGTAACAATGAGATATTTAACTTAATAAGTTCTTCTTCTTTTAAAAGATCTGACGATCTGTGACACAGAAATCATATCTCGTCGGATGATGAGATCCAGCTGTCCCTCCATCTCTTAGGCGGTCTTCCAGGTGGGCGGTGCGCGCCACTTCTAAGGCATTATCAAATGTCTTTGATAATGCCTTAGAAGGGCGAAACATGTCATTCCCATAAAATATAATAAAACGTTTTCATTCGTATTAATTACATAAAAAGTTGATTGAAATTTTTATATGAAATACGAAGATTTCAAAACATAAAGATTTTTTAATTGCCCCTTGTTACACCCTAATGTATATTTTTATATGTCTTTTTTTTTTCAAGAACATTCACGTAAATAAACGGTTCATATGTGTAAAGTATTATATGTTAAAAAATATATTTTTACATTTAATCATGAAAGGATCATGGATGGTTTGGACATATGGAAAGAATGAATGAAGAAAGAATGGTAAAAAAATTATATGTTAATTATGTAAATGGAACCAGAAAGAGAGGAAGACCGAAGAAAACGTGGCATCAAATAAATCAAATATTGAATGTCGGCCATGTGAGGAGTCAGAGAAATCGACGCGCGTGCATGACACGATGTATGAATGTTGAGGAAGCGAGAGAAATATGCCAGGAAAGAAAAGTGTGGCAGTCCATTCATTCTGCCTACTTCTTCGGAGAGACGGCGTGATGGTTAGTTAATTAGTTAGTTATATTTTTTAAATGTCGCATTACCTGTTCTCCGTTTTCCCGCAAGAGCAGATGCGCCTCTGTGGCTGTGACGCTGCTGTTGTCCGCCAGCGCGAATCGCAGGAACCACCTCCTGGCCGTCTCGTCCCGGTCCAGGAAGGTGAGCACCTCGGAGTAGACGAGCCGCGAGGTCAGCGGCTCGCGCGCCAGCACGCGGTCCCCGGGGGCGAGCTGCGCCAGGGGCACCCGCCGGCCGCCCTCCAGCCGCACCACCCCCGCGGCGGGGAAGCAGCCGCCAGTGCGGGCTGCCTGGGAAGATTCTGCAAACAAACAAAAATCTGCGTTCTTAAAATTGTCATTACCACGATACTTTACAGTGTTAATTCAGAATACCAATTATAAATTATCAATAAAAAAATATATGTAGCATTGGGAGCCAATGGGGCAAGGAAGGTGCCTCCGCGTGTGGTGTTATTTTAACTATATTATCCGGCGCCTCTGGAAACGATACGAAGTGGCCCAAACCTTTCACCACAATAGCAAGAAAAAATATATAAATATGCCCCTTTTAGCGCCTACTTCTTTTTTTTATTTTTAAACTAACACCAAAGATTTAAATCAATGATATTAGAATTTATTTTACAATCTTCAATATGAGCAGAAAATAGCTCATTATTATGAAGAAGGAAACTGGTCGTGTCCAGGTTCAAACCCAAGTCCCCTGTATCAGGAGCCAAGTGTTCTATCCCCTAGACCACCACCCGAATACGATATTAAAAGTTTTGTTCCCATTGAAACGAAGAAAAAGAAGAAGAATCTTCTTCTTCTTCTTTGCTAGCCTTCTTCCCTCCAGTGCTGGATAAAGGCCATTTCCAATTTAGAAGAAGAATAAAAAACATTTATTTATATGTTATATAAGTAATTATGGAGGTGGATATAGACATTATTTTATTCTCATTTGTGACTATGTGGATGATTTGGGAAGATTTTAAGTATAATGTACGTACTTAAATATACTTTCAATAAACAATGAAATATCTATTTATTGTTTGTGAATACAAATGAAAACGTTAGTTTTCTAGGAGTTTTATTATATTTTATGGGAATGACATGTTTCATAAAGCATTATCAAATGTTGAGCATTATCATAAGTCAAAACATTTGATAATGCCTTAGAAGGGCGAAACATGTCATTCCCATAAAATATATAATAAAACTCCTAGAAATCTAACGTTTTAATTGATATTAATTAATGAAATATCTTTAAAATTATTTGTATATATAATTACGTAACTTACACAAAGGGTATTATAAATATTTCTCACATTTTTGAACGTTTTTATGTACCGTTATATTTTAATTACGTTATAAATTCTTCGATACAATAGTATATATTTACGCTAAAAGATCCATTTATATATTTATTCTCTCTGACGATTTAAATATCTTTTGATTGAGAAAGAAAATGCTATAAAAATTCGATGTTGAATCATTTTCAGTAGTCTGGGTGTAATATGAAATATTATGATAACAAGTTATTATACCAGAAAAAACACAGATGGTGCCGAACCTGCTGGCAAAGTTAAAAATAAAAAAAACGCATTTAGAAAAATGTGTTTATCCATTTTCATTTCATATTTTTTTACGGATTTTGCTCTTTGCGATGTTTTATTATTTATTTAAGACATTTTTTTAAATGTTATTGTTAAATTAATATCAAAATTCGTATTATTTATTTCTTATGATTACAAGTTAGCTTCCATAACCCTTTTGGCATACCAAATCAAAGCGTGCCTTCTTGTCACTAAACTGAGACTTTTAAAAGCTCCTTTGTGCCCGAAGAGATTCTACACGGAAACGTCAGCTCGCCTCACAAAAGCTGATAAAAATCTCAGAAGCCGAAGAAACCTAAACGCCTTAAACAGGTAGGATATTAAACACAAACAATGCTAATGCTTCTTATCTGCGTGGGTGACAATTGTCAGCAGATAAAGACAACTAATCGTATTTAACGATTCTTCTATTGACTCTTCTGGATACAATCAGGTAGGGGAGATAAGTCCCTGGGTCTGCTGTGAGAAGGGAGTGGCCAGAGGGTAGAAAATAGCCATGGAATTTTATTTTATACACGATACAGACGATACTTTAAATAATATTAAGTATAAAATAATACATACGATTATAATAAATTATACGTGAACTCGATATCAAAGAAAGTAAATGGATTGACTATCAAATTTCAGAACTTATTCTAAGTAACTGATGCCACAGTTTGTAAATATGATATTATAATATATGATTGTATAAAGGTAGACCATATCTTGTATTTAATACGTTTGGCCGAATGCGTTAGAAACGATAGCGGTTAACATTAGTTTTTTTTTATACAATCGCCAACTGGACCAAAAAAATATTGACGACTTCCAAGACGAAGGCACTTGAAATGATAGCAAGCAAAACTTCAGTATAAGAGAGATATGTGAGGCTGGGGAAATTGTAAGATGGAGTGGACAGCAAAGTGAAACTGGTACGGTCATCTCCAAAGAATAGACACCATCAAAATTTCATACATTGTATTACATAATCATCCTAACAGGACCCGTCTTCGTGGAAGACCTCCTAAAAATGAAAGAATAGATGAGAATCCATCTCATATATGAGGAACAACCCTGTCGTGAAAAGACCATATAGGTCTAAAGGAAGAAGAAAAATAAGAGTTAAATCGGGATTGAAAATTCGAATTTAGTTAAAATTTTATTGATTATTTTTTTTAGTACATACTCAGTTAATTATTGTTATAAAAAAAATATGTAAATAATGAACATCGAATGAGACTTTCACAGTACATTAATAAAGATTTTCTGCTTAATGCTTTCCAATCTTAATAGATGACGCTAGTGTAGAGTGAGCTTAAATATGTAAAGATAGGCGTGGAATCCTACCATATATACAAGTTCCAAAAATTTGTCAGACGTGGTGGTCATAAGAAAAAAAAAGGCGGAATGGGGAATGTTGTTAAACATAAAGCGATCGCTCAACCCAACCAATGACAGGTCATAAGTCCTGTAAGCGCCTCGGCCACCACATTCTGTTCCCAGAAAACAATGTGCATCTTCGTCTCTATTGAGATACAATTAATCCTTATAAAATGAACATCTTGTAACGAGAAATAATAGTTGTCACAACCATTAAATACGAGTATCTTGACACAGGATCAAGTGGCATCAAATAATTATTATTTGTCCTTCCTCGTCCACTCAATAATACCCTCCAGCGAAGGAGAAACAGTACCAGAATTATTGTTGACTCCGAGATAAACAGTACCTTGTCCTCCTCCCAGCTGAGAGCAGAGAGGCTGGGATGACCGGCCGGGGAGGTGGGAAGTGGACGGGAGGGATAAGATGTGTGAGAACATTCGTAATAACAAAAAACAATAGAAAGTTGTTTAGGAACTGCGGTGTGTGTGCACAGCACCTACCTACCCGTCTGCTAGGACGTTTATGGTGCATTAGAACAACTACAAACACACGTAATGTGTGGATACAGTGATGATACTCGTACACACATAAACACACTCCATACACGTCCACACGGAACTAAATAATCTCTTGTCAAACATCAAACTTAAGAAATGACAATACTTGATAACGGGAGAGTCGTATCATATGAAGACAGAATACCGGCATTTAATAATATCTCTAAAAGAAAATCTTGATGATGTTGAGAGCTGGTATTAAAAAGGTTATATTACCTCAAATTATATAATTATTATATTATATTATATAATCAAATTATATAATATTTATAAGATAATCATCTTAAGATAGAATCAAATCATCACACTCTCACGCCTAAGGGAATAAAATGGAGAGAAAATATATTTTCACACTTTTCTTTCTTGACATACTTCTACAAATTCTATACATTCAAATAGTGAATAAATTAAAATTAAATAGTCCATTGTTTTGACCGAAACACGATACTTCAATATTATTACTGTTAAAATTTAAAACACTCTTATAATATCACAATTTCTATTTATTCACTGTTTCGTTCCAATAAAGTGAGATTATTGTATTATAACACCTGATGATGCCAACATCGGTTCCACAGACCAACTCTCAGTGTTTTAAATTTTAACAGTAATAAATAAATAAAATATTGACTTGATTTTGCAATGTTTTCTTCGGCATTTATCTATATCGTGATCTGTTGTCATCATTAAAGTATGCTTTTGTAAAATTATCAATTTTATTATACTAAACAAATAGTGCCTAAATTTTTTTTTAAAGAACGTAAAATAAATGGAGTCTATGTAAACATCAAATATTTGAAGTAGGTGAATGTTATAAATTAGAGAACATGCTTAATAAATCTAAATAAGATAAAAAAAGTTTAATGTTTAAACTATTGTAAAGGCAAATGTGCGTATATGTATGTATCTTCAATGCCGTAAACATGATCTACTTTTTATACTAACAAATCACTGGGCCTAGAAATGTGTTTTAAAATATCCTTGATACTTCGTAGTGTAATAGATTTCTTGAAATTATAATATACACGTTCTTAAAAGACATTAATATGTTCGTATCTATGATAATTAGCTTCTTACAGGGCCGTCTATGTAATTTAGCTTTAAATTTTATTTTTTCGTATTAAGTACTTAATTTGTGGTGTGGCATTATTAAATTTAATATTATTACACTTGTAAATTTGTATTTACACCACTTTATTATTTTCAACAACCAGCCGGTTTCACTCCCGCCAGAGTTACAAAAGACACAGTTCAATGCCTTTTGTAACCCTGACAAAGCACCCGCTAGAGTGAAACCGGTTGGTTGTTGAAAATAATAAGGTGATATTAATACAAATTTGTTCATCTCTATTAAATCGTCTGTACTATCACCAGTCAACACCAAATCGTCTGCATATCCAAAAACATTGTGAGTACCACCAAGAGTAGTGCCCAGTTCCACATGTTTAACACTTCTCACGACTTTCTCCAAAGCAATATTAAATAGCATGGGGGATATGAGGTCACCCTGTCTCAGGCCGGTCATGACTTCAAATCCCTCGGTCCGTTTCCCCTCCGACGCTCACCGCAGCTTTTGAACCAGAGAGACACGCTTTTGTGACTCCTACTAGCTTACCCGGGATTCCATATTCATATATAATATTCCATAGACTATCCCGGTGAATGCTGTCATATGCTTGTTTAAAGTCAATGAAAAGGTTGAAGACTTCTTGACCGTACTCTCATTTCCACGCTGTCTAGACCTTCCTAGAGAAAGACCTCTAGGAAGGCCTAGACAGCGCCTAATGGACTATGTTCTGGCTTATCGCCCTAGGTTGGGCGAATCGGACTACTGGGAGCAAAAGGCGCAGAATCGAGGAGCTTGGCGAAAAATCATCAAGGAGGCTAAAACTCTTCAAGAGTTGTATGGCAAGAATCCTATAACAGCTTCGGGGAAGCGGCGGGTAACCTTCTGTGTCTTAATTTAACTTTAAGTTTGTTAATTTGTATGTGTATTAACAATCACTGTATGTTACCCTACAATAAATAAAATTTTAAATATTTTATAGGAAATAAAGCTGATTATTTAAAATAAATATTTTAATTTATTATTATATATTTATGAAATTAAGTTTTACATACAAGTTTAAATGATGGAAATAAGTAGGAATCCTGTCCAGTTCGCCCCTGAATGTGACTTAGTTATGTTTTGGATTAGACAGGCTCACCAACCTAACATTTCACCTTTGTCATGCAGATTAATGAAATGGATTCGATAATGTTAGAATAATAATACAGCAGATAACAATAGGTACCTTGTATAGACGTTTATGGAGCGATACATATAAGGCTCCTCGCCACTAATAACTAGTGCATATCGTATTATATCAATCAAATTGCATCACTTTTTACTGATCGGTTTATGCATAACACATAAAAATAAAAATATATTCAAATATAACAATTCTTTTGTGAATTATAAAACCGGTATTTTTTTTGTTTTGAGTTTATTTTTCTCGGCGTGTTTCGAAGATATTACGCCTTCATCTTTTGGGAAAACAATGTAAGCTTTACATCTTTAAAAACTGTGTTTTCATTATTAAAGAAAATTCCACGGGTCAACGCTTTTTTCATTTATAAGTTATACGAGTATAAGATTATTTTATACATTTTTTTTTATGTATAGAAATACTTGTAGACAAATACTTTTACCCATTGCAGGTTAACCATTATTTAAGGATTAATGCTTACAAATAATCTTAATAGATGGCGCTAGTGTAGATTGGCCTAAAAATGAGAAGTTATTTAAAACATAGTAGCATATATACAAGTTTCAAAAATTTGTCAGATGAGGTGGTCGTAAGAAGGGCGCAATTGGGAATGTTGTTAACATAAAGTGAGCGCTTAACCCAACCAATGACAGGTCAGTAGTCCTGTAAACGCCTCGACTACCATATTATGTTTCCAAAAAAATAGTACATCTTCGTCTCTATTGAGATACAATTAATCCTTAAGATTATTTTGTTACAGATTCGTTAACACTGTAGACACAAATTTATTTTACAATATTTCATTGTGATCGTAGATTTGATAGTATCGTGGTTGTCCTTTAGAGCCTTCTTCTTCTTCTTCCTGGCAACTATCCCAACTCATTGTCTGTGTTTACTATTGGGGACGGCTCTTCTCAATCTCAGGCTGTACTTCCTACGGTTCTGAGTATCGCCTTCACTCAAGCCATTTCTATGCAATACGCTATTGCACTGAATCATCCACGTGTTCCTAAGTCTTCTTCTGGATGGTTGACGAGGAAGATTCACAGACAAAGCTCTAGTGGTTGTTCCTTATGATAGTTCAGCCTGAAAACGTCTATCGAAGAGGAAACCACAAGATACAAACAAAACAAAAAAAGGGATCTGGTATAGAAACAAAACACTTTAAAAAAAGTATGTTTACTTCTTAAATATTGGTTAATATTTTTTAATATGTCGTCTTCAGAAACTATCATGTTAAGAAGATAAAAGTACTCGTCTTTTAAAAGATCTGACAGCAAAAATAAAAAATATTGAAAACAAAAGAAATGTGTTTTTTCGAATTATTCAAATGGCGTGAATAGCAAAGCGTAGAAGTTTCAATTTGTATAAACAAATCAAAATAAAGTTTGTAAACTTTCACTAGCGTAAACATATTCAAAAGATATCTAACATCAGAGGTTTCTACAAATAACGCAAAGTTTATGGTTCATTGAATACTTTATATCTACGGTATTGTGTATGTTCTTACTTGTTTGAAGCGTCCATCATTTTTCAGTCATCGCTAAAAACACTAACTTCGAGCTTAGCTTTTAAACATTAGTAATGTAAAACTTTTTACATTCAATTTTAAAACATATCTTATGTAATGACAAAAGACTTATTTTCCATTTTGTGTTTTCTCAATCGGAGTATGACACATTTTATTTACCCTAAAATATTAATTGATCATAAGTGAAGACATAATCAATATGACCACGATGCATTACAATAAAAAAATAATACCAGTTAATCCAGAGAAAAATAATTAAAATAATATAAAACATAGTCTGATCATTTTTATCTTATTTATAATTGGTTTATTTCTTAGGATGACCAAAAATACACTCTCTAAGGACCCCATAATGATACATATTTACGAGTTTTTATGAATCAGAACACTGTTTTTTTCCACTTTTGAATTTATTTAGACAGGTTTCAAAGGTTTTATACCTTCAGAATCGAGAGAACGATATACACTGACGCTCTCACATTGTCGACGACATAGTGTAGAAAGAGTTAAGTATATCTTACATTACCCACCAAAAAATTTAACTACCCTGAAAATGGACATTGCAACAATCTCCGGACATCGGTCGAGTAAGACGAGTTAGACGGATTTTCCCAAGATCTCAAAAGACAGATTTAAACTGAGTTTTATCGTAATATGAGTATCTTTCTTCCGATGATGAAGGTATAAAACCTTCAAAACATGTCGAGAAAAATAAACTTAAAATTTCAACTATTATAATAAAATCGGTATTATAGAATTCCAGTGTTGACGCCTAATATTTATATAAAATATGAAATGTATTTGTATGTGATATTTAAAAATTACGCAAATACTACTAGAAATGATAAACATTGGTATTTGCGGGACAAGCCATTAATTAGGAATATTTCTGTGTTAAATACATTACTCACTCACTAGTCTCTATCTAAATGTTAACACGAACGAGCTAGGCACGAGAATTTAATTTCACAACTAATAAAATCCACCACCATACCTCGCCTCACGTTTTACTAGTCGTGAATTATATGATTTAACATTTAATTAACTGATTTAAGGTTAATCCCAATCACACAGATCAAACATTCTCGTAATACATATCCTTTATATACAGTAATACATAAACTTTTCCGTGATGCATTTATGTGCTTGTTTTCGAGATGCGCCATCCGCGGCGCTCGGCAAGGCTCGGCATTGTTCGGTAATCCTCGTGTGCTCTCATGGCTTATATTATGTTGGTAGGAACATAACCTGTTACATGAGATGAGCTTTCTGCGTGTTCCATTATGGTACACGAAGACATAGATCGACCAACCAAAAGCGGAAAACTTCTAAATAATTATTTATACGTTCCCAGACTCGAAAAAAACTGATCCATTAAACAAGCATAGACACACGTTTTAGACACAGAACACCTTATCTAGAAACGTGTGATATGTGGACATATCAAAAAAGCTTCGATTACCTTGGACAGACATTATTTACAACTTTTAAGTTTTCAATGAAACAATGACTGCAAGAAAATTGTTCAGTAAGGCAATACACCTGGGTATTGTGAAAAAAATATATTAAAATCTAACATAATGGCTGGATGTCCGACTGTATTACTGAATGTCCGGCTTAAGATTTATGTAGAAGCACTATATTTTAATACAACTAGAAAAATAAATGTGCTTTTCTATTTGATTCCAATATTTAAAGGATTGACCGAATGGCAAGAACTGAAGATGATAATAGAGGTCTAGTTCCAACCCTTATGTATGGAAGCAAAGCATGGATCTGGCATAAGATGCAGTAGAGATGAAATATCTTGGATGTATGTGTGGTAAACCGATATATGATAGAATTTCAAATGCTGATTTTAGAATGTAATGTACCTATTACGGAAAAAACATTATTAACAAAATTATGAAAAGATCACTCAGATCATTTTACAGCTCGTAAATTTTCAGCAAATGGGATATGAAACGTGAAAAAATATTGCGGTGAAAACCATTACCTACAACATCCTAGAGCTTTTCAATCATAAAACATTTTTGAAGTTTGAAACAGATTAAATATGTTCCTGGTGTTCTTGTACTGACCCTTTGTATAGAAGGATGAAAATATAATAAATACCGTAGGAATGAGACCTCTTTACGAATCTATGGTTAATCTTTATATGAAAGAGTGCAAATGTAGTTATAGGAAGTGAGAATGAAAGTGTTATCAACAAAATATTGATGGGGTAATTTTATCAGTTTATCAGTTTATTTATTTACTCAAAAGATATTACAAACATATTTACAGTTTAAGGCGTCCATTTGAAAAAGGGTTAAGTATCAGGAACGCATGAGAGATGGTTCAACTTTAGGAAGACAAGAAACTCTCTAAAGTTAAGATTATTTTTCTTCTGAACGTACTTTCACTAATATGAAAGATGTCGATCTCCGAGGTAATCTTTTTCAGCAGACTGTTTGTTCTTCCCATCGGCATTATTAGAGGCAGGTTAGTTCTTGCGGCCGGAAGAAAGAACAATCTATGCTGGTGATGTCGAAGATATCTGTCGGGAACAAAAAGACCTACACCCTCCAGCACGGCTGAGATTTCAAAATATCCCCTTATTAATCTAAAGAATTTAGATAGGTTGGACACATGGAAATAATGATAAAGAAAGTATATGTAAAAGACGTAAACGGAACAAGAAATAGAGGAAGACCGATGAAAACGTGATACGATCAAATCAATCAAATATCTAATGATGGCCACGAGGAGTAAATTACTACGGAGTATGAACGTTGAGAAAGCGATAGAACAGGGTGGCCGTCCATTCATTCTGTCTAACCCTTCCGGGAAACAGCGAAATGATTAGTTAGTTTTGTTATCATATTTAATTGTTTATTTATTTTCTGTATATATAATATTCAGTTCAAAAAAGTTTTCCGGCGTAATATTGAAAATTAAAAAAATATTACATGTCCAATAATTAATCAGGGGAATAAAGTTAACAATGTCAGATAAGAATGGAACAATAAATTACATTCTATGTACGCCGATAGCCCTCTCTAATTTCTTCTTCTCTTAAAAATCTTGCCCTACAAATGTTAGATAATAACAATTTAAATAATTGTCAAAATACAACTTAGCTTTTAAAACTATTGAGCACAATAACAATTTTACCCTTGCAGGATTAGTGGACTAGCGTTAACCTACAAAGAAACGTTTTTTTTTATTTCAGCAAGTACCTACCCCAATTTTCGTTGACAGGATATTTTCCGACCGAATGCGTGCCTCGGATCTAACAAATGGAATTAACTATCGATAACTACCTCTCTTTGTGCCGGCTGCGGAGACAATGAAGGGTTTTGTTGTTTCCTTGCGGCTTAAGGCGATGGAGATGACTTCGGCCCTGAAAGCTCGCGGCTGCCTTTGGTAGCACTGTTGGCTAAGTAATTTTACCGAGAAACAGATGAATCCAACAATAATGTTATTACAGAATTAGCTGACTCTCTCGCAGAGAAATGTTTCCCCAAACATTTTAAATCGGTTGAAGATTACCTCCACGGATCAGTCACTCACTTATGATTCGTAGTCGTAGTATTATTACATTGGACCTAGATGATACCAAGAAACTTTGATGTGTAAAAATAACTTTAAAATGGGTTTTTTGAATACGAAGATACTAGATATTTTTGGCTATTGTTTCTTGAACAATGATGTAAAACTCTATATTAAATCATTAATACGAATACGTCTGTTTTCAAAAGTTATATTATAATATAATAACTTATTATAATATTATAATTTAATAACAAAGAGCCCAGGTTAATTTTTAAATTTAAATTATTGTATCGAATTTTAAATACGTTTTTTCATATTAGTCTTTCATTGTTTAGTTTTTATTATATTTTTATACCTGAAGATGGAGGATTCTAATTTCCTAAGTATATTTGAATGTATGTGAATGACACGTTTCGCTTATCTAAGGCATTATAAAATATTATTTTACATTTGATAATACCTTAGACAGCTGAAACAATGTCATTCACATAAATTATATAATAAATAACTTCAAGAAAACACAAGGTTTCATTCGTATTAAATGTGTTATTTTTAGTATTAGCTTTGGTATTTGATTCTTTGGTAGGTAGATAAGTATTTACGTGTCTAAATCTGCATCCCGGATGCAATATCACTTGAAAATAATAGTGACAACCTAAAACTAAGAGCACAGATCCCCACGCGTTGGGTAATAGTTGAAAAGAAGTGAAATATGAAAATCGTGAGGCGCAAGGTCCTGACAATGAGATAGTAAATGCCATCTCGGATCAGACAATTGTACAATCGGACAGTCAATTTCTAATGATAATATGATATAATAAAAATGCTGGATATCGTGATTCCGGCGATGAGTTATTGAGGTTTACTACGAGTATCTATCATTCGTCATGGACTACCATTGCGGGCCATTAATTTATTTAAATGGTAAGTGATTTGAACAAGAGGTTTATAAATGGTCGCCCCCGCGACTAGCAGACACCGGGCGGCGGAGATGGACGGAGGTGATCGGATGGGAGTATATTAGCGAGCAATAAAAGCTACAATCAATCAGACTTAGCATTCAGATGACTTCATACGGAGAACTCTAGACCTAGCAGAGGCATTCCTCGGTTGCTTTGTGGCGAGATTTACCGGAGATGGGCGGCCGTGCAGGCTGAGGAGGCGAGTGAAATGTTCGGAAACATCGCCGTACATGAACGTGAATTATACCTTTCCCACACTCTGCTCGGGTCAGATTTGTGTTACATCCATTCAAGCGGGGCATTCTCCCGGCGCTTCGCGGCGTCTCATATTCTGATTCGGAATATTTGCGCTGGACAATAAATCATGCAGCCGGTTAACACGGATAAAATGTTTGGTTTATTGCGGCGGGCGGATTAACAGTAAACGGCACTTAAAGCCGCCGCTGCTTGGTAAATAAATACTCTTTTTGGACATAAAAATTTATCAGCGACCAGCATCACTCTCATCACGATATTGTGATTAGGAGAGCAATTTATTATGGACCGTAAATATGAAAGGTGCATGGCGCTATAACAAAAATAAGCCGAGATTAATTTTCCTTCATTTAAAATCGTACATTTTAAATATGGAAAGAATGAATGAAGAAAGAATGGTAAAAAAATGTATGTTAATGATATAAATGGAACCAGAAATAGAGGAAGACCGAGGAAAACGTGGCACGATCAAATAAATCAAATATTGAATGTCGGCCATGTGAGGAGTCAGAGAAATCGACGCGCGTGCAGGACACGATGTATGAATGTTGAGGAAGCGAGAGAAATATGTCAGGAAAGAAAAGTGTGGCAGTCCATTCTTTCTGCCTACCCCTTCGGGGAGACGGCGTGATGGTTAGTTAGTTAGTTAGTTTAAATCGTATTTATAAGCTCGCACCATTTTAAAAACATATCATTGAATAAACCCTCTTTTTGGACCCACGCTGCAGGATGGGACTTACAGAATTAAAAGAAACCTTTAACTTGAAGAACTGATTAACCAGGAAATAGTAGTGAGATTCTGTAAGTCTCAACGCCTACTGTGGGCTGGCCATGTGGAAAGAATGCCAGAGGGTAGAACACCACAAATTATATCCATATGGGTGCCCCGCGAAAAGAGACCAAGAGGCAAACGAGGAAAAGATGGGCGGATTGCGTGGAAGAAGATTGGGAATAAATGGAAGGAGCTGGGAAATGGAGAGAGATGGCCGGAGACAGAAGTCAGTGGAGGACCGTTGTGGGGGATACTAAGTTCCACACCGGGATGTAACGCCGAGAAATGATGAATGAATCATTGAATGAATAAACAAATTAGATTGTAGACAGTTAATAGAAATACGACCAACGTTTCGCAGTCTCCTGTATAATTTAATTTAATTTATTTAAACATATCAAAAGCATCACAGAACTACATTCTAATACACCTATGAGACATAATATTATTAATAAAAAGATTGAGACACAATAGTAAATAATACATAATGAATGATGATCTCACAATTATAACAATGACAGAGACAGCGCCTCCTTCAGGTCTACACTACACTATCACAAAATACGTTGACCTCCGAGGTGACACGATAATATATGTCTTACCCTAAAGATGGAGACTACGTCGATATCTGAAGGAGGTAGAGATTATAAGTGATATTTTACTAACATTTATTCTTCTACTTCCGCTTTATTTAGGACTATGTCCTGTTATTCCTAGTAGTCTGTTCCTGGGATTATTTAAAAAAATCTGTTTATTTCATCGACAGATATTACAAAATTAAGGTTAAAAGCATCTATTGAAAACAGGTAAAATAACAAATTGTATATAGTATACTACCAGAAACGAGAGATGGTTCGACATTAGGAAGACGAGATACTCTCCAAAATCAAGAGTACTTGCCTTCTGGACGTACTTTCACTAACATGAAAGACTTCGATCCCCGAGGAAATTGACGGCTTAACAGATAAATTGCTCTTCCCACCGGTATCACCATAGGCAGGTTGGGATATGAATGTCTAACAGTCTCGCCGATTAATATTTAATACGTATAATTTTTGGTTGCGTTTTCTACAAGTTATACACGACCATAAGCTAGTACTTGATTTGTGCTGTTATACTCCGACAGATACGACATCAGTCAGAGAAATCGACGCGCGTGCATGACACGATGTATGAATGTTGAGGAAGCGAGAGAAATATGTCAGGAAAGAAAAGTGTGGTAGTCCATTATTTCTGCCTACCCCTTCGGGGAGACGGCGTGATGGTTAGTTAGTTAGTTAGTTAGTTTACTCCGCCAACAGAATTACAAATTTGTGTGAAAGTTTTTCAGTCGATTGCGTGTGGTTCAAACACATATTCTATACTGTGTACCGTGGAGAAAGGCTTCATACATTCTGACTGTTATAGCGAGATAATAATGAATTGTATAAATCACAGGAAGATTGCATTAATCCGCATCCCGGCGAATCCGCGCCGTGCCCGCCGTTACCTGCGATGGCGAGCAGCGAGGGCGAGCGGCGAGGGCGAGCAGCGAACCCGCCCGAGGCGGCGCGGGGCCCGCGGCCGCATCGGACCCTCCCACCGAACACCTCGCGCAGAGGTCGACCAAGGTGAAACGGAAATATCACGCCTCATCGGGTACAAGGGAGAAAAGAATACCAACGGTGGTTGTGCAACTTCAGGGAAAATTATTTGTACATTAATACGACTGAAAACGCACGTTTTCAATAATGATTTTTAAATTTTCATATGAAGCACTCACTTTGTGGTTAGACATTTTAAAATTGTAAAATAAATAAATTAATTAAAACGTTGTATTTAATCACGTGGTTAAATACAATGTTTTTTTTAATTTATTTTAAAATTGTAGTAAAAGTGAACTTAATCCAAGCACGTGGAAGTTTATCACTCATTTAACTAATTTTTATTTTTTATTTTATAAATACCTTAAAAAAAATTCAGAGTAGCTGAGAAAAAATGGCAGTCCTGAGAAAAAATGGCCAGAGTGCAAATGGTTAAAATGATTTTAAGTTTCAATCTAGGAATTGTTTTGCAACAACGTCTATTATATTTTTGGTGATTCTTAGGATGCCACTTGGGCCTTTTAAATGTGTTAGTTTCCCGTTGCCTTCAACATGTTCGTGTACAACTGGTTATTTAAACCCAATAATAATACACATTTTTTAAACTATTGATTATCGTAACGCGTGATAAATTGTTAGCCTATCGCCAATTTCATTGTCACGTGTATTCTACTAGACAGCGTGAGAATTTTTTTTCACGGTGAGATCGCCGGAAATCGAACCGGGACCTTCAGTGTGACAGCATAACTGTTGCCACTCTCTCACGAAAGCCGGCAGTATACACTATTTTTAATAATATATTATAAATAAATTATTAATTCTAATGTCTGTTTTTTTGAAGTTTCATTACTATGGATGTTATAGAAATAATCATTATCAAACATACGTGTATGATAATACTTTAGCGACCCGAAACATATCATTTGCACAAAATATTTAATAAAAAACTTCCAAGAAACAGATGTTTTTTTTAAATATCTTTTTTAACGAAATTTTTCTAAATTGTAAAAAAATACGAATAATGTTAATAAACATCTTAAATTGTTTTAAAAATTATTAAAAATATAATAATTTAATAATCAATTATTTATTTATATATATGAAAAAGAATAGGTTTCAAGGATTTTTACTATAATATTTATGTATGACACGTTTCGCCCCTCTAAGGCAGTATCAAATGTCTTAGCCTTAGAAGGACGAAACATGTCATACATAAATATTATAATAAAACTCTTTGAAAACTATCGTTTTTCATACATGTTAATAATTTTATATGGAGTTTTACATCATTGTTCAAGAAACAATACATAATAAATTATTTAAAAATGAGCAAAAGATTGAGAAGACAGCGTTCCCATGGCGATTCTGAGAAGCTCTTCGTCCGTCGGCCGGACACGACGGGACCCTGGCGGGAGTGGGGGAGTGGGGGAGTGGGGGGAGCAGCCGGGGGAGTGGTGGTGGCAGGGGCGAGGGGGGAGGAGAGGAAGAACAGAGGGCTGACCTCCGAATCTGGCACGAAACTCTCTCGGCTGAGGTACGATCGCGAGAAAGTCAATGGGACACTATTTTTTTAAAGATTTTTCCTTTACCTATTCGAAATTAAAACGTTTTAAATTAGTCTAAGCATTGTAATGTAGACTAAATCTGTCGATGCCAGTGAACCTGGCGAAACCTGTCTCTGTCGAAATAAGGAAAAAGTGAAAATAGTGTTTAAAAAACATTATTTGATTTAATCCGCAAATGCTTATAGTTGATATTAATCTGTGTATTTGTTATGTGTTAACACTTATTTAATTATTATATAACATTATGAGGTTCGCAACCCATCACACCGCGTCTCCCGCGGGGCGAAAAGAGAAGGATGGAGTGCCGCATCGGTTAAAGTGTGACAGTCCATTCTTTCTGCCTACCCTTTCGGGGAGACGGCGTGATGTTTAGTTAGTGAGGTTGTTATAACATTATTACCCTAAATAATTAATGAAAATGAGTATAATTTCTAGAAGTTTTATCATTATTTAAAGGGAATAACATGGTTTGCCTTGCTCAAGCATTATCAAATCTTTGATAATGCTCGAGCATTATCAAGCATGAGAAACAAGGAATAAGATCATAAATAATATTATCTTCTTTTAAAACAAAAACTAACATTTATATTATTTTAATGACATTTTTTTATTAAATGGTACATTGTTTTGGCATGATACCTACTTTAACATAATAAACTGTTAAATTAAAAAAAACTTTGTTTTATCTATCACAATTGTATTTTTATTTTACGCGACAGCTGTTTCGTCAACCTATGTTGACATCATCAGGTGTTAACACCTGATTGACGAAACAGCTGTTGCGTAAAATAAAAATACAATTGTGATACATAAAACAAAGTTTTTTAATTTAACAGATTTCATTTTACAATATACGAATCACGATCATTACAATATACGAATAATATATACGAATAATAATATATATTTCTCTTTTTGATGATTGTATAAAAAAAACTTATATTTTTCATTGCTTGGCATCAGTTAAAAATAACTTATGTAACTATTTCAAAAGTATGTTACTTTGTTTGGTATTGGAAGCATTCAAGGCCTATTTTTCGTATTAAAAAAAAATACGTGATTTCTTTTTAAATGTTTCAAAGAGCACATTTACCTTGGCTTATACTGAGAACTTGCAGGAAGTGATGACCAAGAGAGGAATAGAAATATCAATGATTCACTATGAGTTATCAGCAAGTTTCCCGTGATTCACGCGCGCGGAGGGAAATGAGACGAAAGTGCAGAGGAATGCAGCCGAAGGAGCGAGACGGGGGACCTGATCTGATGGAGGCGAATCACGAATGAAAATGGGAGGACGAAAGCGGAGAAGACGTTAATATTCTTGATCTAAATGATAGATTAAGAGAGAATCTCCCAAACGGTATACATAATACACATTTAAATAGATATTATGTATTCCTTATTTTTACTATAACCATGGAATATTTTTAAATAATTATATATAGAATTTTATGATTCGAAATGTGTACATTAGACATTCTAATATCTAATAAATAACGGTTTTAAGATAATTAACTAACCATCACGCCATCTCTCCGAAGGGGTATGCAGAATGAATGGACTGCCACACTTTTCTTTACTGACATACTTCTCTCGATTCCTCAACATTCATACATCATGTCATGCACGCACGTCGATTTGTCCGACTCCTAATGTGTTCGACATTCAATATATGATTTATTTGACCGTGCCACGTTTCCTTGGGTCTTCCTTTATTTCTAGTTCCATTTATATCGTTAACATATATTTTTTCCATATGTCCAAACCATTATAAAAACTAACTAACCATCACGCCGTCTCCCCGAAGGGGTAGGCAAAAAAGAATCACGTGCCTACCATTATAATGTTCCTTTATTTATTTTGTTAATAACACATTCATTCGCACCGCATTCGCTACTTATATTTGCATTCAATACTTTATCATACACAGGTTTACTAAACATTTTTCTAAGACATCTCAATTCTACTGCATTTGTTCTACTTTCATCGTTATTTTGCTAGTTCCGTGCTTCGCTTACATAAATAGAGGTTTAATTGTGTAGGTTTTACTTCATTTGAATCTAGAGATATTTATAAAAATTCCTCTTCATAACCAATGTATTAAAAACGTTAAATAGTTATTTTAAATTAGCATATCCGTTCGATTCAATAAAAGTCTTAGGCATAATAAGCGGGAAGTGTCGGTGCATCTAATGAAATGCGTTAAGTCCGTGTTCTGTTTCTGCAATCGCAATTTAACTCTACACATTATGGAGGCATTTTATCGATCCATTTCGTAATCGGCCGAGCTCGGGCCTCGAGGAAAGGGCACTCAGTAGTTAGAATCTACAAATCGTAAACGTCAGCGGTCAGCCTCCTCTTCTCCGTAATATATCTACGTCCATTTCGGAGTGTAGAATAAATAACACGAGGTGTGCCTTTTACGGTAGGTCTTGTAATAACGTGAGGCCTTTTATCTTAATGTATTTATGGCATTTCCTCTCCGAAAGACGTTTTATATTTGTCGCTCATTTATTTATTTCGAGATAGCGGCGAGACATCATGGGAATATTCTCCTCAACTGGCCGAGTGGCGAGCACCCCGCGGCCATGGTGGGGCGCTCAAATTTACAAAGCATTAAAAAAAATTATGTCAAGATCAGAAAAGATTCAAATTTTAGAATATCAATAATCGAACACGTGATTCTTTTTTTTTTCAATTAGAATTTTATTTTAAAATAAATCATAAACATTACAGATATTATTATTATTATTTTGTTGAATCGCTTTTTACGTCATTACAGCGCGAGCCAAATCGATGTAAAGGGTATAGGGTATATATGATTTGCGTCACGTGTAATAGGTAGCTAATCTATCGCCATTTTATTCAATCACGTCGGTGTGGCAGTCAAAGCACTTACCACTCTACCACTCGGCCACGAAGGTCGTCAATATGATTAAAATAAAAAAAAGGATCCATTTTGAAATAAAAATGTAAAAAGAAAAGAAAAAACATAATACAACTAAAACATTTAAGAACAGTTAAAAAAAAGTTAAATGAAACAATGTAATAAAATTAGAAAAACAAGAATAGCAAATACCAAATTAATATATGAGAGATAGATGCTTTCTGATGGTAGAAATGGAGTGTTCGTCTAATTTCCAATGATTAGTAGTCTAGTATACCCAGTAAGAAAACAATCTTTAAGTTCTTATAAAATTACTCGTATATATTAAAAACCGTTTTTTAGTTAACCCATTGTTTTGGCCGAAACACTATGATACTTCAACAGTATTATATTTTTAATTTGAAACACTTTTATTACGTATCATAATTTATTTATACAATATGAGTTTATCGTGACCTATGCTGATTCGCTAGGTTATGTTGACATGTTGATTTGATGCCAACATAGGTTCGCGAAACAGCTGTCGGAACAAAAAATAATATTATAATAATATAATAACATTTAAAGCGCCGTTTTTGTGGTGTAATCACCTCAAGGGCGGATTGAATTCATATAAATAATTTGTGATATGTTTCAAATGTGTTTAACAATGTTTCAAATTTAAATATTTAAAAACCTTTTTATTCGTAAAATTTCAGACAGATTCCTCTAGAATTTGCTGCAGGCTTTTGGAGTTCAATGCCTTTTCATACATTATGCAATAAATGTTTAGTTTGATTCTGGTTTACATAATTATGAATGTTTACAGAATACCGGTTTGGATATAGTTTCAATTCAATAATGAAAACTGGTAAATTAAGTGGTAAATATTCATACAACTCGTATAAAAAAAAGCTAAAAATTTTATAAAGCATAAATTGATCATGAATTCGCTAAATGGAAATCGTTTTTTTTTTGGCGTATCTACATAATGTAAGCGAACGATTGTACAAAATAATGGTCGTAATTATAAAAAATAAACAACGGTGTAATATTTACTTGAAATTTAGCTGTAAATCCAAAAATGATTATATTTGTAAATACCACAAAATATTCGAAGTGTGAAATTTTACAGATAAATATTTTAAGTTGTTCAGAAATCGGTTGAATAAAGCTAAACAAAATATTACTAAATGAATATGGGTGTTGCGTAGAAAAATTAATATAATCTACTTTGGAAATTAAAAAAACATTGTTTAAACCACTTTTTAATAAAAATAATTAAAATATATACATATATAAGTATAATAAAATAGATACACGACATGTTTCAGAGGATACCTCCATCTTCATGTGTAAAAATATAACAAAAACTAAACAAAGAAAGACTAATAAAAAACGCATTTTTGTATCGAATTTAAAATGCGTTATTTATTAGTCTATCTTTGTTTAGTTTTTGTTATATTTTTACACATGAAGATGGAGGTATCCCCTGAAATGTGTCGTGTATTTTAATATTTTTTATTAAAAAGTGGCTTAAACAATGTTTTTTAATTCCCAAAGTAGATTATTAGGAATTCCACAGTGTTAATGCCTTAACTTCTAAAAGTTTAATTAATATAAGGTTCAAAAATTTCGGACCGCGGCCCTCAGATGCATTTGATCTGAATTATAAGGCAGTTGGCTGAATGCTTTGGTTTCTTTCATATGGAGGAATGTAAAGCAGAGACTCGGCGGTGGACCAAAGGGCGGGCTGCGGGGGCGGAGAAGGGGAGTGCGGGGGCGGGGCGGGAGGGGGGCGCATTGTGGAAGTTATTCCGATTTGATTACCTTTATTTTTTTCGAGAAATCTCCTCGAATGGGCGCCTCCGAGATACTATCGGGAGACCTCTATTAATAACACCCGAACTACATTAAAGGAGACGTTTATTCATATTCACTTCACTTCAACTAACCTATTGAAATATTATGGTTTGTTCTGGTCACTAAGGTTCAAAGTCGTTTAAACTGTATTTATAAATTACATTGCATAGTATAAAAAATCGCTTGTGAAAAACATAAGAACACTATGGAAGGTGTTTTTGTTTTATATTTGAAATATATAAAAAATGACTTCCCGGTGTTTTTGATAGCTGAACATTTTTATATTGGGTGTAAAGAGAGCCTTTAGGGGAGATTTATAGCAGCATCTCAGCTCGGCCGACGGCTAATGTGTTATTCCTGTAATAATTCACGAAACGGATGAATTTTTGGTGAAGTGTTTATAAATAAAAGCATTAGTACCGAACAATAGCACTCCGTGGCAACAGGTATAAGGATTCCATTCATTTTTTTTTTATTTAACGCGCTATTACACAGTCGTAAAAAATATATCGAATATTTAACTGCCGGCTCGTAATATATTCGCTATCGGATTCCATAATACTTTCACTTAATTTGGTAAAAACGAGTCATAACAATTAAATTGGCGGCAAACACACGAACGCCATTTTAAAAATAATATACATTATGCAGACGGAATTGTTTATGGTTTATTTAATGCCGCCTGAAACCCACATTAAAATTAATAATCTCGTATTAACATCCATAATAGTTCTTCCAGGCGATTTGATGACGTATTCGGTTTCTTGATGACTTTACTTTGCACAAATTGGCAAGCAGACTCTAATATTGTGCATTAAGGGTAATTAAAATTCCTGTTTTAATATACGGTTTAAACGGTCGGGCTTATGGTCAGTGATGGATCCGCGTGAGATGACTACTCCGGGACGCTAATTGATATCTTCGGGTCTCCATAACTTGCAAAAGTTCGTTAGTCACTGTTTCCGAGAATCACCTACATTAGTATAAACCCTGTACCTATGAAACTGTTAAATTAATTTAAGCAAATGATACGCGCAAAAAACAATACTTTGTTTTAATGGGCGGTTTGTACGTGATTTATTTGCATACTTTGTATTGTTTATAATTATTATTGAATTATAATGTTTTGAAGATGGAAGATAAAAGACGTTGCATCAAAATGTTATGATCTTAATGGCCATCCTTGTTGAGAGGAACAAAAATAAAAGAACAGAATCTCACAATTAAAAATGTCCGCTAATCCAGCGCCTGTCTGCTACGGGTTACCGAAATAGGAATAATTTACGAGTCACTCCGATCGGAGACGACTCTGCGATTAATTAAATTCCTCCTACGCAGATGTGCAATAAATTACCCGGATAACTGGGGCCGGTCCAACAAATTGACAGGCATTACCGAGATTGTCCATAGATCAAGTCCGATTCGGCGGAGGGAGCGACCATAGATGCGTATAGAAGGGGATCTGATCCGGGCCAATGAGACGAGCGCGCTGGTCGCCTATTGGCCGGCCGAGAGCCAGTCGGAGCGCCGGGCTCTGGACCACCGGGGAAGTTGGGTGGGCCCTGGATGCAGAGACCACGGCTCTCCGGACTCTCGTACCCGCATTGCAAGACTTGACAGGCGTAGGTACTACCTACTCCAAAACGGATTTTAAAAAAAGAGCACTGCTGAGATGTTATATTTTTAATAAGTAGGTACAATGCCTACTTAAGGAAATATTTAAGTGTCTACACGCCTCAAACTCGTTTAGTTCGCGGGTGGTGTAGCGTATTTATCGTGGAAAAGAATAGGTATTTGTACATTGTCAATATTAGCGAATTGTGATCTGCGACACCGAACAGCATTTCGTATTATTTACGTAGGCGCATTATAGAAGACGCCAGAGCGAGTTTGCGGTTAAGGCGCGGTGGGGCTAGAGGTCAGACTGACTCGCGATATAAAAAGTTCCGCAGAAACGTTTTGTCGTACTAATATTAATAACAACGGGCCGAGATGATAATGAACCCGCAGATCTGGCGCTCTAGCGTTACCGAAATCGTGATCCGTTCCGAGAAGCGGACAACATTGAAAGTGACCGTAGAGCAAATCCGGCGGTGTGACGACCCCGGAATGACAGCGCAATGTTAATGACATATCCTACTAATTACAAGAACAAAAGCTCACACAGAAAAACCCATTCACGCACACTCCCGCGCCGGGCAGGTGATGCACCACCACAGGCGCCGGCCGGTCATCGCGCACTCACACCGGCGCGAGAGGTAATTTAAAACTTACTCCATACAATGAAATGGTAATAAAGATCTGTGAATAGTATTAATTTGGGCGCCCGTTTGTATCACTGGGTGTCTCTCCGGTGTGTCTGTGTGCGCCTCGTCACGTTAATCGGCGCGAGGGTGTTGGTGGCTGCGGGAGTGGTGGTGAGCTCGGACAAGCGCCGCTCACATTTATAATAAATACCGGTATTAAATAGCACCACAAAAAATAACAGACGATTTTTTCTTTTATGCTGTGCCGATCCACTTTATAGTAACGAGATTATGATCGAGTTTGTTGAAACAAGAAGAGTTTACACAAGAAATTAATAAGAGTGTCGGTAGGTGCTCTGTACATCTGGTAGGTAGGCACTCCGCGCTGCAGCCCGTAGGTATCTGCGTACATTATATCCGACCTTTAGGAATCTACACTCGGATAACTTCTCATTATTTTAATAGCATCCTGACGTGATATTTGTAAAATGAATTCCATTAACTATATGCCCAGGGATAGTTTTACAACCCGCTAGTTCAGGGCAGATAAAACAAGTTTTTATGATTTAAATTTCAAACAGAAAAAGTTATCAATCTCTAATTTATTTTTTTAAAAATAAAGGTAAAGCCGGTTGATAGAATAAAAATAATAAAATAGAATGGTGTAAAATAAATAAAAATTAGTTTTCGTATTATATATTCAAAATATGACAACATAAAATAAACGCTTGATAAAAAAATATAGAGAAATTTAATTAGGTTCCCGGGTTCAAAATGTTTTTTGTCACATATTTTTTTTTTAAATTATATAACCAACGTCCTCTTGATAAATTCCTACAATCTATCACCAGCCACGCTCCACCTATATGTCCATCGCTGGTTTTTCATTTACCACATTCGTAATTTAGTAATTACATGGAAAATTGATAGTGACAAAAAAAGCGCGTAAATAAAAATTTAACCACCACTTCAAATAATTTCAATAAATATATTTTGAAAATCAGCTTCAAAGAAGTTTGAATTTCAAAAGTTTTCAGTTCCATTAATGTCCTTGGTTACGATAACAGTTATCTACAATAAAGGGGACAAAATAAGCGTACATGCTTATTCCCGATCGTTTGTGGGTCATCCCGATTGGCATGAGTGAAAGGACGAAGGGCTACGACCCTTGAGCTGTAAGCCAACACCAGCGGAAAGGACATGAGATGCGAGAGTGCAGGAGAAGCGAGAGACTTCTTCCGGGATGTGGTTTGTGGCGAGACACTTTCGCACGCTACGAGTAAGTATATCGACATCTTAGAATTTCTTTATACCACACACCATTTTTCATATACGAAACTAAAATGATGAGATTTAAAAATATTACATTAAAAGAAATATATTGTTTTTTACCATGATTTTTAAAACTTCCAGTCATGTGACAATAAAAATGACTATAGACTAGCTACCGAGTGTACATGTCATGAGAATTAATAGGTTAACAATGTTCACAGTAATTCGATTCAAATAACCTGTTGTTTACAAAAATGTGGAAAGAAACGGGAAACTACCACAATAAAGGCCTGAGTTGCATCCCAAAAACTAGCAAAGTTACAAGACATTGCTGCAAACTAATCCTTAGAGTTGAAACCTAACAATCAATTTATATGATTTTTTTTATTCTTCTTCTTCCGGTGCCGTGTAAGGCCCCCCAACGTTCACTGCAGCAAAGGCATCTCTGTCTTGCGCCACTTGTAACAGGTTTTGAACTCTATTCATTCCTGTCCATTTTTTTTATATTTCGCAGCCAGGACAACTGCCTTCTACCAACTCCCCGACGACCAGTGGCGCTAGTCCCATAAAAGCCCGGCTTGCGTAAAAAAAATTAAATCAAACCTCCCAAATCTACGAAATCGAGCCCCCGCATAAACCAACAACCCACCAAATCACCTGATTTCTTCCAACAATGTTCCCATCAGACATAATACGAATAGCCACAAGAGCTAAACATCTGTAAGCCAGAAGAGGTTTTGATTCAAAGTTTCTTACGCAAGCCGGGCTTCTGGGCTTCTATGGGAGTACCGGCACTGCCGACGACCCTCTATTTTACCCATTAATATCAGCCGAAGGAGGTGGTATTTTTCTCCCCTTTGCACATGACCCAAATACGAGAACTTTCTAACTTCCACACTCAACAATAGCTCTCTATTGGGTCTGGCTCTCCAAAATTTTATATACATATATAAACAAAAATATTATACACTTTTTTAATTTGTTCTTACGCTATTTGCACCCATTTTATAAATGACAACATTATTTTAATTTGAAGGATAATAAAAAAGCACGTACCTGACTTAACACTACAGTGTATATGCGCGCGGGCCTCGTAGAAAACCCAATCGAAGCCGGCCTCCACGGCCAGGCGCGCTAACATGCCGTACTTGGAGCGGTCGCGGTCCGAGGTGGTGATGTCCACGGCGCGGCCCTCGTAGTGCAGCGAGTCGGGCGCTAGGTGGCCCTCCTCATCCCAGCCTTCGGTCACGCGCAAGCGCACCCCTGGCCACTGGTTCATCACCGAGATGGCCAGCGTATTCAGTCTCTCGTTACATCTCTGCAAAAAAAAAAATACAAATTAAATCAACTAACTCACAAACCATCACGCCGTCTCTCCGAAATGGTAGGCAGAAGAAATGGACTGCCACACATTTCTTTCCTAACATAATTCTCTGACTCCTCACGCGGCGGACATTAAATATTTGATTTTTATCGTGTCACGTTTACCTAAGTCTTTCTCTATTTCTAGTTCCATTTACATTGTTGACATATAATTTTTTTACCATTCTTTCTACATTCATTATTTCCGTGTGTTCGAACCATCTTAATGATCCTTACATTATTTTATATAATTATAACCCTTTCATTCGCACCGCATTCACTTCTTACATTTTCTTTCGATAAGTAATATTTTATAATAAATATATTAAATAATTAATATTTTCTTCAATTATATTAATTTTTAGACCCACGCTGGAGGACGGGAGTTAGAGAATCAAAAGGAAGCTTGAGCTAAAAGTACTGATTGACCAAAAAACAGATTATGTATGTCTCAACGCCTACGGTGGGCTGGCCATGAAGAAAGAATTCCAGGCAGAGCACCGAAGATTATGGTCCAGATGAGCCCGAAAAGAGGCAGACCAAGAAAAATATAGGCAGACTACGTAAGAGGAGTGGGAGAAACTAAAGAAGACCTGTAGAATGGAGATGGATTTCCAGGGACATGAACCAGTGAAGGACTGTTGTGGAGGAGTCTAAATCCCACACCGGGTAGCGCCGAGAAGATGAAGAAGAAGAATACAATTGTTTAAATATGTAATTAGGAAAGTAAAAGAACTCCACTGGCTCAAAATCCGGGAGCGAGTAACATACAGACAGTGTTTGACAGTGTTTAAGACTCGACATGCCAACGGAAAACCAACGTTAACTCAGATTAGTAAAAACAAATGCGAACAACATTGTGATTCCAGTTAGAGCCAATAAAATAAGTTACTTCGATCATGCTTTCAGCGTTACAGGTCTATTGGTGTGGAATAGCCTCCATGTTAGTATTGAGTATGAGGATAGTCACGTTAAATTTATGTAGCTTCTAAAGACTGCACTGTTCGATCAGTATTTTCCTAGTGCGCCCTTGTAATTGATTTTAATGGTAATCAAAATAATTTATATGGTTCTATTAAAAGACGCAACTTGGTTTTGAAAAATTATAGTTCGAAACCTGAATTTTCAATAAAACATCACAAGTGTATCTTTCTAAATACAGCATTCAGCGAGCTTTAACTTGCGATGAATATAAATTTATCTCTGAATATATCTGTTTATCTCGAAGCCAACTGGCGTGTCATTGGGATGGCAGATTTCACAGCTGATCTCGGTAAGCAGCCGGAACATTGGATAAGATGAAACGATCCAGCAACCGTACGTAGGCCATAAAGACAGAATGCCGAATGCACGTGGGCGGCCTGCCCATACGAGTGGTATTGTGCACGCGCGGAAACAGTTGACCGTCGAAACAAAACATATGAACATAAATATAGAAATCAACGGAAAATTACCACTTTAAAGGCCCAAATAGCATCCCCAGAACCAGCCAAGATATAAGACTTTGCAGCAAAACAATCTCTAGAATTAAAATATTTAAAAAAAACATACGTCAGTCATTTAATAAAACACTTAATTGAAACTCACTTCATAATGATTAATCTTGACTCCAGAATATCGAAGCCCATCTAGTGGACTCCCTGATCGAAGATATTAATGTTGATAATTGAAAGATCTTGGTAGAAGTTTATTATAAAAAATCAAAATAAAAAAATCACTCTATAATATTGTACATGTTTAATTTTATTCTACGTATTCTTCAATTCCGACCGGTTTCGTAGACATCAGAAGATGGCAGGGAACTGCCGAAACTAAAGAACGAATGGAATAAAACTTAATATATGCATATTGTGAATTTAATTTTTAATCTTCAATATTTACGTCGATGATCGTGTAAAAATCATAAGATAATTCATTCAAAAACTGTGGGAGTCAAATCGTTTCCAAATCAAATTTTAGGAAGATTGTCTTTATTTGGATATAAATATTTAAATTTCGACAAATATTGTATTATCAATATACTGATATTGACTGAAAAACTGTTTTTATAAATATTTTGTTTAAAAGTTGATTTTGCGTAATCTCGTGAAATTTAAATTAAATCTCTGTTACTAATTTTTAAAACGTGTGATTTTTTATACAATTATATCAAGACGATATTTCACGAATCAAAGTTTATTTTACTCGACACGTTTAGAAGGCTTTATTTTTTCTTCATTGGGATTATCCACCTGAAAAATTCATTTAAAAGTGAAAAAAAACACTGTTCTAATTCATTAAAGTCATTATGGAATTCCAGTGTTAACGCCTTAAGTTTATCAATAAATTATGTCAAGGTAAATATTGAAACTATTTGAAATATAAAAGCTCTTTGCAATGAATCAAATTTAATTGTAGCATTATGCCGTAGCTCAGGGGATAAATAGGTTTACTTGGTAATATATATAATATTGCAGGTAGGCAATTAGGTTTGCGCTGCGGGGGGTAGGGAAACTCGAAGCTCAGATACATTCAGGGTGTGTGTGAGGAGGGAGGGGTGTGATGGCTAACGGAAACGAACAATACTCCCGTAACGAATCTGACATTCCATAAAGAAGGATATTTTCATAAATAATGTAATTGTTGGCTTCGGTGTCAATGTAAACAGTAAACAATAGACCAAGACCCAAGAGAACACATACACGAAATCTGATAGTGTAGGTATGTTATACTACTACATGCAAGTATTCAGATTACTTTCTTCAATATCTCGATATAGACATGTTATTTATTTGACTATCTAACAAACTATAGTGCCCCTTCTTTGGAGTACTTAGCAAGGAGGAAGGATAGTCTTTTTCGGGGCCGAATTTCGGAGATCGAGCCTTTGGAGCAGCCTGTCCATCAGCTTAGAACAATCTCCCTTCATACCTTAGATGCATAAATGATCCGACAGATTTCAAAACTAAGCTGAAACCCCACTTTTTTCATATTTCATACCCAAATTAAAACTCAATAAGTTGTTTTATATTATTTTCTAACCGATCGCGGATATCAAATGCAACGTTCATATGTCAAAACACGTCTTAAAGCGCCCTTGAGGTGATGACATCAAAAAATGGCGCTTTATAAGTTAGCATATTATTATTATTATTATTATTATTATTATTATTATTATTATTATTATTATTATTATTATTATTATTATTATTATTATGGTCACATATATTTGTTTGCCTCTCAAGCATCTCTTCATTTATTCATCGTGCCATGCGTGCACGATGATTTCCCGGACTCACAAGACTGATTTTTAAAATTTATTATTAATAAGATAATAAATATAACAACCGCGAGTTGATTCGATTGTTCTTCTTTAATTTCATCCAACGTGACTATTAACTGAAGTGTTTCTCTCAAATGCGGATATTTGCAATTACACTGTCTATCAGCTTTTTGTCCATCAACTCTTCTGTGTTAATCCTAATTAGTGTGTGTTTTTTTAATACCTTAATCATATATCCACACATTCCACATGTAATGATTATAGTTTATTCTTGAGTGCTTCATTTGCTTTATAAGTACGGAATAAAGTAATCTTTAATAATAATAAAATATAATTTGTATAGCACCATTATCATCAGCACCTCGCCTAACTTTGACAGTGATATTTATTTTTAGATAAACTTTAGGCGTTAACAATGTAGAATTCGAAAATGACGAATTTTTATGAATTAAAACATTTACGTAAAAATTTTTTAAAGGAAAATACAGTGTTTTAATTCATAAAAAATGTTATGTATGTTTGTTAGTGCGATCAGATATTGGTTGTTTGTATTTTATGGGAAAATTTTAACATATTTTCGATGTCGTTGCTATACAGAAAAAAACCAAGAATAGTGTTAAAAATAAACTTATTAGTTTTCACACAAATTTAAAACAGCAAAATAAAAATCGAATACTTAATTTAATTGCAAGTGGAATACGAAAAATGTTCATTTAATCGATATATAATGCATTTTAACATTGTTTAACAACTGCTTGAATGTCGAATCCATTAGTTATTTTAATTACCTCCCAATAAGTCGCTCTTGACACCAGGTGTTGCCTAATGATTGATTGTACAAATAGCTACAAGAGCAGTTAAAATTTCTCATAAATAAACCTCACGTGTTCCAATTTTTCAAAGAAAATAAACGACAGGTATTTTCGTAATAAACCTTGTAAACATTTACGTAATAACGGCGCTGCGCGATAATAAATCCACGTCAGACTGGGGATTTGATACGCACAGAAACAAAGGAATCGAACTATTTCGAGTGTGTTTTGTCTTTGCATCAAGAAGTGTATCACTTCGCAGGAATACTGAATGGCGGTGGCGTGAAGGATCAACCCAGTAAGGGCCGCGACAACTCGCAAACAAATAATAGGCAGAAACAACAATAAAGTATTGCTTGTTTACAAAATGAAAAGAAAGTGTGAATGCTCTCCAGGCGCGCTCAATTGTCAAAGTGTCCTTTTACGACGGCGAAAATGTAATTCCTGAACTCATAATGCGTTGCTTTTTGTTACGGACCGGGCAAGCCCAACTCTATACTCCATAGCGCAAGACGGCTTGGTAGTCTACGGCGAAAATCTTTCTTGATTTTTAAATGATTAACAGGATTGTGTTCATATCAGACTTTTTGCTCTGAGCCAAATTTTTAAATAATGTTAATATTTTACCGAAATTTAAGGATTAATTTTATCTCAATAGAGACTCTTTGGAATTTCCTGGAGAGACCACATCACGAATGAGGAAGTTCTTCAAGGAATCGAAGGAGGAAGGCACCTGCTCAGGACCTTGTCCGAAAGGCGTGCAAGATGGATCGGCCATGTAATACGTCAAGAAGGTCTCTTGCATGCCATAATGGAGAGTATGATCGAGGGGACAAACTCTAGGGGACGCCCACGCCGAGAGTACCTGGAGGACCTGTTGGTGGACGTACGCTGCTCATCATATGCAGATTTCAAAAGAGCCGCACAAGACAGGGAAAAATGGAAGAGAATAATGGAGGAAATTGCTGCAAACCAATCCCAGGATTGAAACCAGAGAAGAACCAGAGAAGAAGAGACGAAGATGCAAACTGGAAACTGAATATGGTGATCGAGGTGTTTACAGGACTTATGACCTGTCATTGGTTGGGTTAAGCGCACGCTTTATGTAATTACAACATTCCAATCCAGTATTCGTCTACACATATTTGTATACATTCAAAATGTTGTATTACTGAAATTTCTTCATGGAAGTTCTTTTTAAACAATATCGCATTAAATTGAGTTTTTTTTAATCTGAAGGAACGAGTATAGGTATATTCTATGAATATTTGTTACTTCATATAAATTAAAATACGTCCATTTTTTCTCACGTTGAAGCAAAGAAAGTAGACATAAAAAATAAGACAAACTACAAGGATTTAAATTAACAGTGTAAGAATTTCATCTATATTCGCCACAAATTTGTGTTGCGGATGTTTAATGTTTCTTTATTTATAAACATTGTATACAATATACACCATATTTAAGAAAAAAAGTTAAGTAAAAAAAACTAAACAGTCAGTGATTTTTTTAAATATCTGTCAAAACTGACCACATTCATGATTTTTTTTTTAAATATTGGTAAAATTTATATAGGTAGGTAATATCACTAATGAACAGCTTGTGTGTCCGAAACATGTTTTTTTTTTAATTTTTGTTTTGTTAATAAAGTGTGTGTTGTATACAAAGTATATTTTAAAAGAAACAATAAATTTAAGAATTTATTATAAAATCCTCAATATGATTAGAATATTACTCTATATATTACGATTATTACGAAGCATATATTACGAAGGGAAACGGGTCGTGTTCAGGCTTTGACTTAAGTCCCCTATATCAGAAGCCAGCAGTCCCGATACCTAGACCACCATATATTATTATGTTTAAATTTTCGAAACAACGAAAACAATTACTTTCTTTAATTTAGATATAGGTACTCAAAAATAAAAACCGATATTCATATTGATTGTCACACATAAACTAATATTATAAATTTGTTTATTATATCCAATGTTATAATAGTTGTTTGTGGTTAAGCCACGTTCAGTGTACACTCACCGACAAACTAAAAATCAATCAAAATGTTTATGTTGAACAAGCTCCGATACAATACAAAATGATTGGCACATTTTCAAAGCTTCATTCATGGATCCGGAGTTGGAGTGTGATGCGACGAATCGGGGTGACAAGTCTCAAACCCTTTTATTTGTCTACGTAAAATATGTCGTGTTTATATTCTTCTATACGGGTCCAAAGCCAAGTATTCCCAGAAGACTTAACGATGCGACAAAGCTTGGGGACTTATCTGTGATTTTTAGATGGCAGAGTTAACAATTATTTCCATGCTGATTTATAGGGCAAAAGCTGTTGAACTAGAGTTGAAATAATCGTTTATGGAGAAGTACCCGGATGGTGTGTAGAATTAAGCCGGCAACCCCTTTGATCAACTGTAGATTGTATCACCCGATGCTGCCAACATCCGTTGGCAAAAAAGCAATCTTGACAATTTCATAAACAATAAATAAATGAATTCTGATATTAAAACAGTTTTTCAAAGAAAACGGTTTACGCATAATATAATTATTGTAGAGATTTTAATTATTAAATTTAAATTTACTTTCAATTATTTATTTACAAAATTTACGCATCTACTTACTGAATGAACAAGATGTTTTACTTTTAATCATATCCTTATATAAATTAATAAGAATTCAAATAAAGTTCTATACTAAAATAAACTACACAACTATGCTTTAAATTTTATAAGCGTATGATATAATGTTTATTTAAAAAATAGGTCCAAGGAACACAATAAGAGATCATAAAGGAATTAATGTAATAATAATAAAAATGTTATTAAAACATCCATTTCTATCGTAGGTACCTACACAGAATAAAAATTGTAATTTCATTGTATGTATTATATACACGAAGCTTTAAAACGTTTTTTTTTCTGTATTGGTTAAATAGATATTTGAAAACGTAGTGATACTTAGTAAAATGATTTCCAAATTATTTTGTATACGCTTACAAATTATTGATGCAAGTATTTTGTGGTGATAACAAACACACAAACTATTCGTTCAAATTACAATTTAAAATTTCAAGATTGTTTTAAATTTCATAAATATTGTATTATATGACGATTGTTTATTATTGTTACGTAAAAATATAATACGATTTGAGTCAACCTTGTTTTGTTGTCGGAAACAGTTATATTTCGGCATTGTACCATTAGAATAACTCGTCCTTTCATGTACATCAAAAATATCACACTGCGCTAAGAACCGCACAACTTAATGATTTCTCCAGGAAAGAGAAACTTAACCCAAACTACCCCAAACCCAATGACATCTAGTGGAGCGTGAGAATTTTCCCTCCAAATGCATCACACCAGCTCCGGCCACTCGAGGCCATTGTTTCAGTTCAATAATACCTGCAGGAACAATTGTTGTTTTCCCTTGTAGCCATTTTAAGTGGTTCTATTTATGAATCTTTGTTTCGCCGGAACATTTGAGTCGTTTTCTTGCATTCGGCATTCGTCTCCCACGACAACAAAACGCACAACTCTGAAACAAGGTTAACAGAGCGGGCGTCATGGCGGCCATGATTTACAGCCTGAAAACAATTCAATTTAAAAAACGAATAACGAAATTCAAAATGGTTTCCGGCCGTCTTTGTTTAGCTTTAATCTAAAATCGATTTGAAAGGAATTCGGCATTCCATTTGCAAATTCATCGCAAAAAAAATAAATCTTTGCTTTGGGATAAAATTCCATTAATGTAAAATAAATTAGACTCACGCGTTCGAGGAAGCATTAGATATTTCACAAATTTCACATAAATAATTATCCGACTCCTTGTGGGGTTATATAAATTCTACAATCAAACACTTATTTGGGACTAAATAATACCTCACAAAAATACGTTGCAATATGTTTAATAGTTTATCGAACTACTTATATTTAATCTTGTGAGATAAAAAAAAAACAATTAAAATTGAGTGTTAATAAAATTTATATTTAAATTATTCTTTAATAATTATCTTAATTCAAAAAGGTTTTAATTGTTAGTAAAACGCTTTATTTAGGTTATAATTAAACAAATCGTACCGACCATATAAGTAGTTAGTAATAAAAAAATATAGCCTTATTATAATCATTTTATTCAATTTCTAATGCAGTTTTCTTTCACATTGGAACGTTATATTTCGTACTTTAAACAAAATCAATATGTATTACAAAACATTCAAAAACTTAACCAATGTATTTGTTTTTATATCATATATATTATATAAATATTCATAGTACTATGATCTTTAAATAGCCAGCTGAAATTGTAGAACTGAAGCGATCCATGCTGCACATAACTGCGTACCCTTGTTGCCCTATGACATGCACGAAGGAAGATATGGTTCAGCCGATGGACTTCTGGGCCAACGTCATCTGACTAAGTTGCCTTAACAAGACGTAGGAGAAGATTGTGAATTACGATACACTTTTTTTGCTATTTTGACTATTCTGGCCCTATTTACATGTGTTATTAATGAACATACATATTTTTTTTACGTCATAATCCAAGGGATTGATTTGCAGCAAAATCTATTTACGTTTTTGCTGGTTCATAACTGGTGATAGCTGGTGCTTTGTGATGGTTAGTTAGTTAAGTAACTAACTAACCATCACGCCGTCTCCCCGAAGGGGTAGGCAGAAAGAATGGACTGCCACACTTTTCTTTCCTGGCATATTTCGCTCGCTTCCTCAACATTCATACATCGTGTCATGCACGCGTGTTGATTTCTCTGACTCCTCACATGGCCGACATTCAATATTTGATTTATTTGATCGTGCCACGTTTTCCTCGGTCTTTCTCAATTTCTAGTTCCATTTACATCGTTAACATATAATTTTTTACCATTCTTTCTTCATTCATTATTTCCATATGTCAAAACCATCTTAATGATCCTTTCATTATTTTGTTCATAACACCATCACTCGCACCGCATTCACTTATACTTTGCTGCAATATATAGGTATTAGGCTATATTATCATTCGTTGTTCGTTAGATATTTAATTACTTATTTATAAGTAAGAACTGGAAATGTTTTAATCTGGTTGTTAAGTTTTTCGTGTATAATTTGTGTTATGTTTCCGCTTTGTCACCCGCCCCCGCTGTCGCTGTGGCCACAGAGCGTGAGTGTGGCGCAAGTTTTACAGATTCCGCGTTCTGTAGGCAGGGGTACCCCGAATCATCGTGTCGGTAGGATCCCCGATTTATGTGTATAAAAAAGGACGGGTAATTTGTAAGGTCCGCCCCGGCGGAGGTGACCGAGCCGTAAATTTGAGCGTTAACTCCACCGCCTGCTTAAGGGTCCATTTATAGTGTATCAGACATCAAACATGCCAGGCACGTATCGTGACAGACATTTTTCTGCTACATTCAAATAAAATGCTTAACAACGTAATCACAACAAAATAATTTCGTAATTATTAGGAGAACAATAAAATACTATGATAACAATACAAGAAAAAAAAACTCCAAACGTGGCCGACATTTAATATTCAATGGTGTCATGTTTTCTTCGGTTTTCGTATATATCTAGTAACGTTTACGTCGTCAACATATCGTACCTTCGGTAAGACCAGGGCACAATTGCACGATTTGTATTTTTTAATTACAGACATTTTAAGATTTTTAAAGAATAATGTATGATCAATATTCTGGCTATATTGATCATACACTATCGCCCTCTACAAAATGAGCGACTTTGTACCTCCAGATAAAGGGATGTTTTTAAAATACATTGGCATACTTAACTCATTTTGAGAATTTTAACAATTATGCCCTTATCTTACCGAAGGTGCGATATATTTTCTTCATTCATTCTTGAATTTGGAACGTAATATTAATTAGAATTAATTCATAGCAATTGAATCTCCTAATATTAGAATTTTTTAATTATTTTTGTGTCTTATTTTAGTGTATGTTTGCATTTATTTTTATTTCAAAACATTTTTTTAAATATTTTATATAACCATTAACAAATAGCATAAGACATACGTTTTTTTATGAGTTTCTTTCATATTATCCTTGCTGGTGATTATTTCAAAGATATAACTAATTATTATAAAATTACATTTAATTTAAAGTCTGCAAAGTTGACTAAGTAACTAAGTACTACTCTAAAATCCATAGGATATCTATATATTGTAATTTCTTTCTTATTCACCTTACAGCTGAGGAAGCATTGGAAAACTTCAGCCGGAATAATTTTTAAATAATTAAATAAATCAATTATTGTTGTCTTTTACAGTTTATGCGATCTAAAAGTATGATATGTTAGCTACGCTACGTGCCTGGCGGCTGCATGCTCCGTGTGAATGGACCTTTATTGGTAACGGGCGCGGGAGGGGCGCCCTGGGCCGGTTCTGGCGGATACGGTGCCGGTGTAAAGATCATATTTAATGCGTGGTAATATGGAGAAGGTGTGTGAGAAGAACAGGGAAATAACAAGCTTGAGGTACCCTTTAAGATATCTCGTCAAGTCTCATCAAACTTGCGCTCACTCAGCCTGGTCATGTTTGGCAGAAACGATACGCATTCAACATATATTGGTATGAGATGCATGGAAATATGAAATAGATTTAATGAATTAACTATTTTATTCAAACATAAAGTGTAGATATTGTGGTATTCTATTATTAATTTGTATAGAAAATTTTATATTGTATAAAACTACTGTTATATAAAATATACTTATATTTGTCAAAACTTTAAAAAAGCATCCAAAACGAAAAGTAATGGTAATAGATATAAATGATTGGTGAATCATCGGTTTTGCTATTCTCCCTAGTAAATAGGTAGTGTGAATGTGGTTAGTTGAATAGAACTTAAATTTTATATGAATGTTCAATAGTATTCGAATTAATAGGGGTAATGTTTTATTAATATGTATAAAAAACTATAGTTTTCAAGGAGTTTTATTGTAATATTTATGTATGACATGTTTTGCCCTTCTAAGGCATTATCAAATGTGACATCAAATATGTCATATGACATTTGATAATGCCTTAGAAGGGTGAAACATGTCATACATAAATATTATAATAAAACTTCTTGAAAACTATCGTTTTCTCTTACATATTAATAATTTAATATGGAGTTTTACATCATTGTTCAAAAAACAATAAAGGGTAATGTATTTTTATTTACCACTTGAAATTGTTTAATAAACATAATAAGCAACATAATCAACGAAAAACTACAAATCCGTGCACGTCATGCTGACATTTTGAGTGTGTTAGTGTTATTATATATAATAAAATATTCGACAACCGAAAGCAGTGTTAAAATAATCTTATATGGCATGCCTTGAAGTCCGTAACGACTCCGCAAAATCTAAAAAAATCGCAGCAATCTGTATCCAATTACTCCCGACTATTGTTATGACAGACTTCCATGAAGCACTCTGCGCTAAGCTGGAGGATTGATCCCGCACAAGTGGCTTACCGCTCCAGGTCGGCAAAGGGCCCGCTGGACCGTGAGGAGCCGCCTAACGCATCCTTTAGGGCATGAAAATTCTATTAAGCGATTTGGACTTTATAATTGCTTTCCTTAGATGGCTAACGAGGCGGACAGAAGGCCGGCCCTCGACTTTAACGAAAACAGTTTAATTTCCCAACACGCAGTTCCATTTACCGTGAAAACCCGCGTATTTACAATTACCAGCCGACCGTAAAATGTAATGGATAATGTTCACTGCCCCTTTATCGGTGAGATTTTGTTCTATGCGGGTCTCTTCCAGAATGCTCGACACTCTCTATAATTTTGTGGGCATACATATTCTTTCAAGTGTTGAAATTTGTGCAGCAGGCGTAATTTTTTCTCAAAACAGGGAGACCACACAGATGCATTAACGTGCGAAATAATTTATTCAAATGAAAACGTCCGTTTTCTAGAAGTTTTATTATAATTCATGGGAATGACATGTTTCGCCTTTCTAAGGCATTAACACATGTTTATTATTAAATTACTTCTAGAAAACAAACGTTTTTATACGATTTATTTATTTAATAAGGAGTTTTACATCATTATTCGAGAGACAATAAATAGGTGCAAAATTATATTAGGAAGAAGAATGCGATAAAAATATTAATGCCGTCAGATTTCAATTAACTATTCAGCCGCGGGCGACTCACCCGTGAGTTGTTCTGTTCTTGCCCTGCACGGGTGCGACTCACCAATGAGTTGCGAAGTTTCTTGCACCAAAGTATATGAAAACATACATATACATTACGAAACTTGTACTAAAAAAGGTCGTACCTTCAACACTACTGCAATCTTGTTACATCTGTCCAATTTAAGAAACTTAAATAATCTGACAAAGCTTTAATTACATACTTCTTGAAAACGCGTAGCGGGTTTCGTTCTTACCCATGCGCTTAAATTATTTTCTAAGAGCAAAACGTGTCCTGAATTTTTGTTTAGGGACATTTGATTTACTGTTACTTGCCGATATTTTAACATGTGTTAAATCCTGTATCAGTTAATAATAAGTTGCTGTATACGGTAAACTCAGAATCGGTTACAATTAAAAATATTTAAGGCTAATTAAATGCACAGCTTGGCATTTTTCGTGGCTGGCGCCGTTCCATCTGCGCGACAAAGCAAACAACCCAAAATGGCATTATTAATGGAATATTTAGTTTTTTCTGCTCTCTTTCTCCTTTTCAACATGACAACAGTCACGCGGCACAATACAAACCTACATCGATGTTCAAATAAATGTTAATACACCGCAATATTTCACGTTCATTCTTAGGCGGCTCTTTAGGAGTCCGATGTTTGCCCCCAGCCCCGGTCCTAGATCGGGATCTTAACTTACAATCCAGAGGGTGGGCGGAGAGGGGGGAAGACGCAGGGGCAGCTGCGCGGAATCCTATTCGAGGAAGTCATTTCCTGTTTACACCATTTTAAATCGATTAAATTAATGTTAAATCTTGTCTACAGCCTTTGAATTTGCATTGCTAATGATCAGGTAAGCTAAAGGCGTTTCCTAACTTTAACCTAATTTTTTAAAGTAACTTCTGATTAACAAATTAATATCAAAGTTTTTTATAATAATAACCAGGCAATAAAAATATTAATTTAGTATCAAATTCATTTAACCGCCCTACCTTTGGGTTATTTTCCAAGAAACGTGCAAAATAATATTTTTTTATAAATGAAATTTAATTACACATTAATTTTATTTTTTTAAATTACGAAACGTCACACTTCGTCTGCTCCTTGTAAAACTATCATATGTATGAAGACTTGTGCTCGAGTGTTGTTGGCACACGCGCGTATCCCTAACAGTTTGTACATTTTAGGTACAATACTTTTTTTTAAGCGCGTACGTGATACGGGATAGCGCAGAATGGTACAGTCACAGTGAACGTATCACGTACGTTCAAATACGTAAGGTAGTTAACTTCAAAAGAATAACAAAATTCCTGAAAACTAACAAATTAACAGAAAAAATATATTAAAACATTTACATAATTTATTTTACCATAATCTGTGTTTTTTAGAACCAAACGGTTTCGCTCCCACTGGAATTTTGTCAGTTAATTACGTTTTGTTACCCTGGCAAAGCTTCGGTAGGAGCAAAACCGATGAAGCTGTGTTAAATTAAATTACTTTACATTTATATATTTTGTTAATTAAGTCACACCACAAATTAAGTGCTTTATACGAAAGTATAAATTAAAATAATTAAAGTAAAATTTTGCTTATATAGCTGACGTTTTTTCTTATGAATTAAAAATGTTTGAAACAAAAGTAAGGCTATTATAAAATATCAATCAATATACACATATAAACATAAGTATAAACGCTAAATGTGTATCACATTTCGTGTGTGTAAGACATGAATGCAATGAACACTCAAATATATTCTATGCCGCCACTGAGTACAAACGTAACTATGAAAAACCATTGTGTTGACTTTAAAAAGATCTTAACACGAAGAACAAACCGAGTCAAGAATAAAGATCAACATAGCTTTCGTATAAAAAGGTGTAAATCATAGAAACAATTCCAACAAGTTATATCCCACATTAAATCTTATGTTGCAATATTTGCATATTTTATATGTTAAAACTAGTTACTCACTGAGGACGTACAGATTATTTAAATGGAACATCTCAAATCATGCAGAAGCAAAGCGAACAAATAAAAATAAAGCACGGAAGAAATTGTTTAATATGTTGGAATAAAATTTAATATAAGATAAAAATATTTAAAACCAATTTTTATATTGTTATTTAGAATACTGTTTCCTTTAGTCGCATACCTATATATAATAGTTTCTATTAAGATTATTTTATTCTTCCGAGAAACGTTTTAAGTTATTATATTAATTACAAAACAATTTAATGGATAATCAAATGATTTTACTGAAATCTCTTGATGGAAGTTCATTTTAAATAATAATTAAATAAAACGATGTTTTTTAACTACTTCCACTTTTGTCTTTATTTAGACAGCGACCGGTTTCGCCAGGCTCGCTGGCATCGACAGACTGCTCATAGACCAGTCTGTCGATGCCAGGTCTAGACCAGTCTGTCGCTGTCTAAATAAAGACAAAAGTGGAAGTAGTTAAAAAACATCAATTTAATGGAATTCTGCAGAACTTTCCACAGTTTTAGTGATCAAATATATTTAATAATCCATCATAGTACGTACCTACAAAAGTTCAATTCAATCTCGTTAAACGCCCTCGAGGTATAGTTTTGCACAGTACATATATTCAAAAACAATCAAGTTTATTCAATATACTAGATCGACAAATGGATTTTAAAAATAGTTTTTCAATTTAAACAATTAGATCTGACAACGTTGTTCATAAAAAAAAGTTTACTGAAGATGCCTTGTGAGATGATAAAGGACAGCGAAGCGGAGTGGGAGGGGGGAGGGAAGATGAATGAGAAAAGTAGGCGCTTACCACAGATATCGACTTACAGGCGGTTTCCTTTACAACAGTCTCGATACACGAACATTATCTCTTCGGAGTCAATAAAGCCAATACAAACACAAACAAAGCACCAGTTTTACTCTTACCATTTAGCTATTAGATTAACCACATTAAACAGATCTTATTCAAATGTGTTAGAATTGAATCTAAAGCATATTTTATATGCTAAAGAAACAAAGAACTATAAGAAATGAAGCGTGAAAACCAAGGTCAGTCCATAAATAAACCAAAAAATGTATTCAAGCATTTATTTGAAAACTCTAGTTTTGAAATCGAAAACTCATGTTTTCTATTATAATTTCCATCGACTATAAGAATTAAGAACCTCTACATAAAAAAAAAAACAATAAATATGATGAGATAGATAAACCAGGTCCACGGACTCCAGCATAAATAATTGAATCGCTAACCCAAGTGATTGATAATCTAGTATATTATATATTATACTATAAACTTAAAGAGCTCAAAAAGAACTTTATACGATAAACATTTACTCCATTAGAAATATGTACTCGTACATGACAAAATACAATAATTACTTTTGAAAATCATAGATATAATTGCATCACCGACACATTCAATGGATGATTTCACTTAGACAAACGATGAGCATAAATATTTTCTCATTTCTTTGCAATCATGCATGCAAATTAGCCAGTAGCCAAGAAGGTGTCGACGTGATTTAGCAAAGTCAGTGAAATTTAATGAGGTGTGAAATATTTTCAACATATTTGATTGACGGGCTTATGTATGTTTTATTACACAATGTTTCACAATATAATTTCTTTGAAATGTAAATGTATCTAAATAATGAACAGAATAGTTAACTAACTAACTAGCTAAACCATCACGCCGTCTCCCTGAAGGGGTAGGCAGAAAGAATGGACTGCCATACTTTTCTTTCGGGTAATATTTCTCTCGCTTCCTCAACATTAATAAATCGTGTCATGCACGCGCGTCGATTTCTCTGACTTCTCACATGGCCGACATTCAATATTTGATTTATTTTATCATGCCACGTTTTCCTCGGTCTTCCTCTATTTATGGTTCCATTTACAACGTTAACATATAATTTTTTTTACCATTCTTTCTTCATTCATTATTTCCATAAGTCCAAACCATCTTAATGATCCTTTCATTATTTTGTTCATAACACCATCATTCGCACCGCATTCACTTCTTATATTTTCATTCGATACTCTATCATACAGAGTATCCACATATTCGTCTAAGAGATCTCATTATTGAATCGCTATCCCAAGTGATAGATTATAATCAAAATTATTTATGTATCCAACAATTTTAGTTATGTTATGTCGTAGCATTAAATTGTTTGAAATATTTTCAAATTAATTGAACTATACATTTTGTAGAGAAAAAATAAGTCAAATATTTTACAATTCCCGTAAATCAATAAATCGTTTGCCCTCACTAAAGGAGCCTATATGCTAAGTAGTTCCTTGTATAGGATAATTAATCGTTCAAGGAAACCAAATCGGAAATATCCCATCAATTAGTTGGACATCCCTGCGCGCCACATTTTGTAGTTTGCTCACGAAAAATGGCACCTTTTGTCGGCACCGCGGCCGCCCATTGGCCGCTTTCATCTGCCGGCGCTCGTAAACCAAACGCCACAAAGCATCACTTATCAATGGAAGTCGCGGCTGACAACAGTCAAAAGCCAAACTTATTCTAAAGCAGAGCATAGCGCTCAGCGGCGAAAGCTCCCCGCTCGACCGGCGGGGCGCTGGCCTACAACAGCGCGCCACAGAAAAAGCTCGCGTTTTATTCTACGGTGCGTAGGAAAATGCATGAATCCCTAGGAACCATTCACTATACGTTACAAAGAAGTGAAAGCACTTTTAATTTTCACGTAGCTGAATAATATTAGTTTTAATATTGACGACCATTATTATCAAAAAATATTAATTAATTTTAGGACTCAGAGCATTAAATGAGTTACACGGCCGTCTCTCTCTAGGAAATTTTAGTTTTGAAAAGTGAGTTTTTCTGATTGCATGATATCTTATATATAACATATAATTTTAAAAAAAAACATTTTTTACATATTTTTCGCATTTCCTTTTTGTGTTATAACTATAAGTGGTTATTTTCGTTTAGGTATTCTCTATTTTTTGGGATTTCGAATAATATTACATAATAATAATTATGGTTATCAAAAAGCATCTAGTATAAAACGAGAACTAGAATGTCAAACTTCGATATATGTTTTGTGGATCCTTACTATTCTTCATTTTCAACTATTCGAATATCGAATAGTAAATCTCAAACTGCTCGAACAGTAAAATTCAAACTATTCGAATAGTTTCTGATGTATTTAAATATTATACAAATTATTTATCATAAATATATAATGCCTTAAATACTCGTAATACAATAAAATTGTAAGAAAATTACCATTTTTCTAATAAAAGTCCCATTTATTTTAAATATAAAACTGCTTGTTTTAAAATATTTCAAATTCGGTCTTATATGAGTATATAACTTTTATGAACAAATTTTTTTTTTTTTTTATATACACAACAGGTCGTTTGGACCCAATTACTGTATACAATTATTATTATTTTAGCTATTATATTGATTCTCGTGACATGTGATAGGTAGCCAATCTATCGCCATTTTATTGTCACTTGAATTCTACACCAGACCAAAGACAGTGTGACAATCACACTGCCATCACTGGGAATCGAACCCAGGACCTTCGGCATGGAAGTCAGAGCTTGTAACCACTCTGCCACGAAGGTCGTCAAATTAATTATATAAGAACTGAGATGATATTAAAAGACAGAAAAAATATTATTTAGTATTGACATATAATACGTCATTGGTAATACTGCTCCAGGTCAAATTGGAATACAATTGATCAATTAAATTCGACATGCGTGCAAGACATACTGTATTAACATTAAAGATGTAATAGAATTTTGTGATTGAAAATGTAAGGTTTTCTAATTACTTCTTCGGAGAAATGGTGTGTTGGTTAGATTATTGGTAAGTATTATATATAATAAAATTAAAATAATATTCCGTTGTACGCCACTGCACACTAAACCGCCGTTATGTCGGCCGCCTTTTCAGGATGCATTTTTAAATTACAGCCTTTAAAATTAATAACCGAAAATTCCTTAATTCCATCATCCTGAATACTTAGGAGTTCATCAGCCCTCCATTTGGACCTTCTCATTCTTCGCATTCGTTTAAATTACCCTCATTCCGTCACTAGAAGTTATAAAGTACTGAAAATTATACGAATCTTCGTAAATTAAATATTATTAAAAGATGTTTGTGTTTACAAAATCGCAATCCTGCATTTTACATTCGACTTGGGTAAAGCTAAAAAATAAAAGTCCTAACCGACCTATATTTCCAGGGGCGTACTTAAAATTTTAAATAAAAATGAAGAGACTTAATTGATTAAGAAAACACAATCGTTACAATTTTTTAATGGCAATTCATAAATTGATTCAAAATGTTTAAAAAATCGTTCAGTAGTCGCCATATATCCAGAATTCATTAAAATTTTAATTTATTAAATAAGACGCGATCTCATTATAAATAAAAATATATTATTTATTTATAAAGATGTCCTTCTATAATGAAAAGCTACTAGAAACTATTTTAGTTTTTATTACAAATTAGCAAAAAAAAATGCTCGTATTCCAAAGATAATTTTAAAATGTCACGTTTTTAATTAATAATTTCATATGTTGATTTCAAATTTCTGTGAACACGCGGGCTGCTCAAGGGTGGGGGAGGGGGCGGGGCGAGCGGTGGGCCCCCCACCCCTCCCCGCCTCGACCGACAGCCGAATCTACCGTCGGACGCCCGCCGCGCCACGGATTTGAATTTGGAATTTGTTTTGACTGATGCGATTCGAATTTTGAAATCACGTTCCGATCTATGGCACGACATTTACGCTGGAATTGATTTAACGTTACTTTATTTAACCCTTAACATCTTTATAGTGGGGGTAAACTATTTTTATGATAGGTGATCCATTGATGTTTTTTAAGAATAAATTTCAGTATAGCCAAAAAATATTGGATAAGTTTTATTTAAGTATTTATGTTATGTCTTCGTATTAAATTTATTGATTTTTGATTCAAATCATAATAAAGCTAAAAAAGTTTATACGAATAAAAATGACTCTTTTCTAGAAGTTTCATTATATTTTATGTGAATGATATGTTTCACCTGTGTAAGGTATTATCAAATGTACATATTTAATAATGCCTTAGACAGGCGAAGCATGTCATTTACATAAAATATAATAAAACTTCTTGAAAACAGAAGTTTTTATTCGTATTAATTATTAAATATAGAGTTTAACATCATTATTCAAGAAACAAATGATACTAAAAAAACGTTTTTATCTACGCAACGTTCATTTTACTGTTTTAAAATTATTTGAAATTATTTATACTTAGTTACGCGTGTGAACTCCGCTTTATGTCGAGAATGTAATGCCAACGTTAGAAAACAAAAAAAAATTAAAACACCTTGCAAAAGTTCCCGATGTGTCAGGCAATGAACAAAATGATGAATTGATATGTATGTAAAAATGTGATAATTACAGAGTGCGCTTAATTACACTAATCGTGCTCTGAGGTGTGCAGACAGATCAGATTTGTACCTGTAAACATGTTCAGTGGTACATGCCTGCTCTGTGTAATTATTCACGTCATACAATAAAATTTTATGTTACGGGTTCAGTAAAATAAAAACGTTGTTTAATAGATGCAATGTGTTTTTGTTAAGTGGATCATATGAGCACACGAGGCCAAGATAATAATGACTAAAATGTACGTGTTTAATTAATATGAAGGAAAGAAAATGTTATTATTTATAGTTTCTTTAAAAATGGTATAAAACTCCACATTAACTAATAATACTAATGAAAACGTTTATAACAAGACCCTGCAACTGGAAGACGGAAAGAGGACCAGGTCGGCCTCCTGCAACGTGGATGTCCACGTGAGGAACGACCTGGAGGTGCTGGGACTGGACAGCCAGATGACCCTGGATCGTGAGACTTGGCGAAGCCGTATTAGGAGAGCCGACCCCAAATAACGGGAAATGAGAAGGCGGAAGAAGAAGACTAATGAAAACGTTTATCTTCTAGAAGTTTTATTATATTTTTGATAGAATAACATGTTTCACCCTTCTAAGGCATTATTCAATAATAATAAAAAGCTCGCACTCATTCCATCTAAAATATAATAAAATTCCTAGAAGACAGACGTTTTCATTCATATTAATTACAAAGGATATATGCGTTTTTATCAACTAATACGAATGAAAACAGACTTTTTTTAAATTAATTATTTTTTATACAGGTAGATAGTCCATATTGTTTTGGCCGAAACACTATGATACCTACTTTAACATTGTAAACTGTTAATTTAAAAAAACTTTGTTTTATGTATCACAATTGTATTTTTATTTTTCGCGACAGTTGTTCAAGAAACATCGTAAATATGTACACCTGATGATGTCAACATAGGTTGACGAAACAGCTGTCGCGAAAAATAAAAATACAATTGTGATATATAAAACACAGTTTTTTTAATTTAACATTATATTTGTTATAAAGGTTAACTAAAAACCTTTTAGTATTTTATTAATTTGGACACGGCAAGCTCTCCTGAGTCTTCTACGTCTTCACTTAGCACTCACACTGCTTGTAGGTATACTCGTACAACATTTTAACCATTTTTTTCTTCCTGGATCCTTTTTTAATTTTACTTATAATGCAATCATGTTCCTTATTTCGTCATGTGCGTTATTCGTTTTTCCTTATTTCTTCATCATGTTAAACATTTTTAACATAAAAAAATAAAGAAATTCTATAACTTTTCACCAAAAGGACTTGCCTTCGTTATACAAAGAACTATTTTTATTGCGTTATAATAGTATAAACAAAAATCTGACGAATATTTGTCATTTCATTTTGCTTTTAGTTATGTAAGTATTATGAAATAAATTCGTCTTCTTGCGTAGGTATCTGTATAATTATGATTATAAATATGAAGTCAACTATGCCATAAGTCTAACTGACTTCACGAGTCAAATTAGCTTCATGTCGAATCTGCTACAAGTCACGGTGGAAAAAGCTTGCGTGGGCCGAAGCAGTGAGCGGCGGTCATTAATATCGGCTATGATCTTCGCGGTACATCAGAACAGGTGATATCAAAATACAGTTTTTCAATGCAATCACAAGAGCTTTTTTTCACAAAAAATAGTTACCTAATTTTTCATTTCTAGTGTATTAAAAAAACAGTTTAAAAAATTAATCTGTATCATACTCGTAATTAAATGTAAGAACATCGACAGGAATAAAAGTACAAATTAAGTAGCGAACGATATCAGTAATATTGTTGAATCGTTAATTTTTTTATGGTGTATTGTTGGCATTATGAAAAATATACCTATGTAAATATAAAAAAATCTATGATAGAAATTGAGATTAGTATAAGACACAATATATATTATATTTATGATACACAATACAATAACTAATATAAACGTATAAAAAAGACCATTGTTGAAAATATTCTAGTATGCCCATAAAATTCCAAAATATTTTATAATGTCAAAGAATCACATTTAAAAATTGTATTGTGTTTGATCCCGTGTTTAAAATTGATAATATCAAAACAAAAAACAATCTTAATAGAACACCACAAATACAGTGGGATGGCCCAAGACTAAGAAGCCTTGCGATGTTCAATTAGGAGAACCGACCCAAATAAATGGGAAATGGCTAAGAAAAAAGAAAATACCAAAATATTTTTTATGACAAAAATATAAAACACAAGTGCGAAACATTTTTTCGTTGTTATTAATATATTTTATTAACGATATTTACCAAATTAATACGAATGAAAACGTCTGTTTTCTAGAAGTTTTATTATATTTTATGGGGATGATGTGATTCGCCTCTCTGACGCCAGACTAATATGAAAATACCTTAGGAAACCAAAACGGGTCATCCCCGTAAAATATAATAAATCTTCTAGAAAACAGACGTTTGAATTCATATCAATTAATTAATATGGATTTTAAAATCATTGTTCAAACAACAATAAATATGATATTTATCGGTTTCGATTTGTTTCGATTAATACCGAAATGGGGCAAATACCAAATTTACAATTAAATCCCTTTGAAAATATAACATTGTCCAAACAAAGTGCCGAGAAACTACGAGTGACCTAAAGAACCGTGGAAAAAGCCATGTTAGGAATAAGCCTAAGAGACAGAGTCAGAAACGATACGGTGAGAGAAAAAACAAAGGTCACTGACATCATCCAACGGGTAGCGACTCTAAAATGGTAATGGGCAGGTCACGTAGCCAGAAGCTCAGACGAAAAATAGACAAGAAGACTGCTGACTTGGAGAACCTGGACGGCAAAGAAAAGTGCAGGGCGACCGCAACTACGGTGGAAGGATGCTCTGAACAGACATGTCGAAATAACCTGGATGCAGTCTGCACAAGACAGAGCTACATGGAAGCGTATGGAAGGAGTCTTTGTCCAGGAGTGGAAGGGAATAGGCAGAAGAAGAAGAGAAGAAGAAGATTGATAAAAATAATTCACATTGTATTTAACCACGATATAGTTATTCCAACTATCATAGTTTAGTTTGGTAGTTATTATATTTGATGCCAACTAGTTCAGTTTGAACACAAGCTTAAATGCAATATAAGTTGATATAATGGCCTGGTGAAGCTGGTATTTTATTATGACTTAATATGGAGTTAATATTAATATCTAAAAATATATATTTATATGTACTGGTATATGAACGAGACAGCGAAAAGTATTATGCGAGTCATAATGCTAAAACTGTCCCGATGCGGCGGTGTGGGATGCCGCAGAGTCATGTCTATCGTTTGGTGAACAAACCCATAACTCTTGCTGAATACCGGTCAAAAGCTATCGTAAATTTGCATGATTTTTTCTCATGAATATCATGTTACGATATATCACTTTTTTTGCATTCAGGATGAGTAACGTCGATTTTTTATAACGAATGGTGGACGATATGAATTATAGCCGTGATTAGGGCCATTGTGAGAAAACACAAGGAGCTGGATGGTGGATTCCTAAAGAGCTTAATCACAGGCACTAAGTATTAATGATAAAAGTGAAACCTATTTATTATTTACAAAAAAAAACTGATGAATGAAATGGTACAAAACACATTTATGAATAAAAATGTACGTTGAATGAAAGATAATTAAGCCTTATACATATATTTTTAATGTGAAAAGAATTAGAAAAAGGTAAAGAAACATTTTATCAAAACAATTTAAATGTATTGAAGAATTGAAATCAACAAAAAGCTCATTTTTCTTATTATTATAATTGTATCAATGCACTCTGATTAACCAACTAATTATATTTGATTGTGCTGAACATTTTAAATCGTCATGAATAAAATATTTATTAGTTTTTTTTTATGTTTTAATTTAACAACACTTAAATTCGCTTTTCACAAACATGTTTGAACCACATACATGAAGTATGTCTATGGGCCAAAACATATTTGTGAAAAGTGCAAGAAAATGTTATGAAAATACAATGTTTTTAAAATGTTTGAAATTTGAATCCTCAACACAAAGTGATAGCGAATATAGAAGAAAAATAATATTTTTTGAAAACGTAAATCCACTCATGTCCTACTTAATATATTCTTTTTTTAAATATTTTATTTAACGGAATGTTAAAAATATATATTCTGTTATGCTATGGTGGACGGAAACAGTGAGCGTGAAAAGTCGATTAGGCCCGTGACGTGATACGCGCGGGTGCAGGGGGGCGGGGAGTAACAAGATATGGATTCCAGATTCCAGGTGAATGCTAATGGGCCCTTAATCCACGCTGGACTCGGCTCCAAAATACACGGTTTAGTTCGGGAAGGCACGGTGAACCAGAGGTTATGACACCCTTCAGAACGTCTGTTTTCTAGAAGATTTATTTTAGTTTATGGTAATGACATGTTTCGCCTTTCTAATGCGATGCCTTAAAATGGCTAAATATGTCATTCCCATAAACTATTTATAATAAAACTTCTAAAAAACAGACGTTTTCATTCGTATTAATCACTTATTAGTATATGGTAAGTCCAGGTAAAATGCCGTGATCATGCAATAAATCCCGCGGATAGCCTGTTGAATCTCGCCTCGTGTATCGCGCTAATCTGATTAAAATTTCAGAGTGGCGCTTACACTAAAAATTACCGAACCGTCGTCACTAATGTTAGCCTTTCCGCTCCGATGGTCCTGAGTCCAGAATCATGAGGAAAGGATCGGAGGCAGAACTAAAACCTAACACCCATGCGGTCATGATTTGGTCAACAAAGTTACGATAAAGGATGAGACGTATAGGGTGAATGTACCAGTTATTGACAGATTTTAATAATTAATTGTCACCTGAACAATGACATTAAACTCCAAATTATAGGGCATACGAAAAACAGAGCGTAAAATAAAATATTTTTTTACATTTATATAAAATAATCAAATCACAAAATGGAGTTTACGTATTTAATTTTGTTTCCTTTTTTGTCAATAATTTGCCTTTCTATAGCACCAACAAAATCGAAAAATTATTATTAAGGATAAAAGTTTTCAGGTTTTACAAGAGGTTCACCAAAATATAAGAAAAAACTTTTTGGGTATATATTTGAATAAAATTGTGTTATGTGAAAAAATAATAATAATTTGATATTAAATACCGCATGTTCGTATCTTTGAGATATAATATGATAATTGCTTCTATTATTTTTGAAATTGCCTCATTGATTCATTGACCTAACTATCATTTTAAAAATAAGCAAGATCAATTTCGTTTTGCAATCAAATTAATAAAGGGAATTAAAACATTTAGTCCAATCCTCGGTGCCGTTTTTATTTAGCATCTCATCACATTCATAGCAAGATATATCTGATATAAATAGTAAAGAGTGAAAAATAACAGAAGCTATTTATTTGCCACGTAAAATGATTAAATGTATTAATATTTGTTGAAAAGCAAAACAAAATCATTGCAGTTAAACAAAATTAAAAATAAATTTATTATTGGTGTCGGAATTTGGCGCTCAAGCTTGAAACATTTAAGAGACAGTCACGTGACACTGAAGGCAGCCAAATATATTTGGGTACATTGACGGGGGATAGATGCTCACACCGCCAGCGCCATGTCAAACAAGCTTTTTATCTTAAGGGCACCCTTCACGGGAGTAGGACAAAAGGATCTGCTGGCGCTTCGGGATTCACAGCATCTAACAGAGAAAAAACATCCATTTTTTTTTTAGCGTTGATAAATGTTGTCAGGTTTCAACTTTTTAAGCGAATTTCATTTGTTCGATCGATTTTTATCTACAGACTGTTTATTGGAAATATAAAATATTTAGATGTTTTTTTATTTGCAATATTCAAATAGGTTATTCTAAGAAAATCGGCGAAATTTAACGTTTTACATTTTTTGAAGTAATTGCATAGCATAATTTATGCTCTCCATAATTTGACTTAAAATAAAATTATGCATTCTTTTAGAAGATACCATAGTATCATACTAAGGATCAACCCAGACGCTTTACGTTCGTTTATGTACAATATTGTACAAAATTAAATGAGAATAATTATAAAAAAAAAACTATTTAAAAACATCACCATGGTTTGGATACATGGAAAATGGTGTTAAAAGTATAATTTAATGGTATGATCAGAGTACTAAATAGAAGTAGACTGAGGAAAACGTGGAATCACCAATAATAATTAAATATCGACCGCGTGAGGTGCGTGCATTTCACGATGTATGTATGTCGAGAGTGAAGAGATGTATGTCAGGACAGAAACATGCGGCGTTCCATCCCTTCTATATACCCTTTCAAAGAAACGCCTCGATGTTTTTTTAGAAACATCATGAACAAGCAACATTAAAAGTACAAAGTATAACGATTTAATACAATTATAATTTTAATAACTAATAGTTATAATATAATCGCCAAACCTGTTAACATACTTTGTGTCGACTCTAGGGGTCATTAGATATATAATTAATATATAAAGACAGTGAAACAATCACGCTGCCGTCACCGGGAATCGAACCCGGACCTTCTGTATGACAGTCTGTGCTCTTAACAATCTGCCATAAAGGTCGTCTTTTTTCTCTTCAGTCTCGGACAAAGGCCTCCTCCATACGCTTCCATGTCTCTCTATCATGTGCGCAGACTGTCGGTTCAGCTCATCCTTCCACCGTAGTTTAAAACAATTGATTATAAAACAATGATATTGACTGCAAAAATAAGTTTGAATTGTCCACATCTCATCTTTGACATATATACAAGATATCCACTATGCATAAGCCAAAAGCTATTAAACATTTTATCACCTAAATATCACTGACTGTCGATTAGCACTTATAAGTATCGCCACATCTTCAAACAATAGTATTGGGAACATTTTCCTGGCGAGTTTTTCTCCTCAAACATCTTGAGTATCGGATTACGTCTTATCCGTTTGCTTGGCGGCATTCCTGCGGCCGTGGGGATCATTCCCGGGCAGGCCCGCGCCTTCCCCGCCCGGCCCTGTCTCCTGGCCGCTGGCTCCTGGATCTACTTCCCACGACCTTGCAACTAGACGCTGACCACCACAAATTGGCAAATTTACGATTGAAATATTGGCTTGTGAACAGAAATAAACAAGACTGACAAAACAATCTATCGATTAAATGTACATACAAAATAAATTTGATTGACAAAAAATATTGTTTCATTTGTAAAAAAGTAAGTAAAAGTGATAAACTCAATCAATAACAAGAATAAAAATTAAATAAAACGATGTTTTTTAACTACTTCCACTTTTGCCTTTATTTCGACAGCGACCGGTTCGACGATAAAGGCTCGCTGGCATCGACAGACTGGACCATTCGAAACCGGTCGCTGTCGAAATAAAGACAAAAGTGGAAGTAGTTAAAAAAACATCGTTTTATTTAATTATTATTTAAAATGAACTTCTATCAAGAGATTACATTTTTAATATCGGTATACGCAATAATAAAAATATTCGTATACACTTTGAAATCTATTTATTCTAAAAATGTATTTTTTAATTCAAACAATAAAAACGATTTAGTTAAGCAATGTGTGTTAAGAATATAATAATGAAAACAAATAAAAGTATTGAATGAAGAAAAAATATGTTAAGATGGAATTTGTTATAAATGAAGCAAAAAAAAAGAGGAAAATATGGCACGATCAACATAGATATTAAATTTTAGGCACTTGAGATGTCGAAGAAAACGAATGTATGCAGGAAACGAATATGAATGTTGAGGAATCGAGATAAATGAGTAAAGAATAGTGGGGAGGTGCATTATTTCTGCATACCCTTTCTAGAAAATTTTGGACTTCCGGTTTCATTCATATTATTATGGTTACTCTATTAATTTTTGTGTTTAGATAAATGGTAAAATAATTAATCAAATCAGTCCAAAAAATGTCGTGTTCACCAATTTAGGTTGGTCAGTCTCTGCAGCAACTAAGCCGCGACCGAAATGCCAAACGAGTCACAATAATTGACAAAATGCACTTTCACGATGTCCATTCGGTAGACCGTTGCACTTGACTACTGGGATTAAGATCGTATCTCCATCGCCTAATAGCGGATTAGTTTCGCTAATTAAAAAATAACGATTATCGCACTACGTTATTATGCATAATTCAACTTTACACGTCTTTCATAACCTTGATGTGTCAAATCTAATATTAAAAACAAAGGTTATAAATTCAAATATTTGTTTTAATGACAAGTATTATTTTTAAGGTGTGCATTGTTACAACGGTCATTAATAAAGCGAACAAAAATTTGATTTCCTGTAATGTAATATCAAATATCACGAACTGGTCCACTTTTTTAACGGTGTCCACGCGATAAAAATAAAAATAAACTCTTCAAAGAATACTAAACTCTCCATTGAAGAAAATTTACGATTTTAGTAATTCTACATGGTTTCATTAAATTCCAAAAATGTTTTATTGCGTAAATCGTATGAAAAATCAATATACAGGTATGTCCTGTTATTTTTTTGTATTACACCTTTAATTACCTGCGTGAGGCCTATACTGATATCGCATTGAGACCAGAGCGGATACCAAAAGAACGAAGGTTAAAGTGTAGGTAGCAGAGATGCGGACGCTGAGGATAATAGGTGGCAAGACTCTTCGAGATAGGGTGAGAAACACGTCTATCTACGAAATTTGCGAGGTAGAAGATATCGTAAGATGGGGCAGACAACGCATAAGATCCTGGAATGCACACGTGCAGAGAAAGGCCAGCCTGACTTCAGGAACAGACTAAAGGTCTAAAAGGAGAAGAAGATGTCTTTTAATTATAATTTATTAAGATGAATGTTTCTAACGGTTTCTCAACGATAATTAATTTCTTATAATTAATAAATTTTAAATTGAATCATAATATTTGTTGTATAATCATAAACGTTCCAAAATAAATCTTTATAACATCAGATCATGTAAACAATTTTATAATATTTTTAAAAATGTATCTTTACTGAAGAAGGACTGTTTGTCCGAAACATGTCTATGTAATTTTAAATTTTTAAATATAAGTGTTGTATATACAAAGCATATAAAAAAGAAAAAGAGATAATTAATTGTTTAAAACATAGAAATACATTCACAGTTTTTTTAAGCATGATCAAAATGTATTTATAAATTGTGTTTTACTTGTGAAAATATTCACTGAAGTGTACATATAAAATACCTTTGCGTCAAACTTGGTTTTGACAAGTTCTTAGCTACAACACTCAAGTGTACTTTAGATCCCTCCGTCGCATCTTATATCATTGAACAGCTTCGTTAAAAGAATACGTTTTTTGTATAACACCTCCTAATGGATATCGAATGCGACAGCGGAGGCATTCGATTATTTGCCCTTACAGAGAGGAATTAACGTCATAATCACTTGTCACAACAAATATCCTCCGCACCGCCGCGGCTGGGAGCCTGATCGCCTGTGACGGGATCACCGGTTCTCTCCACTCTGCTAGAGAGCTTTTTATATTTTACTACACAACGATCCAAGCGTTTTATACAAGAATACATGCACAGATTATATGAACAAAAGAGATCCACGATGTTTAATTTTAAGGTTGAGTCCATTTGTCGCCAGCTTTTCTTGCCATTTGCAATAATATACGACCTTAATAAGAAAACGTTTATTTTTATGATCAATAATAAACATAAATAATCAAAAAAAAATTAATATTTTTTTAAATTTCTTTAGCAATATTACAATACTCTTTATTAAATAAATAATATTGATAAAAATATTCGTTTACTAGATACTTTATCATTTTTTATTTTATGTGATTAGCAATTTTTGATAGGGCATTCTCAAATATTCGGTAGGGCAACATTAAATGACATTTGATAGTACTCTAGCAAAGCGAAACATGTTGCTCGAAAAAATATAATAAAACTGCTAAAATGCATTAATATAAAGATAATAATTCATACTTAAGAATATTTCAAAGATTATTTCGTGGTTAATAAAACCTGTATTAATTTTAAAAAAATTACAGAATTTACGAATACGTTGTGATCATTATTTTAAATATATTTTAAAATTTGTTTATTTATTATATTTTAAAAATTGTTGATAATTAAAATTTCTTAATAAAATTTTATTGCAAATAAAAAAAATTTAATAATAATTTCCTTTTTAATACAGATTTCGTTAAATTCTACTTAGTTTAATACACCAGAAGATGGCAACGAACTACAGAAACCGGGGGAAGCCATAAAACCAAGTGGAATTAAAATAAATGTAACTGTTTTCATTGTTTTATGATTGTATGATTACTTTATACTATACCAATGAGATACAGATAAATAAAATAAGGCTCTCTCTTGACGGTAAGTGAAAAACCCTTTAGCTCTATTGCTGTGATCTGCTTTGAGCAGGCGATATGCGACAGAAGCGAGCTCAGTCAACACCAACTAATACATCAGAGACTACACATCCGAGATAAACATCGTTCTTGTCATGACATAGCGTTAATGGATCACTGGAACTAGGTGAGATTGGGTTTCACGGTGTAAAGGAAGATTTATACATTAATAACTCCGTGTCACAAATCTGAATATCGATAATGGTTTAATAGGTCACATCGCTCATGTAACACAATATGTGTTTATGCTAGTTTTAGTATAACTTGTTAAATATATAAATATTTGTTGTGTTTATTTTTTTTTTAATAAATGCTGACATACAATCGATCAAAAAAAGTAACAGTTTGTCAAAAAGGGGAATATACATTATCAAAAAATATTCTTCAATACTTTATCCCTGTTGTGACGAATTTCCATTAAGAAATTCTAAAAAATTTTATCCTTTTTCAAATCGTGTAGGTGATTTTTTTTAATAGATGGCGCTAGTGTAGATAGAACTAAAAAAATGAAGTGTTTCCCAACATTGTAACATATATACATTAGGGTGTCCCTTATATGGGCAAAATTTTTTTTTTTTGGATTATTGAAACGCATACCCCCTAATTATGTTTAATAGTCTACTAGTTACCCAAATACAGAATTTCAACTTCCTACGTTAATTCTAACCCGTGCCGACTTGCCCTCAAAGTTGTAGAAAATAGGTGATTTAAGTGTCTCTTAAATGTAGTTGTAGATGATCACATAAAACCACTATGTTAGATAAATATTAATGAAAACACATATTTATATAATGTTCTTCTTGTAATCATCAAAAAAGATCCAAATTTATATTTATTTACTTGGATATTTCCTCTTCAAAATCTCTTTTTTTACAGTCTGGGTAAATTTTTCTATGTTCTTGCACACAACATAATATGAACTGCTTATGTTCTTCATCTGCGGTAGTCAAACCATGAACGTCTGTCATAAGATTAACAGCTCTTTCAGCTGTGTCATTTACTGCTTTTAAGCTAGTAACCTTCTTTTTAACTTCCACAAACGCCGCGCTATCTTTCTATGAAGATACAATTTCTTTAAGGAAATTACTATCATATTTTAGTTGTGAAATTAAATCTTTTCTCTATACAGAAACAAAATCACTCAAAGATTTCCATAAAACAAGATAACAAATACTTGTAGTACCTATAAATAAAACAAATCAGTTCTAAATTAAATACCAGATTAAACACTACTTACGTACCATATAGAGAGCCAGACATCTGTTCCTTCGATGGAACATATCTCTTTCCCGACTCACCAAAACTTTATTATTGTAAGTTTTCTACAATGTTTTATTTGGTCTGTTCATCAACGTTGTCATCAAAAATTAAAAAGACGGCTATTTCTTCTGACAAGTACCACAAACGTTGACTGAACTTGTTTAAAGCCGCTTTGGAAATCGTCAACTTCTTCGTAATCTTTTAAGGTCTTTAAAAAACAAATATCTTCATTTGGAGCTTTTATCGCCAAACTACATTCAAGCCAGGGCTTTTCATAAACTGACACAATAAATAAACAAACATCTGGTAAAGCTTGTTTGTCCTTAGCGCACATTTTAAACTGGGACTGCAGCAAACGTATTTTTAAGGAGTAAATAGCTCTTGCCATCCATCGTGCTTGATGCATTGAGCCAGCAGGTCTGTTTATTTTATTTTCATTGCCTTCACCCAGAAAAACAACAGCATGTTCAATATGAGTCCCCATAATCATCTCGTACAATCGATTTTGCGATTCAAACGGACTTTTGAGCATCAGTTCTTATACTCGTATATGATGGCGGCCAGCAAAGAATAACAAACCTCCTTCTAGTTTTTGCACACAAGCTCCGTTCAAGTATCCTGTATATGATGCTGTCGTATCATAGCACATTAAAGAGCATCGGCGTGTGCGGTATCGAATAAATTATCTAATTCAAGTTGAAAGTTCTCTTCGCGGCGCCTATGTAAGCCCTGAATCTTCTTGCTATTTTTTGCAGTTCTCGTCAGACCTGATAAAGATTCACTAACTTCTTAACATAATTACGAACAGCTCTGGTAGGTATTCTAGCCTTTTTTCAGAACATATTGGACTCCAGAATGACAAGATTTGCGCTTTCATTAACAGTCAAATTAACTTCACGTATTTTGAAAAATAGAACTGCGAGAACTTGAAGATTAGATAGTTGTTTGCACCTGTTATTTGATGATTTACTTCACCAACCAAGAAAATACTTTTTTAATTGCTTCTTAGTTCTACTGACATCTTCGAAATATAAAACAATCCATGGTTCCTACCCGATAAGCCGAAACTAAATGCTAATAACAACGACAACGCGCCACTCCTGTGACGCAATTTGTATGGGACATCTTTGCGCGCAAGTCGGCACGGGTTACACTGTTCCGAATAAGGAAAAAAATTGGTTTCGGATGTTTTAGGCCCAAATGAATAAAACAATAGCCTATGCATTGTAAAATTAAAACTTTGAAAAATAAGGGACACCCTAATATACATCTTCCAAAAAATTGTCAGACGTGGTGGTCGTAAGAAGGGCGGAATGGAGAATGTTGTTAACATAAAGCGATCGCTTAACCCAATCAATGACAGGTCATAAGTCCTGTAAACGCCTCGACCACCACATTCTGTTTCCAAAAAACAATTTACATCTTCGTCTCTATTGAGATACAATCAATCCTAAAAATTATTGTTCCTAGAACAATGAAATAAAACTGTAAATTAAATATTTTTAATTAACAAAAACTTTAGTCGAAAAGCTTTTGTTTTTCAATATTTAGTACCTATCGCCTATAATAATGCGTAAGTAAGACAAAATATGTCACTCCCATAAAATATAATAAATAATTATCAACAAGAGAAATCTTTGGTGATAGCCCAAACTCGAAAAAAATACATGTGTATACTTATAATAATTTAATCGTTTTTTGATCTAATAATGCAATAATAAGCAGTTGGCTTATATTTCATAAATTGGGATTGATAACAAAAAATATTTTTAAAACATATAATTCATATCTGAAAAATGTTTTTCTATGCAGAATATAAGATTCGTTTACTTATTGTATAAACTTTTATATGTCAAACAATAACTAAGTACAACATAGACTTTATTACTGAAATAGAAGCATTGGTGGAAAAACTTCAATCACCTAGGGTTTAAAAGTGCTATAAATCAAAATCATCGAAGATTACATAAATGCTATAATTAACGTATAGCATTGTCAAGCTAATTGCGACATTGAAACTCAATGTAATACTAAAATATTTACTAGCAAATCAAGTACACGCCATGTCATAAAATGTCACACTAATCAAACACAGATTTAACTCGGATTGTGCAGGTTTTAGCCGTGACTGAGCGTTGATGTCTTTTCATACAAAGTATCGTTGAAGTATTGTGAATATAATTTTATTGGCAATTTCACGTGAAGACATTGACAATTCACTGCAGAAGGTGGTAATGAATTGCGTAAATAATCTATAGGACGGCAGATTTATGTAAAACGAAGGTCATTATTTAAAATAAATGCCAATAAAAAAACGCTAACAGACATTAGTGCACACCTACTTAAAGCTTTTCTACAATCCTGTTATGAATTATTGTCTGGTTTATATAACCGTAGAAAACTGTTATTTATAAATCTACTGTTATTTATAAACCTCATTTACTTTGTTCTACTATACTTTTTAACCGATCGCGAAAATCAGATGCAGTGTTCACATTTAGATTTGTAAATTTAAAAACACGTCTAAATGCACCCTTGGAGCGATTACATCACAAAAACGGCGCTTTATAAATTAGCATATTATTATTATTATTATTATTATTATTAAGACTCTAAATATTATTTTGAAGGGCTCATCAAAAATATGGAATATATGAATTTAATGGAAATTTATATATAGAAATGTGATTTTTTTTAATTGAAATGCAAGTACAATGCATTATCATTTGAATAAAGTATTGTTTATACAATTTATGATATCGTATTAATTTATGTATTAATATTTTTGATGAACCTAATCGTTTTACGCTGTTGAATACCAGTTATATTTATTTGAATTTAAAAAAAACTCGATTTGTAATCGAATAAAATATTGTAATTTCCATGTCCATTTATCGTAACCTTAATAAACATTTATACAAATTCAATAATAATATTTTTTCAACAATGATAAAAAAAATTATATTAAATAATTTATTTGAATGAAACGTCTATTTTTTAGAAGTTTAATTGTATAAAACAAATTTGAAAACGCCTTATCAAAGTGTAACAAGTTATTTCCATAAAATGTAATAAAACTGATAGAAAACATACGTATTCATTCAAATTGAATATCGATGATTTTTGTTTTCGAGTATGTTTTTTGAGTTATGGTAAAAACGTTGAAAAGGTTGTAATTTGTATTGTTAAGGGAACAACAGCAACGTGTGTTCAGAATGAAACTTAATACAACTAATAACAACAACTAATAAGCAATAAGATGACCAGTCCATTGATTGATTCAGTATAAAAGTGCCGACCGCAGTGGTGAGGCTGGAGTTTCTTCCAAATTCCAACAGATTTTCAAATGTTATTCATGTAACTTTTTTACAAAAAAACATGTAAGTACCTAAATAAAAATTTATCAATATTTAAATCAGACCCTACATTACTACAAAAATTAAACATTCGTAGTATTCACTTTTAAATAACTATTATGTATGATCAGTGAACACAATATATATTGAATATGTGTATGGTTATAAATCAATAGGTATTCGTTTTTCTTTTTCTCTTATTTCACAAATAAATGTTCGCAAGATTCATAAATTAATTTTTTATTTCTTTAACATCTTATAAAATGTAATTGATTATGTATGATATTAAAAGTGCTCAATTAACCCTTGTGTCCCAGACATTCAGATATATATAACCAGATATATTATTATCAATGTAAAAAAAATTTAAGAACTTTAATGGCTTTTTTTTAAATGTAAAAAGTGTTAAAAGATGACAAGAAAACACATAGGAATCTTTTCAAATCTACTCATTTTTATATTTATTTTTTTAGATATGTACATTTTTAATTTTCACGTGCAATAAATAACACTTAAAGTATATTAATTAATTTAAATATAAAATAGGGTAAACAATAGATGGCGCTAGTGTAGATTGAACTAAAAAATGTGAAGTGTAGTGCACCATTGTAGCATATATACATCTTCCAAAAATTTGTCAGACGTGGCGGTCGTAAGAGGGAGGAATGAGGAATGTTGTATTACATAAAGCGTGCGCTTAACCCAACCAATGACAGGTCATAAGTCCTCTAAACGCCTCGACTACCATATTCTGTTTCCAATTTGCATCTTCGTCTCTATTGAGATAAAATTAAACCTTAAAAATGATGATGGTAAAATCCGGTATACGTCTACAAGTATTTGTATACATTCAAAAAGGGTAAACAATGTTTTTCGCTTCAAACTTGTTTATGGTAAATACACTTGTATGTGTTTTGAACAAATTTTATTATGGTATTTCAATAAAAATTTCGATTCGCGACTGTAAATAAACGTTTGTAGATTTTTATCTTCGGGACGAATCTGAATTCTGGAAGGGGCCCACGGGCCGCGGTAATATATGCAGATGGGGGACATAAAAAACGCGCCTGTCAAAATATTTCCAAATCCACTGCCCACAAAGGGAGAGGTAGCACATTGTTTAATACTTGATTGAATATAAATGGACAGAGAGGCAGTCGTTTTGGTAACAATGCTTTTTATAATGGCCGAATGTTCAACTTGTCCAGGATCGCCTTTTATTGGGCCCAAATGAAAAATGATTAAACGGATCGACGATATCTTTTAAATGAATAAATACACGCGCATAAAGGGAGCTAAGTGCAGTGATTAATCTAACACTCTAACGGTAAACGTGCTGATGTGTTCATTTATAATGGGGGGGCTGTTTATAGGCCATTTGTTAACCATTCAATAAGGGAGGATTAAGGGAGGATTTCTGTAATAATACGCACGCGTCCTAATTCATTATGATGTGAGAGTATTTTGAATTCATTCAATATTAATGTTGTATTATTTTTTTCTCCTTCAGCAAAACAGATCTAGGTTAGTGCGATATTCTTCACACAACAAAATCGACCATTGTATGTTATCTATTCATATTGTACGTAGTTCATCCGGGTAATTTTAAAGCAGATATTATATTATAAACCCACTCATGTATATAGAAGAATATTCATCATCATCATTCATCACTCGGCACTACATCCCGGTGTGGGACTTGGCCTCCTCCACAACGGTCCTCCACTAACTTCTGTCTCTGGCCATCTCTCTCCATTCCCCAGCTCCTTCCATTTTCTCCCAATCTTCTTCCACGCAATCCACCCATCTTTTCCTCGGTCTGCCTCTTGGTCTCTTTTCGCGGGGCACCCATCTGGATATAATTTGTGGTGTTCTTCCCTCTGGCATTAAGAGATTAGATTAACGTTTAAAGATACAAAAACTGTAATTAAGAAAAATTATCGTTGCATTTCATTTATTGTCAAAATTAAGTGGTTGCAGTACGATAAGATTATTAATAAAAATTGATGGAAATATTCAAAGGTGAAAAAAAACAGTATTTTATTTCATGAAAAATTCACAGTAATGGAATCCCACACTCCTTAAAAAAATAATGCAAAATTTTTTAAAAAGTCTACTTTACTTTAAAAATAAATATCATTAATGCCAGGATTAAAACGATTTCACATTTATGTTTTAATTACGAATGAAAACAAACAAGTATCAGGTTCTTATAAATGAGTATAAATATTTAGATTCGACTGCCGATATTGAACTAACAATGTAGCGGACTTCCTAAACACGGGTACTGCCACAATACAAGGAATGTCAAACACGCTAAGTGTTGGCATCTGATTCATTGAAAGAAATGAAATCGGGGACGCGGCGTTATTAATCAAATATTTACACACGCTTCATAACAGAACAAGTTTTTGCTTTCAGCCCGGAATCCATTGATTTGGGTACCCATTATTCCTGAAATACTTAAGTATCATTAATAAACTCTACTATAAACGTCCGGTGATATCATGAGCAGAAAATGATCACTCTAAGGCCAATATTTTTCATTGCCATCATCATAATAAAACGCCGTACCTACTTTGAAAAGCTTCTTTGGTTATTCGCGTTTATTGTACCAATAAAACTAAACCTCATCATACAGACAGCGTGATATACGGAGTCACAATAAAGTCTCGGAACCGATGATTTGTCGGTTCATTATACTATCGATCAACACACTCGCCGAGATTGCTTGAATTAGGATGGCCATAAAAAAATCACTCGATCCCAGCGGTATCTAAATTACCCACCATTATTAATTGTGACGTGTGATAACTTCAATATGTGCGACATAAATCGTATTAGTTAAATAGGACTTAACATTTGCCTATTAATAAAATTATCACGTATTTCATTATAATATAATCTCGTCTTATGAATAGCCTTTCTAAAGACTTTAACCCTTTTAAACCCATGTGCAAAATAAGACAAATGATTTATTTATTATTTAAGTGCGTGATTGTCAAATCAAACAATAGAACATCAAATCAACCCATAGAACAGGTCCTTCGAGTATCTAGGCATAGACTTGGGGGGGGGGAGCTGACCTGCGGGAAGAAATACAAGCCCAAGTAAACAAGGCAGCTGCAATCTCTGGGTCTCTAAAATCCACAATGTGGAAAAACAAAGACATGGCCATTAAAAGCAAGATGAGAATCTATAAAGCATGCGTAATATCAATAATAACATATGGCGTCGAAGCAAGGGCAGACACAGTAAGGACCAAACAAGTTTTGAGGACTTCCGAAATGAAGACACTGTGGACGATAGCAGGCAAGACACTGAGGGATCTCGTGAGGAACGCTAGAATAAGAGAGATATGCGAGGTTGAGGATATTATAAGATGGAGCAGACAGCGAAAAAGGGACTGGTACGGTCATGTTCAAATAATGGACTCCACCAGACTCCCCTATATTGCATTGCATAATCAGCCTCATGGGACTCGTCCTCGTGGAAGACCTCCTAAAAGATGAAAGGATAGCTGGGAGTCTACCTCACAGGAGGAGCAACACTCTGGAGAACAGACCACATAGGTCTACAATAAGGAAGAAGAAGAAGACGTTAATTAATGTTAACTCCTTAATAAGTTAATCAAGAACAGGTTACGACGCAGTCCTAAAGAAACCAGAAGAAGAATAATAAAAGAAATGCAGCGTGAAGAATATTTGTTTTCAATAATCTGGTGATCAAATTGTGATTAATTTATTGTAATCTATTAAATGATTTCTATCTGCTCAAAAACCTTAATGCTTGTTAAAGGTGATAAAGATGACAAGTTTTTTTTTTTTTAATATTCGACAGTAAAAGTAGGTGTGTTCGAAACAAAAATAGCACATAATAAATGTAGTAATGGATATAGTGACGCTGCAAATCATTTCGTTTATTATTTTATATACAAACGTAACGTTTAGATCTAACAAAATTTAAAATCGTTTAATTCAATCACGCGTAATGTAGACTTCGTCTTACGATACTGATTAATCACATTTGACTCCTAAGCTCCTTTGTGACACACCGGCCGCAATTATTGTCAAATTATGTCAGTCTATTGTCAGATAAGTATAATTTATGGCCGCAGCCGGCTAACGAATTGCCAAATTATTTTCACTATACTACAGCCGTTTGAAACGGAGTCGTGGGGCCATAAATGTCAATAGAAATAGGGATGGGAAGCCCCAGGACTGTTATCGGTATACGGCTACCTGCTCTCGTGGTGTCGATGAGTCACTATAATGATTTTGTAATGATATGTACGTTATGATATGTACGATGAGTCACTAATGATTGGTTTTTACCGAATGCAGTGCTTTTTTGTTATAAATGTGTTTACTGCAATTAAATGAATTCATTCGTGTGTCACCACTCGTTACGCACTATGGATACTTTATTTTCCAACATTGATTTGAAGAAATTACATGGCGATATTAGCCCTCAAACTCGAACAGTGATTCACAACGTATTCTTGTTTGTCAATGAATTGAAAAGTGATCCGAATAAAATAGCTTCTCTTAATTTCAACAAACCACGTGAAATGGCCGCGTTTATTTGTGGTGTGAGTAGAGTGACAGTGGACCGAATAAAGACTGAATTATTGCAATCAAGCAGCCCCTGTACACCAAGAGCAAATTTTAGAAACAAGAAACTGTCACCAATATTGACGATTTTGATAAAAGTGTATTGAAGCGGACTGTAGGTTCATTTTATGATAGTGGAGAGTATCCGTCCGTGGCGAAAATATTAGAAAAATACCGAGAACAATTATTATCTGATTTTAAATGCGGAAAAACTTCGATGAGAACACTCATGAAGGAGATTGGGTTCAAGTATAAGAAAAATGCCGAAGGACGTAAATATTTAATGGAAAGAACAGATATTGTTTGTGCCAGAATGGACTTTTTAAGGAAATTGGATTTACTTAGAAGAACTAACGATCAGCGGCCGCGTTTCTATCTGGATGAAACATGGATTAATCAAATCCATTCAAGAAAGCGTATGTGGCTTGGAAGCAACGATGAAGGAGGTTTCGAGAATCAGCCTGTAGGAAAAGGTCAAAGATTGATAGTTTGCCATGCTGGTTCCGCAAGGACTGGCTTTGTTCCAGAAGCGAAGCTAATATTTAAAGCGGTAAAATCGAAGGATGCTAATTATCACACAGAAATGGATGGCGATACATATATGGCATGGTTTTCCGCATCCTAAATATACTTGAAGAGCCCTCAGTTATAATCGTCGATAACGTAAGCTATCATTCGATGCAGTTGGAAAAAATACCTACAAGAAACACAAGGAAAGCTGAGATTCAAGAATGGTTACCAAAAAAAAAACATTCAATATTCCAGCAGAGAAATTATAGAAGAGTTAATAAGAAAAGTAAAAGCCAGTAACCCGCAGAAGGTTTACGCTTTAGACAATCTGGCAAATGAACGAGGCCACGAAGTAATACGGCTGCCTCCATATCACTGTCAATATAACCCAATAGAATTAATTTGGGCACAAGTAAAGGGAGAAGTTGCAAATAATAATAATACATTCAAGATAGCAGATGTTGAAAATCACCTCCACCGAGCCATCGATAATGTCACAAAAGAAAACTGGGCCAAATGTGTGAGACATGCCGAGGAACTTCAAAACAGTGACCTACAGAAAGCTCTTATTAGAGATCAGGCGCCGCTTATAATAAATTTGGCAGAAGACACTGATGAAGAAGACTCCGATGAGGATTGATACATTTTTTTGTAATATAAACGGCTCTTTTAAGGGCCACAATATGATCTACTTTGTTTTTTATACTTAACTTTCTTTCTGGGTTTATAGACATACGGTATACAAATTTTAAAATTAAACAATTTTTCTGTTTTTACTGGTATTTAATTTAGTATCTGGTAGTCACTAATTTCATACTAATTTAAACGCACGTAAAACCCATAAATACAGTTTAATATCAAAACTTTGTTAACTCGTTAAAGTTTATGAACAAGATACGATAATAAACGTTACTTATCGATATATTTATTTTATTGTTACGCCCATCCCTAAACCGCTCCATAAGGCCCGTAAGTGCAAGCGAGATAGACATAGGGAAATGATTTATGGCCCCAAGACTCACTTCTGAGCGGCTCTAGTATAGTGAAAATCAACACCGCTGGGCCGCTGACTCAGCTCGTCGCGGGTCCCGAGGCAAGGAGCGACAGCGGAAAGTAAAACTCAACAGATAGTAAAAAAGAACATGACGCGGTGTGAAAAAGATTTGTTAGCTTTTATAGTAAATGTAGACTTATGACACCAAACTACGTGCAAGGAATGCGTAAATACAAGATAGAAAAAATACTGTAATGTTTACGCAAATATTTTAATCATTTCGGTTAAACGTATTCTTTTTCGAGCCATTATCTTGACGTTGTTGACAAATATACTCTACAAGCACGAAAAATTGAGAAAATCAATTTTAGAATTAGAAATTATATAATACTTTTAATATCCACTTATTATTTTAAAAAAAAATTATAAATAAAAATATTTTACAGTCATGTTTCGAAGGTGACCTCCATAACATGAGAGTAATAAGGATGGTGGTCACCTCCGAAACGTATTTTGCAAAATATTTTTTTTATGAAAATATTTAATAAAAAGTAGATATTATCAGAGTTAAATAAAGAATAAATTTTCCTTCAAAATAAACAATGGAATTCCACAGTGCAGACGTCATAACCTTAAATATATAATCATTTTAATAATAGATTATGATTTTACCTTTATTTTGGTTTATGTGAATTATAAACAGCACAGAAAGAGAGGAAAACCGAGGAAAACGTGGCACGATCAAACAAATCAAATATTGAATGTCGGCAACGTGGGGAGTCAGAGAAATCGACGCGCGTGCATGACACGATGTATGAATGTTGAGGAAGCGAGAGAAATATGTCAGGAAAGAAAAGTGTGGCAGTCCATTATTTCTGCCTACCCCTTCGGAGAGACGGCGTGATGGTGAGTTAGTAATTTGTTAAACAGTAAAATTAACCTGAATTTCACTGTCTTATTTACTGCAATTTTTTGTTTTTCATAAAATAAATACCCTGAATGACGATAGATTAGCTTCCTATCACATGTCACGAGAATCACTTTGATAGCTATAAGTCCCTTTACATCGATTTGGCTCATGCTGTTATGATGTAAAGAGCGATTCAACCAAATAATAATAATAATCACAATAATCAATTACTAAAAGGCGGCCACATTCGAAGTCGGAATAATCTACGTGCGTGCATGATACGATGTATGAATGTAGAGGAATCCCGAGAGGTATGCCAGGACAGAGCATTGTGGCGATCCATCCTCTCTGCCTACTCCTCCGGAGAAATAGCATGATGGTTAGTTAGTTATAATAATAATTTACAGATTTACCACATGAGTATGTACGCATATAGCACATATATTTAGTTTTAGTAATACGAGTAATGTAAAATAAAATTATAGTTTTTATCTGTTGCCCGCGGTTGGATCTCTTAAAAATAAAGCACAGAGGTTAGTAATAAATCCTAAAAGCCTATATAAAGCAAGGAGCCGCTTCTCGCATTTCTTGGTGGCGTCAGACAGGCCGCCTGCCCGTGCTCCTCTGTGTCTGGCGTATCAGGTGTCAGGGGACACTCCGAGTGTGGACCTCTTTGTTCTTCGGGCCTGGTAGACGTCCTAATAACTGGGCGAGGCTGACCTTATCACGATGACGAGCGACACGACTACCGAATATCGAAGATTACGTGTGCGACTCGCGACTCACGATGTCTTAGTGGGTAATCAAAATATTTGATTTTTGACACAGACGTATGATTGCTATGAGATGTTCATATAAAACAGATTTTTTAACGTGTTTGTATTATATAAAACGTATTTCACAATTTGTAGGAAAATGTCAAATACGAAATTTCATTAATATCCCTAATATAAATATTAAGATTTTTTTTAAAGCTTATTTTTTTATAATATGTTAGCCATGACCGTTCACAATGGAGTTCTGGTCCCAACCCTAATTATTATTATTAGTATTATTTTTATTATTATTACTATTATTATTATTATTATTATTATTATTATTATTATTATTATTATTATTATTATTATTATTATTATTATTATTATTATTATTATTATTATTACTATTATTATTATTATTATTATTATTATTATTACCTATTATTATTATTATTATTATTATTATTATTATAATTATTATTATTATTATTATTTTGTTGAATCGCTCTTTACATCATGACAGCATGAGCCAAATCGATGTAAATGATATTATAGCTATTTTAGTGATTCTCGTGACATGTGATTGGAAGCTAATCTATCGCCATTTTATTGTCATACATCCTTGTTATTGTATAAGAAGGATGAGAGCAGAATAAATGCGGTAGATATGATGTCCCTTAGACGTATGTGTGGTAGAACGATGTAGGACAGAAATTCAAATGCTGATATAAGAAAGGAATATAGAGCGGAAGAAGGTATTATGTATACAATTTTTAATGGATCAGACATATGGAGCGCATGGATGGAGAAAGAGTGTTAAGAAAGTATAAGTTAACGATGTAAATGGAGTACGGAGTCGAGACAGACTGAGGAAAACATGGCATGACTAAATTAATCAAATTTTAAAGGTTAGTTAAGAAGTCGGAAGAATCGACCGTGTATGACTCGTTGAATGAATGTGGAGAAAGCTAGAGAGGTGTGCCAGGATAGAGTAGTGTATATAATCATTATATTAATCAAATTATACCATACCCTTGAGATGAGTACAGCGCCCTTGAGATGAGTAATTCATAAAAATGGCGCTCTATAAATTATCAAATTTATTAATATTATTATTATAACACTTGTGTATTCAATTCTCATTTCTCAATGTATTTGAATAATTTTTCAGACCGTTATAAAGATTATACTATATTAATAGACACAAAATAAAATCAAGGGAAAAAAATATGACCTTATATAAATCAAGTTGTAAAAACTCAAAATGTACTCGTATCTGAACTTATAAGATTTTAGACACTTTATGTATAACAAAAGAAAATGGTTTCCCACCTCTGCTGTCTGTATTTATTGTAAACAGGCTCTCACGGTTTTGCCAAATTACACACATGCATAATATAATATGTGAGTACATACATACATACGTGCATATTTAGATACCAACAAACAAGTAGAAACAAAAAATATGTTCATTGTAGACACTCAAATATTTAACGTTACGCGCATACTTGAATATTAAATTCGCTCATTCTGTTACTTTTATTTCGTTGTTTATTTCGTACCCTATTAATGACGAGCTAATTATAAAGGATGTCCCAATGTGAGTTAAATCTGTATATGATAGAGTGTCAAATGCAAATATAAAAAGTGAATGCAGTGCGAATGAAAGTGTTAGTAACAAAACATCGGGTGGTGGTCTAGAGGATAGAAAGCTTAGCTCCTGATCTAGAGGAGTTGGGTTTGAGCTTGGACACAACCAGATTCCTTCTTTATAATAATGAGCTATTTCCTACTCATATTGAAGATTGTAAAATAAATTATAATATCATTGATTTAAATCTGTAGTGTTACTTGTTTTTTTAAATAAAAATGAAAGGATGATAATGATGGTTTGAAAATAATGAATGAAGAAAGGATGGTAAAGAAACTACGTGTAAACTACGTAAATGGACTAGAAATAGCAGAAGACCGAGGAAACATGGCACGATCATCATCATCATCAGCCGTCTGTCATCCACTGCTGAACCTCTCCTTAAGCACGCCACCGCCCCCTATCCATTGCCGCTCCCATCCATCCATGTCCAGCAATCCTCTTCAGATTGGGGACGTTCAAACCGGATGGCACGATCAAATCAATAAAATATTAAATGTCGGCCACGTGAGGAGTCGGAGAAATTGAAATGCGTGTATGAATGTTTAGGAAGCGGGAGAAGATGAGAGGAAAGAGCTGTGAAGCTGTCCATTCTTTCTGCGTACCCCTTCCAGGAGACGCCGTGATGATTTTATTACTCCTACTACTTTTCGTCGCTCCATCTCGGTGTGGGACTTGGCCTCCTCCATAACAGTCTTCCACTGGCTTCTGTCCCAGGCCATCTCTCTCCATTCGCCGTGATGGCTTTATTATATATAACAATCCTAGTCCTGCTATAAAATGAACCCGCGTTCCTAGAATCTAGAGATTAACATGTTTGCGCTCTCTGGATTTTGTTTTAAGATAACAAGTTCGTTATGGAATTGGATTACCTACAAGTGACCAGTGAGTGACCAATATTTCCTGCCGTCCATCGCGCCCGCCGCGCGTGATGTGAACCGGGCCTAAGGCCGCGCTCCGACATTCCTGCCGGCGATTACTCCGTCCGCCGAACAGATTATAAGCGCCGAGTTATAGCCTATTGTGTACAGACCTCATAATATACCTAATACTTTATGCCTAGTGTAAAAATATCATTTCATTTGACCGAGGAAGCTGCAACGATAAAGAAAACCAATTTTAATCGCGGAAAATTCGCTCATTCTTAAATTGGTGGTTCTTGCATCTGTACGGCAATCTTCTTCTTCTTCAAGTACCCTGTTGGATCCCTCCAACGTTAGCGAACACCTCGGCGAACCAGTCCCTGTCCTGCACCGCTTGGAACAGCTCCTCCACACTTCGGGTGCCGGTCCACTCCCTCACGTTTCGCAGCCAGGACATCTGTCTCCTACCGGGTCCTCGGCGTCCCTCAATTTTCCCTCCAATATCAGAGAAGGTGGTACTTTTCCCCACGCAGTATATAACTCAGATGTGAAATCTTCCGAACCTTGATAGTTGATAACAGTTTCCTGTCAAATCTAGCTCGCCTCAGGACTTCGGTATTGGTAACCATGTCTCTCCAGGAAATTCAAGCATTCGGCGATAGAGCCACATTTCAAATGCTTTCAGTCTGTACATCGAGTTGACTTTTCAGGTCCACGTTTCACATCCATACAATAAAACAGACCACACATAGCATTTGATCATTCTCTGGGGGAGTTTCAAGTTTATGTTATCATTGCAGAGGAAGAAATCTCTTGCTGCCTTAATTCTCCATTTTATCTCTACATCTGGGTCACGTATGGCTATAATGTGTTTTAATTATTTGTGGGACAGGGTGAATACAAAAAAAGATAAATCCTTTTTACTACCCTTCCTATTTATGCCCATGAAAATAAAATGTAACACTTATTATTATAGAAAAGTAAAATATTGGACCTGGACTTGGATTTACTAGCATTCAAATGTTTAGTTCTTGTGGCTATTCCTCTTACATCTAATGGAAACATTGATAGAAATGTGATTTAGTAGGGGGTTTATGCAGCTAGAATTTATTCAGAATTTATTTATTGTTTTAGTTCAAATAAAGATAATTTAATAAAAATCTAACAGTTATTTCCTTGAAAATTCTGATTTAATGTTGTGTTCTACACAGCTCAGACAACAGAGAACCTAATAATAGACCTAAGTACATTGTTTAAAATCAAGTGTATGAGCTTGTTTGTTGGTTTCTTCTTCATTTGACGTTTCGAAGATCGTTGCTGTCTCTTCAGGGTAGACTAAGATCTACATCAACTAATCTTAAAATAGAATCTGCAACGTACTTCGAAACTTCTGTCGAAGACGATACCACAAGACATGGACTTACCTAAGATCCCAAAAAATATAATAGATATTTTTGTTTCTTGAACATTGATGTAATATACTTCATAAAACTCCATATTAATTTAATAACTAATACAAATGAAAACGTCTGTTTATTAGAAGTTTTATTGCGTTTTATGGGAATGGCATGTTCCACTTTTCTAAGTCATTATTAAATGTTAGGATTAAAAGCATCTGATAATACCCAAGATATGTAACAATAAATTCCCACAAAATATAATAAAACATCTAGAAAACAGACGTTTTTATTCGTATTAATAAAAAATAATATAAATTAAATATATTACAATTACTGGTAGTACTAAATGGTGAAATTATTTGATAAAAAACAATGGCATGTGAATTGATTCGAACTTGTTTTATATAACTGGCGATTAAAATATTTAAACAATCTCAAATTATACTTGGTACGTATTATATTATATTATTAAAAATTATGTTCTAAAATTAGCACCACGCTTTTCCCCATATGAATTGAAATAAACATCCGTTATCAAACACCAAACATTACCCGGTTCGCAATCACGGTATTCGCAAATAGAGCAATTACTTTAATATAACAAAGCCGTTTTAAGATTCAACGACTCCAGCCAGTTCCAACAGCTACTGGTACTTACTTCACTTGCATAGCGTCACTTTACACAGCTTAGTCATAATAAAACAAATATTTAAAATGGAGCCGAATTTAAAGATAACATACCTACATCGAATTTATTATATTTAGTTCAAGGACTGATTCCACGAGCTGGTGACTGCAATATTATTAATAATACGATGTTAATGTTTTTAATGTTAAACTGTATATTAATTTATATTATAAAGTTATGTATTATGGCGTCAATTCTATCCAATTATTAAGAAATCTATAATGTTGATTCTACGTTTATCTGAAGTGTGAACTAAGATTACTCATCAAATTTATTTGTTTTTTTTTTCTCCAAAGATTCTTTATTCATTTTTCTTCATACCAATTGCAAGAAAGCTTTATACTCCTATATCGCAAAGATGGCGCTAAAAGAGGCTTATGTCTCATCTTACTCTTGCCATTGTGGTTGAAGGTTTGACAGACTTTGTGACATTTCCAGAAGCGCTGGCGCTGGGTGTTAAATGACACCACACATGAAGGCACTATTTATTAATTATGTTTAAACCTTCAGACGTTTGAAAGTTGTTATCATAAATAAGCATAGACTATAAAGGGTAGAAATAGACATAATGCTGTCCGTCCTCTGATACGACAAGAACAAGAAAAGAAAACAAAGAAGAATAGATTACATAGTATTAAAATGATATTTTATATTAAGATATTATTTAATTCATTTTTTAAGCAGGATTCTAATTTTATTATGAATCGGTCTTTATTTAGATTTGTTCAATATTACTAATTAACATTTGTATTGAATTAATAAAGTAGGTAGATAATGTATGGATAACAAATAATATTTAGTTTTTTTGGGATCTTGGAAAAATTCGTATAATTCGTTTTTTTCCACCGACTTTTTAGAGATCTTCAGGGAGGTAAGTCATGACTAACCTGAAACGTCGGTCGAGAAAGGTGAGTTTCACGGATCTTCCCAAAATCCCAAAAAACATATTTTTACCAACCATGAAAATCTACGCAATTAAATAATATTATTAATTATTAATTAATATATAATGTGTCATACGATAAATACGGTTTGCTGGACCTCTTCATGAAAGGGAAAATTGAGGGTAGTTGCGGTATGGGAAAACCTCAGATGAATTTAATAATAAACACGATTGTTTAGTGGTTTTACTTGGATTTACATTCTCAAACTGCTGCAGCAGTTTGAGAATGCCCTCGCAAGGCGAAACAAATTAATAATTAATAACAAGTTAATAAAATCCAAGTAAAACCACTAAACAATCGTGTTTACTATTATTAAATTAATATGGAGTTTTACAAAACTAATACCTCAACCATCAATAAACCCCAGATGTCCTGGCTCGAGAATATCAAAGAGTGGACCAGAAATGAACGGAGGGTAGGGGATTTGATCCGGTTGGCACAGGACAGATAGGCCTACGCCAAAGTGATGGCCGACGTCGGGGAGACCTGTCTGGTACTCCGAGAAGAAGAAAAAGAAGATGGTGTGTCATATGTTGTATAATCGTATATTAAACGAATATGGAATTTTAAAACAGTTAAAAATTGATTGTTAAATATGTATACAATTTAAGGTTAATAGCCCGAATAAACCGTTCAGAATAAAATTCTATTAACCATCGATAAATAAAATAAAGTAGTTTGACTTTAATTTGCAATAAAAAATGGTGGGTAACTAAAAAGATTATTTAATGTATGCTGAACAGAGGTTGGACGTGTATTCTCCTAACGAAATATAAAATTGGGTGCTCAGGTTCTAAGTGGGCAGAGGAAGGTCATGGCCTAATAAATCACGAGCAACAGCTCCCAAACATTACTCCGCGGGACTCAAATATCATTTCTCATAACGTTTCTTCAATGGAAATTCTATTCAAGTTAATAATATTGAACGCATACATGTGATACTATAACCAAATACGAGTATATAACAATTTAAACCAACATGTTTGTTTTTTTTTTTCGGTAACATTTGACGAACAAAAAAATGCTTAATGCTTAAATCTAATCTTCATAGATGGCGCATTGAAACTGACATGTGAATTGTGGTGTTGGATATTAACATATATTCAACTTTCAAAAATTTGTCAGACATGGTGGTCATAAGAAAGGTGGAATGGGGAATGTTGTAATTATATAAAGCGTGCGCTTAACCCAACCAATGACAGGTCATAAGTCCTGTAAACACCTCGATCACCATATTCAGTTTCCAGTTTGCATCTTTGTCTCTGTTGAGATAAAAATTAATCCTTGAATAATTATACTAATTATATACGAGTATGTATATATTTTTTTGAATCGCTGAAAGTAGAATAAATACAGTAGAAATGAGATCTCTTAGACGAATATGTGGATACTCTGTGTATGATAGTGTCGAATGAAAATATAAGAAGTGAATGCGGTGCGAATGATGGTGTTATGAACAAAATAAAGGATCATTAAGATGGTTTGGACATATGGAAAGAATGAATGAAGAAAGAATGGTACAAAAAATTATATGTTACTAAAAATTATATAACACTAACATAAAATATTATTCTTCTTCATCTGATTATAGATTATTGATTTTTCTTGAACTGGAGTCATCATCTTTAACGCCGAACCTCTATATCACTAACAACTGTCACGCAGAACCAGCTTGCCTTCTTTGTTGATGCCAGTAGGATGAGCAATTTAATCGTCATGGATTTGAAAATTTTAGTGTCATTTAAGCAGTGTTCATAAAAAATATATTATCAATTCTGGAAAGAGTACTGTCTTACTGACGTCAATATTTTGCAGTAAAAAATACACAGTTTTGACATGAAATATATGTAAAAAGCAATAAGGTGTTGTGAAAAACCAATGCGTACCATGAGTACGTCCTATAATGACATAATGGAAACGAGAGCTGACACCATCACAACAAAAAGACTCCTAAGAACCATAGAAATGAAGACTGTCCGATCCGTTGCGGGAACGACACTCCGGGACAGAATAAGAAATTCTGAAATAAGAAAGATCTGCAATATAGAAAATGTCGTGCGATGAGGAAGACTGAGAAGACGCTACTGGAGAGATCATGTGCAAAGGGCGTATTCTGAAAGAGTGATAAATATAGCCGCAAATGAAGTACCAACAGGAAATCGACCTGCAGGAAGACCACCGAGGCGAGACAGTTGGATATCTACATCCCAGGAACAGGCTCCGAGAAATAACAGGACAGTCCTAAATAAAGCAGAAGAAGAAGAAGAAAAACTAATGTCTTAAAAAAGAAATACAAGTACTGGCGAATATAGAAATATTTGTGTGACCAGGCTGCTTACAATATTGAAATACATGGGTACCCAACGAGAGACAAAACAAATTTTAGAATCAATAGAAAAGTATCAAGGGGTTCCGAAAACAGATTTTTTTATAAGGATTTGAAAGTATTTAATAGCTTGCCGCAAGTCATGAAGGACTCAGATAATGTTCACAAATTCCGCAACCAATGTAAAGTGTACGTCCGGTCACATTTTTAAGTTTTAAAGTTATTAATTTTTTCTTGTTGTCAAATTTCTTCTTTATGTTTTGTGCCTAATTGCTCTTTTGAAATTTATTTTCATCATAAATTTAACTATTATGTATTTAAAAATGTCATATACTAGTTGTAAGAAATATGTATTTTTTATAACTAAATAAATAAACATAAAAAATAAAAACAAAATAAATGAAACTATGAGTTTAAAACCATTATTTTATGATATAGAGATTTACATTATTGCTTAAGTAATAACGAATAAGTATTTGTATTGAAATATGTTTATTTTACAGACCTATTAGGTCATAAGTCCTGTAAGCGCCTCGGCCACCACCTTCTGTTCCCAGAAAACAATTTGCATCTTCGTCTCTATTGAGATACAATTAATCCTTGTAAAAGAAAAATAATTTATCCGCAATGGGTGAAATCCAGTATTTGTCTACAAGAATTTGTATACATTCAAAATGTTGTTGTTGAAATATGTTGTAAATATAATATTATATATACATTGATGACGAGACAATGTAATATAAAAGCTATAAACGAGATAAAAAAAGTTATTGTATTTTATTGTTCGCGTGATCATAAAACTAGATCATTAATTATAATATCTTTAATACTCGGAATCCGGAATAATCCGACCGAACAAACTATTAATTTAGACTAATGTGTCAGTCAACACGTTGTATGACTCCTGAAAGCCGTAATGCGGGATATAATTATTGTAAATTATGATTAGAAAAGTAATTACGCATTGTCGTTCCCTTCGGGGAAGAATCAACTCGTAAAACGCGAAGTTTACATCCAAGGCAACAATCGGCCCGAGTGCATCAGGCATCGGCGTCAATGGGCAGTTATTCAATACTCCGGTGCAACGAGTGCTCTCAACCGACCACATTGTGAAATTAAATGATAATCAAAAACCGCCAAACAATCTGCATAAGTTACGTTTAAAGTCTGCAAATATACAGTCACGTGGGTACAGTGTGTGGGGTCGAACTAAAGTCGCGAACACCTTCGATTATCTTGTCCCTTATGTATCGAAGGGACACATAAATACATTTTAATATAGAAACCAATAAATTGTTAAGAAACGAAAAATAAATTCTCTGCCGGTTTCGATAGTGGAGTGATTATCATCTGATGTTTTTTTGTAGATTTCTTAAAATTATTTACATATTTAACCTAATGTATACATCGTACAAGTGAATGCGGTGCGAATAATGGTGTTATGAACAAAATAATGAAAGAATCATTAAGATGGTTTGGACATATGGAAAGAATGAATGAAGATAGAATGGTAAAAAAATTATAAGTTAACGATGTAAATGGAACCAGAACTAGAGGAAGACCGAGTAAAACGTGGCACGATCAAATAAATCAAATATTGAATATCGGGCACGTGAGGAGTCAGAGAAATCGACGCGCGTGCATGACAGGATCTATGAATGTTGAGGAATCGAGAGAAATATGTCAGGAAAGAAAAATGTTACAGTCCATTCTTTCTGCCTACCCCTTCGGGGAAACGGCGTGATGGTTAGTTAGTTAGTTATACATCGTATTCAGATACCTCAATGTAACTTGACTGTGGTTGATTTTTTGCAAATACAGAAATTTTATTTATTCTATAATTGATTCTTCTAATTTATTTTGCTTATAGTTACAATGAACGTCTTTATAATTTTATTCTATCCAACGAAAATAGTTTCTTTATTTATTCATAATCAAATCAAATCAAATCATTTTATTCACTCAAAATACATAACAAACAGCATAAATGTTTAAGGCATCCGTTGAGTACAGACATACAACATAATAACAGGAACGCATTAGAGATGGTTCGAAATTAGAAAGACAAGATAATGTTCTAATTTTTTTATTAGAATGTGAAGATTTTTTTATATCTTGTACATGACTTTTGCTCCCCCCTTCTTATCGCATTAAGAATGCAGAAAGCAAATACAATAAAGAATTTTGTGTTATGCACATTCGACATGAGTCATTATATTTCTTCGTAATGTGTACTCAATAAATAATATTTTTTTATTACGATTCACGCTTGTATTTAGATTAATGATGCTGCGATGCATTTCTTTATACAGTAAACTCCCTTTTACACTTTTTTGTTTACACGATTTCCATATAACACGGTGCAATTTTTTTTTTGTAATAAAACATGCATTCATTTAACAAAGTGCCACAATAATTTGGAATTTCATACATCCCTTGCATGTACTTACTACTCAGTACTATGATATCCTAAGTTATGAAAACGATGTCCTACCAAGTGTGCGTAAACGGCTTCGTCTATTGAAGTGATTCTTAACCGGAGCGCCAGCGCCCCTTTGTGGGCGTTTTTAGCACGTAGGGGGCGCAGCAGAAGTTCGAGTAGGCATTGTATCAATATAGAAAAATAAGCTCATCCACGAGCTATGCACACTGATACACTTTTACACATTTTTTATGAGCTTTGATTTTTTAAGTTCTGTTTTTAATACACTACACTTTCACGCGCAAATTTTTTAACTTGAGCATAATACTCAATATCATGTTCTTCATATAAAATAAAAGCTCATTCAAAATGGTTCATTGTATCACCTATGATTGATTTAACCGCCCTACCTTCAGGTAATTTTCCGAAAAACGTGCAAAAAAACAGGTTTCTACTTATGAAATTTAATTATATATTAATTTTATATTTTTAAATTACGAAACGTCAAATACTCGGCCGCACACTTCACCTGCCCCTTGTAAAACTATCATATTTATGAAGACTCAAGTCTTGTTGGCATACGCGCGTATCCCTAACAGTTTGTACATTTTAGGTACATTACTTTTTCTCAAGCGCGTACGTGATACGGGATGGCGCAGAATGGTACAGTCAACATGACCGTATCACGTACATTCAAATACGTAGGGTGGTTAATATAAAACAAAACATTGCATAAAATACTACCTACATACTTGTAAACTTGTACTTAGAAAAGTGTAAATTTGAAATTTCGTTTTTCGATGTGGGAGGGGGGGGGGGCGTTGGATAATTTTACTGTGGTTAAGGGGGCGATTCTTTCAATATGGTTAAGAAAGGCTGGCCTATTGTCTTATAGAGATAATAATAATTTGTATTACGTTAGATTTATTTAAAGTATTTTCGAAATAAATTTAAGATGCTGAATCGATTATACACGGAATTCACCACATTTTTTTGTATATTTTTTTTACACGGTATCACGTGAAACGTATCTACCGCGTAAATGGGGCGTTCAGTGTATTAGCATAGCCAACATGAACGTGTATGCCAATGTTAAACTAGTTCATCCAGTAAAAAAATGTCATCATGCTTTCTCTTAAATATGATCTGTGATCTTTGAGATAATTTTAAACGCCGTATAATAGATAGCATGTTTGTATGCATTAATGCAAAACAACTTTTACATTGACATATAAAAAAAGGGTATCCAACTTGAATAATGGTTTAGATTTAAAATGAATTTTGTTTTATCATTAATTCAAATAATATGTCATCACAATTTGTCACAGTCTTTCGTGGTTGGATGTGATATTTAGAACTGAAATCGTCATTAATCATTTTGTATCCAATTTTTCAATAGTTTATTTGTATAAGTATGTTAAATTAATAATATTGTACAGTTGTTTTTTTTAGTTCTTGTTATAAGTATTCAAACCTTTAAGCTTAGAGATATTATCTTGGAAGTAAATTGAAATTTCGAGTAACTCTAATTAAAAATATCAAACAGGTAATTAATTACAATCGATAATCCACTGTTTTGGCCGAAACGCTATGATACTATGATACATAATTAAATGTATGAAAAACTGTTATATTTATATGAGTTTGTCGTAACAGGTGTTTCGCCACACAATATTGGCATCATCAAGTGTTACAAATATTTTAAAAATTGTTGTTTGTTACACTCGATGATGCCACCATACGCTGGCGAAACAGCTGTCGCGACAAATTCATTTATAAGGATTAATTGTATCTCAATAGAAACGAAGATGCAAATTGGAAACAGAATATGGTGGTCGAGGAGTTTACCGGACTTATGACCTGTCATTGGTTGGGTTAAGTGTACGCTTTTTGTAATACAACCTTCCCCATTCCGCTCTTCTTACGACCTCCACGTCTGACAATTTTTTTTTGGAAGATGTATATATGCTACAATGTTGGGAAACACTTCACATTTTTTAGTTCAATCTACACTAGCGCCATCTATTAAGATTGGATAACAGTGTATCAAATTGATACATTTAGTAATTTAGTTATATACAATATGAAATGAAATATTTCAACAATATAATAGAAAGGATGACAGAAAATTATGCCATAAACGTTTTAATAAAATAGAACTGACTCTGCAATATTGCGAATCGTAAATACGTTTAATCAACATTGCCATTTTGTTCTATTGTCACTTGCAATTTTTTAATTGTGAATACATCTGTACAAAGAAAAATAGCATTTTCTGTGAAGCAATTTGCACTCAGTACCTACAGAGAGGACAATAATTCTTGAATCGTTTGACTCTAACTCCCACGCTTCTTTGTGTCCCAATCCTCCATCCTCCATATGCAACATACGCCAGACTATACCGCTGCAGATAGTGAGTACACCATCATTAATATTGGCTTTGCGTAACTTTTACGGCAATACGTTACACTCTTCCGAGAAGCGAACAGACTGCGATATTGCGAATCGGAAATACGTTTAATCAACATTGCCATATTGTTGCCTTGTTCACTGTTAAGTACTTTGCAATGTATAATATTACGTCTTAATAGTTTTAATGTTTATAAACCTAATAGAAAGCTGTGTATAATCAGAATTAGCCTACCCTGTCTGCTCATTCTTTATCAATTTATGACGACCTCTTCGGCAGAGTGATAAGTGACTACCATACCGGAGGTCCTGGATTTGATTCCTGGCGCGGCAGTGTGATGGATACACTGTCTTTGGTCTGGTGTAGAATTCTCGTGACAATAAAATGGCGATAGACTAGCTACCTATCACATGTCATGAGAATCAATATATTAGCTTAAAAATCGTATACAGTAATTGGGTTCAATGGGCCTATTGTGTACAAAAAAATATATATGTATGAAACATTATACAATAAAAACTATAGCAATATTTATATACATGCCATTATTTATTATACTTCAAAAAATTGTTTACACATTTAGTTCCTTGATTATCTGATGACCTATACAATGAAGATCTATCAAATATTTGTATAGGAAAGTCATAACGTAAAATAAATTTTTGAAAAGCAAATATTCGATTACATTTTTTTTACATATCTCGTAGGAATATTTGATGGATTTTTTTTTCTAAAGCAAGTTTTTGATCATGCAGAAAAGGTGATTTTAGAGCATAGGTTTTCAATCTTTTCTGGGCCACCGCCCTCTTTACAAGAAAAATAAACATTCAACGCCCCCCTCTCATAAAAGTTATTCTAAATATTAAGAAACGCATAGTTGAATTTTAAGATATTATTAAATATTTTATGTATCTGAAAACGACATATGGTAGAATATCGAACGAAGAAAGGGAAGAAATGATTAACGTGTTTTTTTGTATTTTAGGACTATATGTTTTGATCTGCCCACGCTCTCTATTTTTTCTGGGTCTTCTACTGCCCCCCTGAAAGTCTCAAACACCCACAAGGGGGCGTTATCGCCCAATTTGAGAACCTAGTTTCTAGAGGGACCACATTGAGTGGATGGATTCAGTGATGATTCCAAGATGCACGAGACTCCAGAGAACCATGGACCACTAAATAGATGGAGAGAAAGCTAGATGTCTCCACAAGACCAATATTGATAACCTGTCAAAACAGGTCGCAAGATCTATATTAAAAAGAAAAAGAAGAAAGAAATATTTGATCGTCTCTGAATATTATTAAATTGTTTAAAATCCTAACATTACCCAAATGTTTATAAAATTAGGAAAAATTGTTAAAACCGGTTTAATTTCCGAACAGTTGAATACTGATTTTCTTGTGGTTATTTCTTTAGTTAGCCCGTATCCATCCAGACTGAAGCTACAGAGCGTATAGTGCTCGCAGGGTACAGAGTGCAGTCTCCAGCCGACAGCCGGCACACACCTTTAAACAGGCAAACCGAAATGTTGACAGGGCGAGTTAGCGCCTCCAAACACGATCTGACCAACAATCACAATGCAAATTGAACAACTTTAACATTTGTTTGCGGTACAAATATCTTGGCCAGAAATCTGTTTACTAAATGTGATGCATTGTACCGCGAGGCGAACATTTCCACGGAAGAAATTTCCAGCGCCGAATACACCTGGCGTAATAATATTCCACGTCAAAGGAAGTTGTAAAATTGGTTTGAGGTAAAAATACGTTTTTCTTATGAAAATAACATAGAGCATTTGCTCACTTAAGAGGCATGTTAATAAACTTTTTTTGCATTCGTGACTACGCAGATTAATCTCCGTTTTTAAAACCATATATAATATAAGTTTTTTCTTATGAAATCATGTGATATTTAGAACGTTGATTTGAAATTCGTAATTTTAATATTACTAGTTAGTTTGTTTAATGTCATACAACAATATTCAGAACAACATTCAAAATAATCCAGAAATATTATCGGGCATGCGCATCGTGTGTATTTTGAATTTCTTACTCAGAAAATCAAAGTATTCCTATCTCACTCTCTAGTATTTAAAATATTCTCGTACTCTTTCTTTGACAACATCCGGATTTTAACTTATTTATATAACAACAACAACAACAAACCATCACGCCGTTTTTCGGCAGGGGTAGGCAGAGAGAATGGACCGCCACACTACTCTATCCTGACAAACCTCTATAGCTTCCTCCACATTCATACAGCGAGTCATACGCGCATGTCGATTCTTCCGACTTTTAACATGACCAACATTTAAAATTTGAGTAATAACCATGTTTTCCTCGGTCTGCCTCGACTCCGTACTCCATTAACATCATTAACGTATACTTTCTTAACCATTCTTTCTCCATCCATGCGTTCCATATGTCCGAACCATCTTAGCGATCCTTTCATAATTTTGTTCATAATACCTTATTTATAATTTTAATTGAAAATAAACCTTTCGTTTGTTCATATTTGTTTCCATTTTTTGTAATAACGTTGTTCATGCGGAATTAATATTGATTTTGAACCAATTTAATAATGTGATTTAATTGTATCGTCGCAAGCATAAACCGTGTCATATGTATTTGTGAATTGATTTACCACAATAACCACATTAATAATACAAAAGCAATTGTTTTGCGTTGTAGTGAATAAACTTGTAATTAAGTTTATTCTCGTTCGAACACAGAATCAATGTTTAAATCTTGAAACAAGTAATTCATGAGATCACTTGGTCTTTGATCGGTACCAGCCCCGATTTTCCTCCGCTATTGCTCCACTATATGTCGGAAATTTCTTTCGTAGGCTTTGAGGTTGGATATTGCTGGATAGTGAGAGTAGGATTTATTGGAGGATGTGGTGGATTGGGTCCAACGTTTTAGCCTGATTACCCGAGTAGGGGAGAGTGTGGAAGGGTCAAGAGTGGCCTTGAGCAGGGGCTAAGGTCATGGGTTGAGACCGAGGGAAGATAATAGGAATTGGCCTTAGGTGGGGGGCGGTGGTCTTGGGTGGGGGGCGGTGGTCTTGGATGTGGACCGATGTGATAATGGGATGAGGCAAGGAGCCTAATCAGAAGTTGTAATTTTAGCTGACTGGCTGGCGGAAAGGCGTGCAAAGAAAAGCACATTTATTTATATTAGTACCCTATGTGATAGTTCTTCCATTATCAAGCACCGTAATAATAATTAACCAACTACGGCAATACACTTACATGTACATGTAATTTTTTAAATCCATATAACTTTCCAAGAAACACTAAAACAATGGGCATAATGCATAAAAATGACATTTATGAGAAATTTCAAATGTCAGCTTACCTATACCATAGACGCCATCTAGTTGCCACTTCACGAAATCACGTAAATGCATTTACACATAATAATAATCAATATTAATATCATTTATAACTGAAGTGTTTACCCAAACGGTTATTAACTAAGTGTATGCCGATTCTCCTTGAAAATTATTATCGTTACATGTTATACGAGTATATAAAAATAATTATCATTAAAAAATAATCCATTTAATTTACCGATAACCAGTTATTAAGATGTGTGTCTCTGTGGTATGTACCAAATAACGACCAGAAATGTTGTCCCTTTAATAAGAGTGAATTTTGAAAAGATACACCGCCTGATATTCTTTTTTTGATACATATTTTTACACTTTTTCATCAAAATAGCATCGCAAACTTTACAAAGAATTTTTAACTCCAAACATGATCGATTTGATAGTACAGGTCTTAAATTTAATAGCGCGATTCCTCCATTCATATCGAAGAAGAAATCGTTGTGCATATGTGACTCGATTCCTACATGAATTTTGAGGAGTTAATGTGAATATTTTAGACAAGAAAAGTGTTGCAGTTTATCTTTTCTACCTACCGACATGGTAAGTTAATTGATTTCAAAATAAACCATAACCTCCTGCTTCAGCGTAACATAAGATCTGGCAATACGAAAAACAATCTTCCCAAATCTTCGGCGAAGGTATTTTGAAATATCTAAAGTGTGTTTTAGGTGGACCAAAAGAAATAATCAGGTAGGTAGGATAGGTAGGAGATGATACAAAAAAGGCGCTTCGAGTGAATGTTGAGATAAAAACTTTACACCATTCCGTGAACATTTGTCCGCCTAATATACCCAATAAAATGACAAAAATAAAGATTGATGACTCTCAACTATTTATCGTCTTTTTTCAGATTCATCGCGTGTAAAATCTTTTACATTATTTTGAAAATAACTTTAAGCGGCGGTTTATTTACTTGTTTAAAATGCGAAAATGAATTTTCATTTTATTAATATAATTTACACAATCCATATATTCATTGAAAAATTATTTTTCCTTTATATTATAAATAAAACATTTATGTATTATAAATAGGTACATAATTATTCAACTTTTTATAAAAAAAAAACAAACAGCAAATAAATGTAAAACATAAGAACCATACATATACTTATTAAACATTTTTATTAAATAATATAACGAATTTGCATTTCTATAAAATAAAATAAAATTACTCTCTGAAAGTCGCTTATGAGAAAACTAATAATTTATTGTTTTTTGAATAATGATGTAAAACTCCATATTAAAAAAATAATATGAATTTAAACGTCTGTCTTCTAGTAGTTTTATTATATTTAAGTTGGAATGACATGTTTCGCCCTTCTAAGGGATTATCATTTAATAATGCCTTAAAAGTGCACGACATGTCATTCCATCTAAAATATAATAAAACTCCTAAAATATAGACGTTTCTATTCATATTAATTGATGATTTTTTCAATTCTATTTAATGAGTAAATTAACGCATTAACATGTCATGTTTTATGACAGAAGTAATTTTATTTTTTGTCACATTCACCAGTGAGTACTCAGTTTTATACAAGTTATAGGTTTATATATTTACCCACAAACAATTAGTTAATATTAAAACAACGCAAGGTCGAGTAAACGAAAGTAAATTACTATTTCATTGAGAATGATATATGGTATATGGGTTATGTACATAATACTTGTGCGGAAAAAAGAAAAAGGAAAATAACTCAAATATAAATTAATTAATATAATAAAGTAGCGATAATACTATAATTTTATTCAATAATTAAATTAAGCGGTGTTTTTTAACTACTTGCACTTTTCTCTTTATTTCGACAGCGACCGATTTCGCCAGGCTCGCTGGCATCGACAGACTGGTGACACTATTGCAAACTGAGTATTTTATATAAATACAGATCAGGGGTAGTAAACGTGATTGTATACAAATTTAATCTTCAAATTGGAATGAAAATTTTAATGTATTTAAACATTGATATTACAGGTATTCAATAAGATTTGTATTATTTCTTCTGTCGATGCCAACAAGCCTGGCGAAACCGATCGTTTTCGAAGTAAAGACAAAAGTGGAACTAGTTAAAAAATATTGTTTTATTTAATTATTATTTAAAATGAACTTCCATCTAGAGATTTATGTAAAATCATTTGATTATCTTAAAAAATATATTTTAGTGTTTGAAAGAAAATGATTTAATGAAATAATGACAAGTTTTAATTGTGATGTCTGTAACGCTTCAATTGTGAAAAAATACACTGTTTATTTTTTTAATTTTCACTCTCTGTCACAAGAGGGCATTGAAAAACTAAATGCCAGTTCACCATTTGCAGCGCATTCATAGATAAGGAGAAGGAGAGTTGATTTTGAAAAGGTTTCATGATAGGTATCGTATAATACAATCAATGCGATGAATATTTATTTTTAAATTTAGTTCCAAATGCATTTGTTTTAAGTAAAGAACTGATCACATGTTAAGTAGGCGCGCATCTGAATAAATTCAAGTCGCGGCTGCTTAGCATTACAGGTAGGATAATGTGTTTATGTAAAAGTCGGACGTGCTTAGTAAACGGACCAATAACGTGTTCTACTATGGCCCGTAATGGACGCGATCACACCGCTCGGTCCGAGTGGCCCCGCTCACACTTTCACGCGGGAGATCATTGGCTGAGGAATTTAATTGACGAGCAGGTAACAGTGCCCTGCCGGCCTCTCGTCTCTTCCTCTCCTGCACGACGCGTTGTCTTTTTCTCTCGCCTTCCTCATTCAAGAATTCCTCGCCTATTCCCGATGCTCATTTGTGTTTACTGACTCCATGCCGCATCAAACGAGCACATAATGTACACGTTTATAATGGTATTTACAACTGAATAGCAACAGCCAACAATGGTCTACTATTTTTACGTGTCATTTTACACGTAGGTACCATAGTAAGTACCACATTCTTATTTTTATTTATTACTAAAATATCAAAGTAATTTTCAATAAATAAAAAAATAACATTTCGTTGCCACCTCCCTAACCTCTTAATCAACAGATATAGAAATTATTTTACCGAAACTGAAGTAGATAATTTAACTGTTTGCCCAAAATAAATCAATTATTTTACATTTGATACCCTTTTTCATATTTAAAAATTTGCAAAATAGGTACCTTGCATCAATACTATTAACCTTTTCCACCATTAAAATCTATCGCCCGCTGTATACTACATTTTTTTAATATTTAAAACATCATCTGACAAACGTATATTCATATACAAGATTCAAGATTATGTACATAGATGGCGTTTGCTTCCATGTTTCTTTTTTATCGCGGACATCGTTATTATTCAACAATTCCATAAGTTTATTACATTTTTATCACGCTCCTCCCTGAAATCCATAAACATGAGCCATTTCAATCGCCTGCAATAATTGCATAACCAGTTTATATCAATTCCCTGATCGATAACTCGCCGACTGCGGGTCTTAGGGGCCTAGTCTAAAAAAAGAAATTGATATCAGTAATCATGTTACATATAGAGGACGTCGCCTTTATGCAAAGTGATCTGTTAACACTTGCACGGCGTGGATAATAGATAATGTTACCAGATATACTTAGAAGCCAGACCGGATTTCTTACTTTGTCAACAAGATCAGGGATAAATCGTTAAAATCTGCTTATTTGCAGCCTGCCTAGTTTACGAGTAACATGAATCTTACAAAAAAATGATGAAAATAACAGCGGTAAATATAAGATAAAATACATATCATATAAAAAATAAAGAATGGTAGAAGAAAGCATTTTTAATAAAATTTCAATTAGATCAATGAAATGGAATTGAGATAATAATATTTAAAATATCAACTAATTTACAAGGTGTTGTATTCGGGCAAAACTTTACCGCAATACAAACAATCGCGTTTGACTCTATTTTTTTGTTTTTTCTTTTTCAACAGATTTTTCTCATACATTTTTTTATTTTTTATTCCGATAATGTATAAAGAATTATATGCGAATGACTTAACGCCAAATTGGCTGAGAAAAATGTGGAAAAACCAAATCAATCATATTTTAAAAATCAATGATAAAATATAATCCTGGCGCGTGCATAACTCGCTATGTACTCGTACATAGAGAGGATGTAAGAGATTTTCAATAATTTTAGATAAACTTAAGGCGTTAACACTGTGGAATTCCATAATGACGAATTTTTATGAATTAAAACACTGTTTTTTCCACTTTTGAGTTTATTTTTCTCGACATGTTTCGAAGGCTTACACCTTCATCATCAGTTTATATCGTTCTCCCGATGATAAAGGTGTAAGCCTTCGAAACGTGTCGAGAAAAATAAACTCAAAAGTGGAAAAAACAGTGTTTTAATTCATAAAAAAATATAACATGTAGTAAAGCGTTGCGTTCTACCCACACATTATACCACTCCGAAGAAATGATGTTGTTAACAATTGTATTAATAGGGTGCATTGTAAAAGACATATGTTATGTATTTTATAAAAATTAATTCTATATAATTTAATTCTATGTAGGTACTTTTATGAGTACGTAATAATTCGTACATATCGGTTTAGTTAAAGCGTAACCTACTCATATCGTAAAGTGTTACTAACCTTCATAGATGCCTACAAACTACACCTGATAAGAATTTGGATCCATTGTAAAATCATTAAGTGACCCAAACACGTTCATGGGCCGGTTACATCCCTCACAGATTCTGTGAGAAAACATCCCAAGAGCACGCGAGCCAGGCTCGGGACGATTATACCCGGGATAACAGTAATTCAAGCATTATACAGAGAGCTTACCTCTCCGTGGTGCAGGCATAAAGTCAAAAGGAAATAGTCGCTTTAAGGCACACTCTAAGCGATAAGTCTAAATGTTACTACTTGTCAATGTGTTTAATTGTATATTTAAAAAAAATCGACTCTTAGAGACTTGTCCCAAAGATAAAATCGAGCCCACCCGTCTTCGCGGTAACACTACAAACCAAAATGTGGAACCGAATACAACAAATAAACAATACATTAAGGTGTGTCACAATGTAGCAAAGGATCAATTCATTTCTAGCAATATTTTTTTTTCTCTTTTATAGAAGGTGACGTTTTTATAAAAGGGCACGGTTTTCAGACCGAGCGCCGATAAGATCAAGCGTCCGCATCGGTAACACACAGGGCGAAACCACGCTAATAGTCTTCGGGAATAGTAAATCTCTGGTTTAGCACTTGTCCCCGGCGTGTGGTCGCCCCCGGAGCCCTGATATATTGCCCTTTAATTTGGGCCCAACTCCCCGGCCGCAGATAACAATAGACCGACTTATCCGATCGAAGAAAAAACGCGCGACAATCGGATAGCTCTTGGCGACGGATCTACGTTGTGCCCGAGGGGATAGCGGAGGCTTTGACACACGATTTTATGTGCAAAATGAATGAATTCACGATAGTGAATGATTTGGTTATGTGCTGAGTCATTTTTTAATATTTTGATCTTTTTAAATACTTAAACGCGATTGAAATACAAAAAAACATTGTCATTTATCGCATCACCTTCGTGGCAGAGTGGTAAGAGAACTTTCATTCAGACTGTCCTGGGTTTGATTCCCGGCGACGGCAGTGTGATTGTCACACTGTCTTTGGTCTGGTGTAGAATTCACGTGACAGTAAAATGGCGATAGATTAGCAACCTATCACATGTCACGTGAATGAACATAATGGCTAAAACCAAATTGAATACATGAGTGAGTACAATGAGTGTTCTTGTGCCGACCCTTATGTATGGAAGTGAAGCATGGAACTGGCAAAAGAATAATGAAAGTAGAATAAATGCATTAGAAATGAGATCTCTAAGACGAATGTGTGCCAAATTTGTATATGATAGAGTGACAAATGCAAGTATAAGAAGTGAATGTGGTGCGAATGAAAGTGTTATGAACAAAATAAGAAAAGGGTCATTAAGATGGTTTGGACACATAGAATGAATGAGTGAAGACAGAATGGTAAAGAACGTATATGTAAACGGCGTGAACGGAGCTAGAGAAGGCCAAGGAAAACGTGATACGATCAAATCAATCAAATATTGAATGTCAATCACGTGAGGAGTCGGAGAAATCGACGTGCGTGCATGAAAGATGTATGAATGTAGAGGAAGCGAGAGAAGCATGTCAGGACAGAACAGTGTGGCATTCCATTCTTTCTGCCTACCCCTCCGGGGAGACGGCGTGATGGTTAGTTAGTTAGTTAGTCAAATTTAAAAACATAATTGGGCTCAAACGACCCGTTGTATATAAAAAAAAAATTTTAAATACCCAAATGTCCTGCCTGAGAAATATCCTAGGGTGAACCGGAATTCAGAGGGTGGAGGAGTTATTCCAGCTAACACAGGACAAAAAGCCTACGCCAGGGTGATAACCGACGTCAGAGGGTCCTGACATGGCACTTGAAGAAGAAGAATCTTACTGTACTTTGAATGTCAACTTTAAACGTAACTTGGGAAAATGCATCTCCATCCACAGACCTCAAACCAGTTCTCCCTATTATATTCAGTTGCTGTCACACAATCTTTTGTTTGATTAATAATTAGAAGTATTCGTTTAAGCAGATTTAAAATCCCAATATTTTGAACTACAAGTTATATATTTTCTACTTTAAAGAAACAATGATTATGAAAGTATACGTAAACGATGTGAACAGAGTACGGTGTCGTGGAAGACCGAGGAAAACTTGGCATTACCTAATTAATCCAATTTTACCGGTCGGCCATGTTACAAATCGTAAAAAAGGACGTGCATGTATGACTCGCTGTATGGATATGAAAGAATTTAGAAAAGTGTGTCTGGATAGAGATGGATAGATATAGGATAGTAGTGTGGCGGTCCATTATCTCTGCCTGTCCTTGCGAGGAAACCGCGTGATAGTTTGTTGTGTTGTCGTTGTTGTTATGTTATATCATATATTTTTAATTTGCTTTAAAATCGTTCTAATTTTTATTTTCGAAAAGATAAAACTATAATATTTAATTAGTTTTGAGTGCCTTTTAATCTTAATTATAATCGAACTTCTTCAGCGCGTGCTGATTATATGAATTATTAAATATATTTGATAGTTGGGTCTTATCACTATCTATGTTTATAGATTATTTAATAACAGAAACAACGCATTCCTAAAATTATTATCAAAAATTCTTATTTGCCTTTTTTGATATTATCTTCGTGATATTGAAGACACTATTTTGAAATGTATGTGAAACGATCATTTTCTTTGTTTATTGTTTCTTGAAAATGGGGTAAAACTCTAACTAACTAACCATCACGCCGTCTCCCCGGAGGGGTAGGCAGAAATAATGGAACGCCACACTGTTCTGTCCTGACATACTTCTCTCGCTTCCTCTACATTCATACATCTTGTCATGCACGCACGTCGATTTCTCCGACTCCTCACGTGACCGACATTCAATATTTGATTGATTTGATCGTGCCACGTTTTCCTCGACCTTCCTCTATTTCTAGCTCCGTTCACGCCGTTTACATATACCTTCTTTACCATTCTGTCTTCACTCATTCTTTCCATGTGTCCAAACCATCTTAATGACCCTTTCCTTATTTTGTTCATAACACTTTCATTCGCACCACATTCACTTCTTATACTTGCATTTGTCACTCTATCATACACAGAGTATCCACACATTCGTCTTAGCGATCTCATTTCTACTGCATATATTCTACTTTCATCCTTCTTTTGCCAGTTCCATGCTTCACTTCCATACATAAGGGTCGGCACAAGAACACCATTGTGCACTGCCATCCCTATTCCCTCTAACTAACCCCTAAAACTCCCTATTAAATAATAAATATAAATGAAAATGTCTGTTTCGTTACTCACCTTAGGCACATTTAACGACCTTCGTGGCAGAGTGGTAAGAGCTCTGACTTCCATACAGAAGGTCCCGTAATTACAGTCATACATTTGATAATGCCTTAGAATATAATATAAGTTTAAGAAAACAGACGTTTTCATTCGTATTAATGTGATACTAGTCGAACATTGGACATTCGGAAGTATTTATTTGATTTAGGTATTCGTATTATTTAGCAAGAATTGGTGTTCGTTTGTGCCTCGAAGCCTTCAGGCGCGGCGCGTAGTGGGGTCTCTCTGCGGGCGGCCCCCACAAATATTTCCGTAGCACCTCACTCGTTTGTCATGTTTTTTTATTCGGAGCCCCGGTCCCTTTCTTTCCTTTGGCAACGCAGACCGCCCTTATTCAACTACGCATTACAAATATTATGAAATGTAAGTCAAAATGATCTTCTATTTAATAGACCGGCCCTTTTTGTTGCGGTTTGGCGGTGGACGCCATTTTATGGTGATCGTTTCTTTTGTTGGCAGTGAAACAATGGCTGGGAGCATGAAAAGTTTCTAGTCATCGGTCATCGGCCATCGTCGTTCCGTATTCCGGCTAACTTTCGTATATCGCAACGCTTTATGTAAAAGATTATTAGGCTAATGTATGATTACTTACTGACCGAGAAAAACCTAGATTTCATTATTTTGGACAATTTCTAAACAAGCAAAATAATTTCTAAATTTTGATATTAGAACCGAACAAAATAATAAACGAATGCTTATGAATACGAATACTTCAGTTTTGTCAATGGGAATATAAGGAAATTTCCGAATAACTTAATTTTGAAAAAAAACTGATATTTACAGTATATTAACTAACTAACTAACTAACTAACCACCACGCCATTCCCCGGGGTAGGCAGAGAGGATGGATCGCCACAATGCCCTGTCCTGGCATACCTCTCGGACTTCCTCTACATTCATACATCGTACCATGCACGCACGTCGATTATTCCGACTTTAATTTGGTCATGCCATGTTTTCCTCGGTCGTCCTCGGCTTCTTTTCCCTCTCACGCTGCTTGTGTACAACTTACTGCTCGAGTACAGTATATTAATGTTTATTTTTATTTATTTAAATTGTTTGCCCAAGAAAGAAAAACTAGAAAGGCTAGTATATTAAATAATCCATTTATTCAGGTTGATTAAATGATTCTTCGAGTTTTGCATATAGTCTATGTTGTGTTCCTGATGGATATCTTCAATAGCGTATTCTTCTTCTTCTTATACTGGTTGGCGGCTGATAGGACCTATTTATGCAGAGTTTACCGTTCTTGCCATATGTACTCCCAGCTGTCTTTCTATCTCTTGGGAGGTCTTCTGATCCCTCCTATAGCTTCTTCTTTGTCTCCTTAATGGTGTTGGAGATTTTTACTCTTAAACTGAGATTATTCGTCTGGTGTGTTGTCGGTCATAAGGCCGATCTTCACTTACGCAGCCCCAATCTGGGGCTATGCAGCTTCGAGTTACATACGACAACAAAATAAGGCTATCCGTTTACATAACCTTCATGGAGCAGGATCACACAACTGCACCTATAATCGGGAATCCCGATGATAGATGAATTCATTATGAAACTTTCCGAACATTTTTACAAAGGACTCCCTTCACATCCTAAACCCACAATAAAAGACCTCTCAAATTACGACCCAAACACCTCCAGCCGCCACAAGCGCCCAAAATCGATCATCCTTCAGAGGAACACTCGGGGCACACAAATCATGCCCCCGCATAAACTAACAACCCACCAAATCACCTTCCAACAATGTTTCCATCAGACGTAAGAGGAATAGCCACACGAGCTGAACCTCATTAAGCCAGAAGATCCAAGCTCAAGTCCAAGAAAGAAATGGCGTTTACTGGAAAATTGATATGTGGTGCTGGTTACCAGCGGACCGAGCCCGGAGGGGCGTTGGAGCGATAGGCGGGAGGATGACCAGTGACTGGTGACGGAAATCTTTATCTCAAGCGCCGTTAAGCCTGGGCCGATTGACTTGGAGATAAGGCGATCGATATGCGATCAGGCTCACGGCACGCGGTGAGGCGGCTTCACCTGATCAAACACATCTTATTGTAATTCAATTAAGGTTATGAAAATACACGCCGGATATTATCATACGATAACATTTCAAAACACTCTTATTCAACAAATATCAACGGTAATCATGATTAATGTGTTTTACTTAACTAAATCAATACTAAAATTCTAAGTTAATACAATAAGACGTAATTCGATACAATATATTTTAATATTCTTTAAGTATCGTGTAGATAACATATCAAAAATTTATATTTGTACTGAGCTTACGGACACTTCTGATATAGTACAACGAACTCGCAGCTTAACTTAAACCAAACTTACGTAATATGTTTTTAAACCACTGTTAAACTGTATCCAAAGTAGTCATTTCTTGTTTCTTGTATTTAGCCTATCGTTTCTACCGATGCATCACTTACCTTGATGATGCAGACTGAAAAAATCTACCCGAGATATCACGGAATACTGTTACATAAATGAACCAATTATAATCTCAGTAGAATAACAGAGAATCAATAATCTATCTATAAGTTACATGCTATAAACCGCATTAAGTATTTAAAATTGAGAAAAATGCACCTTTACTAAAAGATTTATTATATTTTATGTGATGATAGGTTTAAAGTGTACATTCAAGTATGTTTTCGTATATTTTAAATATTATTTATTTTTTAGAACCTGAAGACGATATAACGGCTTAATAAGTAATCTATTTTTAAACTCATCAAAATAAATATTGAAAGGTTTAGCGATAAATTCAGAAGACAAACAAAATTTGAAAATGAAAGAAATAAGTTCCTACGCTTTCCAAAACGAATAACGCGTTTTAGGTGTATAGTTAAAATATGATATGTTTTTATCATAATGAATGTCGGTCACGTGAGGAGTCGGAAAAATCGACGTGCGTGCATGACAAGATGTATGAATGTAGAGGAAGCGAGAGACGTATGTCAGGACAGAACAGTGTGGCGTTCCATTCTTTCTGCCTACCCCTCCGGGGAGACGGCGTGATGGTAAGTTAGTTTTAGTTAGTTTTATCATAATGAAAATAAAGTAAATAATTCATTAAAAAAAATCCTTTGTTATTGGGTATATTTGGTTTAATTCCACTTGGTTTTATGGCTTCGACCGGTTTCTGCACTTGAAGATGATAGCGAGCTGCCGAAACCGGCCGAAGCCATAAAACCAAGTGGAATTTAATTAAATAGCTTCTTCTCCGGTCTCAATCTAATGATTGGTCTGCAGCAAGGCGATGCATCTCCTCTTCCACTGCGCTCGGTCCTCGGCAACTCTTTTCAACTTTGCATAAGAGGTGCAGCCCATATCTCGGCAAATCTGATCTAAGTTCTCCTGGCGAGGTCGTCCTTTGACAATCGACCCCTCGACCATTCCTTCCAATACGTCATGCAGGAAACATTCGTGTCGCAACACATGACCAATCCATCTCGCGCGCCTCTCTGCTATGGTGTTCAACATGTGCCTATTCTCTCCAACTTTGCTCAACAACTAAATATACTCGTAAAAATCTTATAAATGATTTTTTTAATTACTATTTTTATTTTTATTATTTACAAGAAATTTCAATTAATAATATTTATATTTTGAAGGTTTTTATCACTTCATATCTCAAATACAGTGAATAAAACGGTTTCGTTATATTTTTTTAATGTGCTTTGTACATGAAAGCTTAATAAGCTCTCTTTATTGAATCGCGCGTGTGTAGTCCAGGGTATCAGCTTGGGTATAATCTATTTTGTAAATCTTATTTGTTTTCACCCGGCGATATCAAATAGACCGACGACCTCATCTGCGGTTGTCTAATTGTTTTACAATCACGCTGTAAAAGAAATCCCCTCTGATGGACGAGCTTCGGACAGATTAGGAGGCTAAAAGACACCGACCCGCTCGGCCCGGGGTGGCGGCGAGGCGCGGCGGGCATTAGCCACTTTGGCTACATATTTATACGACCTGCAATATTTGTTTAAGACCCGATGCCGACCCATATTATGGAGAGTAATAATCCCACGAAATGCGGTGTTATGACTCCACTAATCTATTTATTTTCTCATTGTTAATTATGTTAAATTGTATTGTTTATATTGTATTTAAGCCCCGCTACATAAAAGTTTTTTTGTATGAATATTTCAATATTTTAATAATTTCATTTATTTATTTAAACATATCAAAAGCATCACAGAACTACATTCCAATACACAAATGATACATAATTTTAGTTTCGCAAGTTTCTATGATAATTTTAGTTTATGTTTCCATGGTCGTGCTTTCAGCGTTGCGGGTCCGTTGGCGTGAAATAGCTTCCATGTTAGTATTAAGTATAAGAATAGTGACGTTAAATTTAAGAAACTTCTAAAGACTGCACTGTTCGGTCAGTCATTGATTTTACAAAACGGCGCACTTAAAATACAAGTCATCAGAATAATAATATTATTAACAAAAAGTTTGAGATACAAGAGTAAATAACACATAATGAAAGAACTCAGGGAAAAATAGAGGGCCGCAGGGGGGCAGGGAGAAGGCAGATCTCTTGGCTGCGCAATGTGAGGGAATTGACGGGAATCGGAACTGTGGAGGAGCTATTCCGGACAGCGCAGGATAGGGAAGAGTTTACCAGAGTGATCGCCAACGTCGGGGGGACCTGAAAGGGCACTTTAAGAAAAAGATTATTTAATACCAATTTGGATCAAAACTTATTTTAGATTTTTGGCACCTTTGTAATGTCCAGGCGTCAATTTTAGATAACATTAATTTTAAATTTTCAAAATAAAATTTAAAAAATGTATAAACGGAATTGTACTGGTAAAACGGAGTGTTTTCGTGAATATATAGTTAAACAAATTACAACATTATTTGCTTTTGAATAATAGTTTTGTTTACAAGTCAGGGGCGGACTAGCTATAGAATGTATTGAATAATAAGGTGTAGCGGCTCTGATACACGTTTGTTCAAACTTTTATAACACCATCATCGTTTATGATATTTCACTTTAATTTTACAACCTGACCGACTATAAATAAAAAATATATAACATTTTAATCACTATAAAGTCGGTTAATTAGGAGAGGTATAACACCAGCGCACTTCCTTGAATTTTTTGATGCAGGGTACAGGGTTATTCCGAATAGTACTTTTATACAACAATATATTTATATTTATACATTTAATATCCACAGAAGCAAAGATGGCAGTACACAATGGAGTTCTAGTACCAACCCTCGTGTTTGGAAGTGAAGCTTGGAGCTGGCAAAAGAAGGATGAAAGCAGGATAAACGTTGTAGAAATGAGATCACTAAGAAAAATGTGCGGGAAAACTTCGTATGATAGAATACCGAACGATGAAATAAGAAAGAAATGTAAGGGAGACGGCTGCATCATGGATAAAATTTAAAAAAGGATCCCTGAGATGGTTTGGACATATGGAACGAATGGATGAGAGTAGAATGGTTAAAAAGTTGTACACAAGCAGCGTGAGTAGGAAAAGAAGCCGAGGACGACCGAGGAAAACATGGCATGACCAAATTAATCGATTGCTAAAAGGCGGTCACATTCGAAGTCGGAATAATCGACGTGCGTGCATGGTACGATGTATGAATGTAGGGGAATCCCGAGAGGTATGCCAGGACAGAGCATTGTGGCGATCCATCCTCTCTGCCTACCCTTCCGGGGAAATGGCGTGATGGTTAGGTAGTTAGTTAGTAAGTTCATTTATTCGAACATAGATGTGGAAAGCAACGGGAAATTACCACAATAAAGAGACCCCAATGACATCTAAAGAACTTTGCGGAAAACCAATCATTAAGGTTGAGACTTATTATAGAAATACACCCATAAATATTCTTAAAGGAATAAATCTTTGGACGGTGTCAAAAAATATATAAATACTAAACTATCTTCCCTGTGAATACATTTCACGATATGTAACTAACTAACTAACTAACCATCACGCCGTCTCCCCGGAGGGGTAGGCAGAAAGAATGGAACGCCACACTGTTCTGTCTTGACATACTTCTCTCGCTTCCTCTACATTCATACATCTTGTCATGCACGCACGTCGATTTCTCCGACTTCTCACGTGTCCGACATTCAATATTTGATTGATTTGATCGTGCCACGTTTTCCTCGGCCTTCCTCTATTTCTAGCTCCGTTCACGCTGTTTACATATACCTTCTTTACCATTCTGTCTTCACTCATTCTTTCCATGTGTCCAAACCATCTTAATGACCCTTTCCTTATTTTGTTCATAACACTTTTATTCGCACCACATTCACTTCTTATACTTGCATTTGTCACTCTATCAAATACAGATTTGCCACACATTCGTCTGAGAGATCTCATTTCTACTGCATTTATTCTACTTTCATCCTTCTTTTGCCAGTTCCATGCTTCACTTCCATACATAAGGGTCGGCACAAGAACACCATTGTGCACTGCCATCTTGGCTTTTTTGGATAGGCTTTTGTTTGCGATGACAACTTTAAGTGCACCATTAATTCTGTTGCCTGCCCCAACCCTTCTTTCAATATCTTTCTCCACCCTCCCATCCTTTGTAAACATACTTCCTAAATAAACAAATTCATCCACTTGTTCCAGATTTTCACCGTTTACACTAATGTTGCAGACTGTCATGCTTCCTTCTTTTTCGAAAATCATTACCTTAGACTTATTCACATTCATCATCAAATCGTATCGCTTGCATACCTCATACATACTAGACACCAGGGCTTGCAGTTCGTGCTCGTTGTCTGCAAGTAGCACAGCGTCGTCCGCATACAACAAACAGCTTACTGCCACACCTTCCATTTTTGCACCTGCTTCCAACCCTTTCAGCTCTTTCATACACTTGTCCATATATAGATTAAACAACCATGGAGACATTACACACCCCTGTTTGACACCTTTATTGATATCAAACCAGGCTGTAAGATCCCCATTTACTCTGACACTAGCAGTGCTTTCTGTGTACAGCGATGTAATTGCCGTGATCAGTTTTGTGTTTATTCCATATTCCGACAATATTTCCCACAGTTTACCTCTATCTACGCGATCATATGCTTTTTGCAAATCGACAAACGCACAGAAGAGTTTACGGTTTTTGGCCATAAACTTCTCTGTCACTGTACGAAGTGCAAAAATTTGATCCATGCATCCTCTGCCATTCATAAAAGCGCCTTGCACATCCCAAACTCTATCACTCGTCGTCTTTCTTACTCTTTCTATTAAAATTCTGCCATAGATTTTACCAACAACACTCAAAATACTAATAGCTCTGTAGTTTCCACATTCCATATGGGATCCTTTTCCTTTGTACAGAGGCAAAATAACTGCTCTCCTCCAGTCGAGTGGGGTATAACCCTCCTCCAAGCATTGGTTGAACAGTTTGCATATCCATGCGGAAACTACTTCGCCACCGTTTTTGATAAATTCTATAGCGATGCAGTCATACCCTACAGCTTTTCCACTTTTCATTGCTTTCACAGATCTTTCAATCTCATTCATACTTATTTTTTCTGTATTGTCATTTATACCAATCGCGTTTACACCAGTTCTAATGCTTTCATCAACACTTGTATCACCACCATACATTTCTTTAAAATACTCCATCCATCTCTCTTGTACGATCTTACTTTCCGTTAACATTCTTCCCTCACTATCTAAAATTGCTTTCACACATCCGCTTTCAGGAGGATTTCGGGCTTTCTTCACTTCCTTCCAAAACATTTTAATATTGTCCCCGAAGTTCTTTGTCATTTTGAGCCCTTCTTCCTCCCTCAGCTTTTCTTTTTGCACTTTCACTACCGACTTCACTTTCTTCTTGCACACCTTATACAAATCTTTTGCACTTTCATACTTACCTCTGTCATTCTTATTTATCGAAAGCATATTCAACCAAGCATCCTTCTTCTCTTTAACTGCACTCTTTACGTCATCATTCCACCACGCATCCCCTTTCCTTCTTCCTTGTACACATACACCACACGATTCTTTCGCTGCTTCACACAAACTTTTCTTTAAATACTCCCAGGTATTGTCAACATTCAACAAATTTACATCAGACACACACAATCTTTCGTTCACTTTTCTCACGAAATTATCTCTTACGTCATTGTTTTGTAGTTTTTCAACTTTGACTCTAGTTGGTGCGGCCACTGTTTTGCTTCTTCTGGTTCGCCATCCCCGGAAAAGGATCACTTTTGCCACTACTAAAAAGTGATCCGTTTCCATTTCGGCTCCCCTGAAACCCTCGTATCAATAGTATCCGCCCGCAATCTAGAGTCAACAATGACGTAATCTATAATTGACCTTTCATTTCCTCTTTCCCAAGTATATTGATGGATTCTCTTATGATCAAAAAAGGAGTTCGACACAAAGAGACTCCATTCCATGCATACTCCAAGCAGTCTCCTTCCATTGTCGTTTATTCTTCTATCTCCAAACCTTCCCAGGCAATCCTCATATCCACTCCTTCGAATTCCCACCCAACCATTCATATCACCGGCAATTATTAACCTTTCATTGTCTTTCTTGCACATCAATGTCTCGCTCACCTTATCCCAAAACTCATCCTTAATCGCCTCAATTTCGTTGTTGACGGGAGCATAACCAATCAACAGGAATACTCTCGTTAACCCAATCTTGAAGCGAATCCAATAAAAATTATAATAAAATATAAAATAATGGTGTAGCTGTTTCCTTAATAAAATAATATGAAATAATTGTCTGAATGTGGGAGAATCGAAAGTTAAAAAACATGCTAAACTGTTTGATACTAAACCACCCTCTATTGCTTTTACATACGTAAGTTCGGAGTAACCCTGTATCCAGCGCTAAGTCAACAATATCATCGACAGTTAAACTTTATCGCAGGTTTATATCAAGAAGTATTGGCCTTATTATACTGATTTTATTTCTGCGTTGAATGACATTGATAAAGCGTATTTCCTACTAGTTTATCAATGGTGCTTTGTGAAGCAGCGTGACGTTATTCTCGGTCAAAGTGGAAACACGTTATTTTAATTTATGCAACGTTTGCAAATAACTAAGTTATTTTTAAAAATTATCAATGTGGTCAATAAACCCACTACAGTCTGTATCTCGTTTGCTTTGATTATCAACCATTGTAAGTTATGGATTTATGTCTCTTATCTTTATTATGTGTTCACAGAATGGAATGTGTATAAAATTTTAATTTGGATTCTCTTTGCCATGTCCAATCGTCCAAGTGCATAAAGATATGACTATATTCAATGGACTTATCGACTCTATGGGGAAAAAAACATACTTTCGTGCATTTTTGTTTAGCATCATAATAATATGTCATCAAGAAAGAGTACGAAAATATTTTGAATACAAGAGAGCGAGAGAGGAATACTTCGATACTCTCCCAAAGTAATGCATTCGATGCGCATGCCCGTAAACGTTTCTGGATTATTTTTTTTTTAAATCTGATTATTGTTGTTTGATAGTAGTGTAGAAAACCAAAGGAGAATTTGGTATTGTTCAACATGTGTAAAAAAAAAGATTTTGTGATCCAAATTTTTAAACGGTGCAAAAACTTCACTTTCGTGAATATTTCACGAGTTGTAACTAGTTTGCATTTTTTTTCGCTAGTCTGTTTTTTTTAATCAATCAACGAGAGCCATGTTACTAATAAGCTTGAGACATTCAGAAACGAAACAGTGAGAAACAATACAAAGGTCACTGACATCATCCATCGTATATCGACTCTAAAATGTCAATGGGCAGATAACGTAGCTAGAGTCTCCGACGAACAATGGGCAAGAAGGCTGCTACCTTGAAGACCATGGACCGCAAAGAGAAGTGCAGGGCGATCATAACTATGATCAAAGGGTGACGATATACAATACATGAAAGCAAATGGAGGAGGCCTATGTCCAGAAGTGGACGGGAATAGGCCGAATATTTAGAAAAAGAAAATATAATTTAATAATAAGCTTAGTAATCTGGCTAGATAAAACATTTTACTGTCCAAAATTTTAAATATGTAATCAAATTGATATTTTTATACAACAGGATTTTTTAACCAAATTACTTTATACAATTTATTAACTTAGCCGAGCCATAGAGGGCTCCCTCCGCTTACCCGAAGCTGTTATAGGCATAGCGGCGCCTTTCGCCAGATTTCACTCGTGCACTCCCCAGGCCCGTCCTCCGTCCATGCGGGACTTACGTTAAAAAATAATAATAATATATGTATATTTGCAACCAAGGGGGACCCAAACCTCATTTAAGCTACGCTGCTCTCCCTCGATGTCCCAATTAACTATAAATGTACAATTTATTAACTATTGATTCTCATGACATGTAATAGGTATAGGTAGCTAATATATCACTATTTTGTTGTTACGTAAGTTCTTAATCAGCCCAAAGACAGTGTAAATATATATTTTTTTCACCTTGTCATCGGCGGGAATCGAACCTGGGACCTTCGGTGTGACAGTCATAGCTGTTGCCACTCTACTATGAAGGTCGTCATTTACCATTTGTTTTCGTGTTGTTTATTTAAAATTCGAAAAACAAATATTGTATAAGCCCAAGAATGTAGTTTCACCCTACTTGATGTGTTCTACAAAACGACAGCGAATTGAAGCATAATTGAAATCATAAATAATTCATCATTTTCCTTCACAAAGCAGCCCGCCACTTGTAAGCGGGTATCTAATACAACCAGGTATGGAGTTGCGGGTCACCCGTAGCCAAGTGCAGACCGTACTACCAGTATGTTGGATCGGATTATTGAAATTGCTAACGACCGCTAACTGTTAACGCCGAGATTAAATCTAAATACCCAGTACCATTTGATTACGCATGTTGAGTGGTTACCGATTAAACCTGCAGCTCACTGTCTACTGCACACAGATGATAAAATAATTATAGATAATTAATTACAACATTTTTTAATAAGTTTCAATCCTAGGGATTGATACTTATTAAAATACCTTACCCCCTTTGCTGGTTCTAAGGATGCCACTTGGACTTTTAATGTGGTACCATTGCTTTCCACGTAAACTATATTTGAACTATCTCAATTTTATTAAAGATAATCTAATGATTTTACTGAAATCTCTTGATGGAAATTAATTTTAAATAGTAATTAAATAAAATGTTCCTTCAAACTTCCATTTTGTATTTGTTTCAACAGCGACCAGTTTCACCAGGCTTGATTGCATTGACAGAATGGTCTAATGATCTACCCAGTTTGTTGATACCAGAGAATCTGGCGAAACCGGTTGATGTCGAAATAAAAGCAAAAGTTCAACTAGTTCCTAAAAATATCGTTTTATTTAATTATTTATTATCTGATAACTGATACATTGTATTTAAAACGCATTTTCACTCGATAGAGTGGTGTGTATATGGTACTATATATAATATTAAGAAAAAAAATACGCTCTACTGAAGTCCAATTCCGAATTCTTGATGGAGTTTATTATTTTATATTAAGTTTCTTATTTCCTTTTTTTGTGTTATAACTATTTTTTATATTGTTTTACGTGTTCTTAACTTACAAATTGAATAATAGTATTTAAATACCCCACACGGACAAAGTTTAAAAATTATTTTGAATTATTTGCATGTGATGTAAAGTCGTTTTAAATAATGATAATGAATTATATTTAACTATCCCTTAAAACTGCATGGGTAAAGTCGGAACATTGATTTTATTTATTTGTATACGTGATCAGTGGTGAGATCGTTTCAAAAGTTCTCTTTTCTAAATTAATAAGATTTGAGAAATTGATAATAGCCACTGGAGCCATGGATGCTGCAAATAACAGAAATAAGAGTAGTCACGTTCGGGGTACCTGACTCCAGGAGCGGCGCAGGCATTTTATCGCCCTTTACATATTTTTGTTTAAAATACATTGTAAGAGATGTACTTTTGTATATAATATATATTCAAACCTATAATCAATAGAATACATTAAATGTTGTATAAACGCAGATATATTAAATTTTATGTAAATGTATTATATATTTATGAAAAGACAAATGGGTTAAAAAATTCACGTGCATTATCCCCGTTTCGTATTAAGTGCACGTTTTGCGAATTACTACGAAACTCAAGAGATGAATCTGGTTTATTGTTTATGTTTACAAAAAACAAGATAAAATCATATGTGATATTATTTAACAATGTTTCAATTAAACAGTTAATTATTTTATTATTTATTGTTTCTTGAACTGTAAAACTCCATATTAAATAATAAATATGTACGAATGAAAATGTCAGTTTTCTAGAAGTTTTTTTAATATTTTATGGGAATGACATGTTTCGCCTTTCTAAGGCATTATCAATGAATTTATATATATTTGATAATGCCTTAGAAGGGAGAAACATGTCATTCCCATAAAATATAATAAAACTTCTAGAAAACTGAGTCCACGCTGCCGAGATGAAAATGTTGAGGTGGGCTGGAGGCGTCACAAGGCTGGACCACGTAAGGAACGAATACGTGAGGGGTAGCTTTAAGGTTGCCTCCATAAACGGAAAAATTAAGAGAGTCTCGACTCCGGTGGTACGGTCGTGTGATACGAAGAGACAGCGAGCACGCTGTCCAAAAAGCCCTCAGCATTCCCACAAAACCATGAAGAAGAGGTCGCCCAATGACAACATGGTGGGCCAACGTGGAAAAGGAGCTCCAACGCGAGAACCTGACGGTGGAAATGAGTCAAAATAGGAAAGTTTGGCGTTTTCGTACGAGGAGGGCCGACCCCAGATGATGGGAAATGGCAAAGGGAAAGAAGAAGAAAACTGACGTTTTCATACGTATTAATTAATTATTTTATTTGTTATTATGTTCTGGTCCTGACCCTACGCCAGCGAGCGGCGGGCACATTAAGTAATCGGTATATTTCCTAATAAGACAATGCCAGTTCGCCCATTGTTCCAGCCGACCCCGTGGTCCAGTGGGCACAAATCACATCTCCCTGGCTACAGAGCGCAGGCTGCGAGCACCAGCTCAGACGTATTTACATCTTCGCTCCCTAAATGGCCCGGAATCTTATCTATTATGGAATATAACATTCATAAGCCGCTCCGAGGATAATTCCTTATGTATAAGAGTAATGGTTTGCTATTATACTTTTTGATTCAACTACTCATGAATACGTATAACAAGCTTTTATTGTTTAATCATTACCCGTCGCTGCACGGCCCCTTTGATATTTTTCATCTAAGATCCAAGACATATATTTTTAAAATGACAGAAACAAACCGCCACTATTGAAAATTTCACCTAGAAATTATTAATACATACAATATATCAAATTTATTGAAGATTAATGAAAAATAAATATGTATCAGTGTGAAAGAGTATTATTGTTGAACATAATGAATGAAGAAAAATTGGTAAAGTAAACTAACTAACTAACTAACCATCACGCCGTCTCCCCGAAGGGGTAGGCAGAAAGAATGGACTGCCACACTTTTCTTTCCTGACATATTTCTCTAGCTTCCTCAACATTCATACATCGTGTCATGCACGCGCGTCGATTTCTCTCCTCACATGGCCGACATTCAATATTTGATTTATTTGATCGTGACACGTTTTCCTTGGTCTTCCTCTATTTCTGGTTCCATTTACATCGTTAACATATAATTTTTGACATTATTTCTTCATTCATTCTTTCCATATGACTAAACCATCTTAATGATCCTTTCATTATTTTGTTCATAGCACCATCATTCGCACCGCGTTCACTTCTTATATTTTCATTCGACACTCTATCATACACAGAGTATCTACACATTCGTCTAAGAGATCTAATTTATACCGCATTAATTCTACTTTCATCCTTCTTTTGCCAGTTCCATGCTTCGCTTTTGGTAAAATAAGTATAGGTTATAATTTGGTATAGGTTATTATTTGGTAAAGTAACTATAGGTTAACGATGTGAATGGAGCAAGAAATAAAGGAAGACAAATGAATCAAATATTTTATGTCGGCAACGAGGATTCCGAGAAAACTACGTGTTTGCATGACACAATTTATAGGTCAGAAATGTACAATGTGGCGGTCCATTTCTCTGCCCACACCTTCGGGGAGATGGCGCGATGCGTAGATAGTTATTATAGTTTTATCCAATATCATGCGGAAAACAAGGGAAATTACCATATTCAAAGGCCAATGTGGCATCCCATGACCTGCCAAAATGTAAATAGATTTTGCTGCAAAACTATATTAACTTCCGTAGGATTGAATCTTAAAAAGAAATTTGAATATACCTAATTAATTAATTTAAAATAAATTTGGCATAACCCTAAAACGGACTGTCAAACGTTTGTTAGTACGGAGATACGCTTCTTATAAATGTGTATCAAAATGATAACAATATTAATTTGTCATGGACAGAGTACATTGAACGATCAACACTTCGGCGAGTCCAATTGGAATACAAACTTACACTTCAACAACATTAAAAGTATTCAATCGTAATATTTAATAATAAATGGCGTTAAAATGAATAAGGTGATTTTAATCGCGATTTATTTTTTTCCTATAAATAAACCTTGTGTTTTCTATTCAGTGAATTTTTTTATTATTATTATATATAATGTTACAAGTTTGTAATTTTATACAAGAAGAGAATAAAACCACCCTACGTATTTGAACGTACGCAATATGTTCACTGTGACTGTACCATTCTGCGCTATCCCGTATCACGTACGCGCATGAGAAAAAGTAATGTACCTAAAATGTACAAACTCTTAGGGATACTCGCGTGTGCCAACAACACTCGAGTGCAAGTCTTCATAAATATGATAGTTTTACAAGGGGCAGGCGAAGTGTGCGGCCGAGTATTTGACGTTTCGTAATTTAAAAATAATTAATTAATAAATAATTAAATTCATTAATAAAAAACCTGCTTTTTTGCACGTTTCTCGGAAAATAACCCAAAGGTAGGGCGGTTAAATGATTTCGGCTGAAACAGATTTTTTTGCACTATTACTGTAGATATGTATTTTTATTAGTAATTTTTTATAATAATAATAAAATAGCTAATACGTGTTTCAGATAAACAACATCATTCTGGGGTGTTAAAGTTAATTATTATATTTTCAAGTTTAAATTAAATAAGGGTGATTTATTTTTGTTGATGCGTAAACAAAGCATCCTATTTAAAATAGTAATAGGTAAAAACTATGTATTATATCAGACACTTCAATTAAATATGTAGACCTAGTACGTAATAGAGGCAGTGCAATTGATATGCAGCACCCTTCAACGTAAGCAACTGTCAGATAAAATAAGATAAAGAAGTCAAGTAAGACAAATTACACAAATCAAGCAAGAGGCCTGAAATATAATACATCGCTTTGGTAATTATTTAAAAAATAAATAAATAAAATCGTTTGTACCTTTACTAAAAAATGTTAAGAATATTTATCGTGTAAGCTACCTTATGTACGTTTAGAATTCCTTTAAAACTTTTTGAAAATATATTTAGAGAAATGATATCATTTTTCCATTGCCTTTCTCTTACCGAACAGAATAATTCAAAAGCCAGCTTAGGGGATATGGTGAGACGTCAAATTATACAACTGTATATTTTTGAATAATGTACCACATCATCCTGGGTTATACTTGTCATACTTGTATCGTAAATTATATGAAATAACTTTTTGCGGACTTCACATGCGAAAAGTGTCATCTTGGCATCGTGAACGTTAAATCAAATACAATATTGTATAATTTGTATTGGAAAATATTTTTTTATTTAAATCCAATCATTGCTTCGTGAGACATGCGGAAAATAAAATGCTTCTATTATTTGGTAATTAACTAACTAAATAATCATCACGCCGTCTCCCCGAAGCAGAAAGAATGTACTGCCACACTTTTCTTTCCTGACATATTTCTCTCGCTTCTTCAACATGCATACATCGTGTCATGCACGCGCGTCTGTTTTTCTGACTCCTCACGTGACCAACATTCGATATTTGATTTATTTGAACGTGCCACGTTTTTTTCGGTCTTCCTCTATTTATAATAACATAATATAACTTGTCTCGTTTATTTTATAACAGTAAGTACTTTACACTTGTTTACGTTTATCAACATTGTTGAATGTACATTTTACACTTGTTTACGTTTATCAACATTGTTGAATGTATATTTTACACTTGTTAACATTTATCAACGTTGCTGAATTTTTTTCCTCACGTGTCCTTTGTCGTTTGTTTTACATATCCATTCTTACCAATACACTTAAAAATCCTCAAACGAAACACCAGTAACGTATGAAGTATACCTACCCCTTTATCACAACATGCAAATCACGTAAGTAACATAATATATTATATGTTTCACGCGACATATATTGATGGCAACATTATCAGCAGCGCATAAACTACGTAACTTTAACTCAAACATACATTTCCCGATATGACATAAGGTGTAATATAAACCAAATTTGTTTTTGTAGAATGTTTTATTAGCGTCGAATTTTTGGAGAATGCGTACGACGGACTAGGGAGAATGGCAAAAATTCTGAACTAGGATGAGTCTGTTTGGAACTAGAATTGTTGGCTGTAGCACCAGTGATGATACAATGGAGATATACAACTGAATATTTATATTGTATCAAAATACTTTAAAATACGCAAACACAAACAATCTTGAGCGTATTATGTTTTTTTTATATTACGATTTCAAGTGCACTAAGCTAATGATTTTAATTATCTGCAAAATGATAATAATTGTACACTTTCTGATCATCAAAGCCGTTAAAGTAAATTTAAATCATTGGCGATATTTTCTCGCATCGAGTCTGGCGATAGGTCTAGATAAGGTTATTTGACAGTTTTGTGGGAGGGAAGGCGACTGAAGATTATCGCTGATCTCTTAAAGGCTGAAACTACATCGGGGATGTCATTAACACTCGCATTCGCGTGGATTACGGAGATTACTGTCCGCAAACCACGAACCAGAGATTTTTGCATCGATTCTTACCAGTTGAATACTCATTTCATAAATATATTTTATCTAAACTTATTGAGATCGAAAGCATAGCCATTTAAAGTTATGTATTTATTACTCTAAAATTTTATTAACTAATAACATCAGTCGTAAGTAATCGCAGGAAACCTGAAAAATCTAATACTGTAATAATTTTAGAATTTTCCTATTTAAACAAGTGATTTATACACTAATTGATCTTATTTATTGTTTCTTGAACAATGGTGTAAAACACCATATTAAATAATTAATACTAATGAAAACGTCAGTTTTCTAGAAATTTTCTTATATTTTATAGGAATGACATGTTTCGCCCTTCTAAGGCACTATCAAATGTCATCCAGGACATAATACAATAAAACTTCTAGAAAACTGACCTTTTCATTCGTATAAACTAATTGATCTATTAATTTATTTTATGTCGAATTAATTTATTTTTTTGTTGTTTATTTTTTAGCATAACGGATTACACGAAGATAGCTTTAACAGTCTCCCAAGATACGTTGTGTTCACAGATTATTGAGATAAATTTTCTTCTTATTCTTCTGAAGGGTCTGATGAGCTGTTGTTGGTTGCATCCCCGTCCTTCTAGGATGAAGACTGCCAACTATCTCGTCTTTATTTTGGTGGTTGGCTATGTGGTCGGGAATCCTCCGGTAGACTATTCCCATATTCAGTCTGATTAATCCATCAAGATTAGAAATATTTTTTCTATTGTTACATATATTATTTTATTAATTCAAATACTTCTTATTCCTCTGCTTCTCCTTTTAGACCCTTGAGCTGTTCCTACGTCCCTTGGGAAGTTGACTCCCAGGTATCTCTCCATATTTTTGGTAATCTTCCGGGGGACGGAAGCCAATTGGAATCCAATTCTGGAGGGATCCATCCTCTGCATGTGTGCATTCCAGTTTCTTCTTTCTTTCTCGGATAACTGTGTTCCTCACCCTACCTCGAATAATCTTGCCAGCTTGTTAACATCAGCATCTCGGCCACTCGCACTTTGGCCTTCGTTCTTGTGATTTGATTCAAGTTCAAAAACATTAAATCAATAAAAGTTAAACAATTTAATTTGAGTAGTAAACTTTATTAATGACGGATTGATTGATGGGTTTCTATAATATCATATTATTATAGTGATGACCTCTTTACTTATTTCACGCTGTAAGATTCAATTGTCATCACACGAATAACCATAATTCATGGATCGCCAGTTGGCGAGTTGGCAGGACGATTCACGATTCCGTAAATGTATGTAAGTAGTTGAATTAATTATTTGAACATGTACATGTGTAAGTATTATGATAATGGGCAGCGCTCGTGAGAGTCCGCAGACGCCATCCAGCGTGAGAAGCTGAAGGCTGCAGCGCTGGACCAAACCGGTTCTATCCTCAGAGGAAAGCGCGGAAAATATCCGTGCATCCTTTCATCTCACTGCTTGCTCCCTGTAATGCGGCCAATATGCATTATTTATTGCTACATTGGCCATTGGACTTCGCCATTTTATGTAACGTAATAGAGGGCACAAACACATTAAAAAAAACACTAAAATTCATTCAATTTATAAACTATAATAAAACATCTAGAAAACTGACGTTTTCATTCGTAATAAGCAACAACAACAAACCATCACGCCGTTTCTCCGCAGGGGTAGGCAGAGAGAATGGATCGACACACTACTCTATCCTGACATACCTCTCTAGATTCCTACACATTCATACGGCGAGTCATACACGCACGTCGATTCTTCCGGCTTCTGACATGACCAACCTTTAAAATTCGATTAATTTGGTCATGCCGTGTTTTCCTCGGTCTACTTCGACTCCTTACTCCATTCACATCGTTAACATATACTTTTTTAACCATTCTTTTTTCACCCATGCGCTCCATATGTCCGAACCAACGCAGCGATCCTTTCATAATTTTGTTCATAATACATTCTTTCGCTCTACATTCCTTTCTAATATCAGCATTTGAGATTCTGTCGTACATCGTTCTACCACAATTATTATTTAATATGGAGTTTTACATAATTTCATTCGTAATTATTACTTAATATGGAGTTTTACATCATTGTTCAAGAAACAATAAACTAAAATTCATAACAACGAACTTATTGAGTTACCAACAGTTCATTAAATAAAATCAAAACAGTTTATTTGGTGAAAAGAAATTACAAACATATTTATAATTTAAGGCATATATTTATGAACATATGATAAAATACCAGGAACACATGAGAGATGGTTCAACTTTAATAAGACAAGATACTCTCTAAAGTCCAGAAATTTGTCGACCAAAGCTTTCACTACAATGACATGTTATAGAGGAGGGACGAGGTCTTTTTAACACCAATCTCTACGATATGTAAAACTAGATTGCCATTGATACGAAGAAGAAGAACTAGACATTATTAAACAGAATTGGTTTTTTTTAACTGAAAATTTATTTTAGAACACCGTCTTAAGGTTTATCATATATTTTTTTAATGTTTTAATTTATTTCACATGTTAAAATATCAGTAATATTAGCATGTGTAAGAATAAATGTATGAAACAAATTTATTTTTATTTGTTAAGTGCACCTTTACCAAATACTACATTTACATATATCTGTAGATCACAGTAGGTATTTTATATTTTTTCGTGGTATCCTCGCCAACTAACGTTTCGAAGATCGTTACAGACTCCATCATCGGAATAGTTAAACTCCAAATCGTCGTTCGTAGAAGATACCCCGGGACACGAATATACATACCGAAGATCCTACAAATAAGCAACGTTATTTAATGATGTGCTTCCTATCAAAAGTTAATCGTGTAAATGCGAGAATCATGTTTTACAGATAAACTTATATCGGATCAAATTGAATATGTCATTGAATTTTAATATAAAATAAGTTATCAGTATTAATATCCTTACGCGATGCAAATGTATTAATATCGTACATACTTTTAGGAGTTTATTATTTTGTCAAACGTTATTTCTTCTTCCCACTTGTGTGATGGTCATGCCAGTGGGAAGGTTAATAAGATTGCTGAATCGAAATCCTTCCAATATCAATGTTCCTTGTATTGACGATACAACATTTACTAAAATATACCTTGTATCTCTAGTGTACAATATACTGATAACTGTACAAATTTCGACCATGTCCATGTTAATAAATAATTTGGTAAATTTTGTTTGGTTTTTAAATAAACACATTTTATTATTTGAATATAATTTGTTAGCTATCCTGGGATAAAGACGTTCAGCCGTCCTTCCATCAAAGTTTAAAAAATATTTATAAATCAAGAAAAAACATGTCAAATAACTTTATGCATAACTTCCTACTTAATTGTGGCAAAAAAACGGTGTTGCTATTCATTAAAAAATCATCATTATAGATTTCCACAGTATTTATTGTTTTCTGAACAAAGATAGAAAACTCCATATTAAATAAATAATACGAATGAAAATATGTGTTTTCTAGAAGTTTTATTATAATTTATGTGCATAACATGTTTCGCATTTCTAAAACGTTATCAATTGTAGCGAAAATCAAACGCGTTGTTGTTTTTATAAAATATAACAATATTTTTTTTTAATTTCCATAAAACATTTGAAAATGCCTTAAACAAGCGAAACATATTATTCATATAAATTGAAATAAAAATTCTAGTAAACAGACGTTTTCATTCGATTTCCATAGTATTTATGGAGTAGGTCTATGATAAAATTATTTTTAAATGATATTTCAATATAAATAACATGATGGATCGAAATATTATTTTTATTATTATATGTTTAGATTTAATTTTAAGTCCGTCGTTTCGTTAAACCATTAATTTCAAGGGCGCACTAGGAATATACTGACCGTAAGTAGTATATTAAATTTAAAAATGAATGAACACAATAAATAATTATTTCATTAAAAAAAACTTGTAATAAATTTATGACTTTCTTTTTTAGACGTAATAAATGCTGTAACAGCCTCCTAGAGAAAACAATAAATTACCAGCAATTTGTTACCGGGGATGAGACAGAGCGAAAAGCAATTCGCGCGAATCATACAGAAACAATTAATCATCAGACACGTAAGGTCAAATATGCAATTTGTTATGTGCTCGAGCCCTTGAGCCTCGAGAGGCCAGCCCAGCGCTCCCATCGGCTCTCTAATAAATTAAGGTACAAAACACAAACCTGCATGAATCAAAAACGCGAGTACATTGCAGATTTCAGGCTATACGGGGCCTCGCCCGCTTATACCTGCGCCTCCTCTATACATAATTCAACGCAAAATGGCGGACGGGGGAAGTGTTACTAATATAATTGTATTATAATTGAAAACAAAGGAGGAAAATAACTCGAATCTAAAAACATTTCGGTGTACGTGTATAGAAATTGTAATTTCTTTTTGAAATCTAGTAAAATCCCAGCAAAGACAGTAACAAATGATGATCCACTTACCTAATTATTAACATGAACGAAAATTCAAACAATGTAACTAACTAACTATATAACCATCACGTCGTCTCCCCTAAGGGATAGGCAGAAAGAGTGGACTACCACACTTTTCTTTCCTGACATATTTCTCTCGCTTCCTCAACATTTCTCTGACTCTTCACATGGCCGACATTCAATATTTGATTTATTTGATCGTGCCACGTGTTCCTCGGTCTTCCTCTATTTCTGGTTCCATTTACATTGTTAACATATATTTTTTTACCATTATTTATTCATTCATTCTTTCCATATGTCCAAACCATCTTAATGATCCTCTCATTATTTTGTTCATTTCAACATTATCATTCGCACCGCAATCACTTCTTATATTTTCATTCGACACTATCATACACAGAGTACCTATCTACACATTCGTCTAAGAGATCTAATTTCTACTGCATTTATTCTACTTTCATCCTTCTTTTGCCATGCCTTACCTCCATACATAAGGGTCGGTAGAAGAACACCATTGTGCACTGCCATTCTAGCTTTTTTGGATAGGTTTTTGTTTGCGATGATTAACTGTTAAAATTTAAATCGCTGTTAATAGTATCACAATTTTTATTACTTGCTTATTATTCGCGACAGTTCTTTTGCCTACCGATGTTTGCATCATCAGACGTTACAATATTTTATTTATTTATTTTTATTTTAACATTTAATAATATTATAATATCATAGTGTTTCGGCGAAAACAACGGAATCAAATATTGTAGCTGTTGGTCATTAAAATTTCTCGATAGAAGTTCATTGTAAATAAAAAAAATATGTATAATCAAAATTTTCTGGTCCAGAGTCCGAAACCGTTCGAAGCTAAAATAACGTGGAATAAAACTTAAAAGAAACGCTTTTTATAAAAACTGAATAAAAAATATATATTGGTGATAATCTGGTAAATAAATACACAATAATAACTTTTAACCACATTTTAGCATTCTTATTCGAACACTTGGTTGAAACATACCTATATAATGGGTTCAACCCCTTATTTAACTAGTTCAACTGAGTAAATATATTATTTTTACGTTCATGTGTATCTAAAATATATAAGCATGATTAAATAATGCATTATCTACATTGATACTTCAAATTTAAACCCTAATAATTGATAGTGAGAGAAAATATCGGAAGTACCTTATATTCAGATGCTTAATCGTAAGAACACCATTTCATAATAATATTTTATTTTATGATAAAATTATCGTTTTTAAATTGCACAATTACAAGGAATTAAAGTTACATTTGGTTTTCCAAAAAAAAAAAAATAATAACAATTTTTCTTTATTTTATTATTAGTATGGAGTTATTTTCTACTTACAATGTATTATATTGTATTTATGACATTTCCACTTAAAATACTTAGTTTATCTGAACCTACTCGCATCCAGATAGAGGTTGGACGTAATTATTTCAAAGAATGAAAAATTATCTCACGTAGCAAGATAAGTATGCAAATAAAAATTAAGATAAGAAAATAATTGTTCCTTTAAGATTATGATTGAATCATTGAATGCTCGCATACATTTATGCACTGTACAAAAATGTAAGAATATTATGTAATAATACATGTAGTATATGTTTTCCTATTTATTTTGATCTAGTTTCATCGCTTCGAAAATATAACAAAGCAATAGCTTATATCATAAAATTTATTGCATTTTTTCATCGCGCACATAACGTACTAAAACTCAACTTCTGTGTAGTGGATAAAATTTATGCTATTTTTTTTCTATATCTATGAGATTTACTGAGAATAAATAAATTTCACAGTTTTGAACTTTGGCTCTTCGTACATTGGAAATAATATAAAGTCCTCCCATTCTCTTACAGCTTCATTTTTATTCTGTTAGTTTTATCATATTTTACTACCCTTGCTGGTGAAGGAAACATATATTCGTATACTCGTATACTTTAGGAAATAATGTTAAAAGAAAATGAATCGATGAAATATGTAAAGCAAATAGATTTCCATTGCGTAAATAACATTAATGATCGTTTTCGATAGTACCTACTTACAATTGTACTCATAGTATTTTAGTGTGAGTAGATGTGCCTACCTGTCTAATAACTTTCATTAGAAAAACAAAACAGAATTAATGTCATTGAGAGGTAGATAGGACCGGGCGTAAAGATGGGAGGTTACAATCGAATATAGTCCCGGCTGATATCTTAGTCGTATAAATATTGGTGGTATCTTTAGCCGGTGCGTATGTATTATTTTATATATTAAAAAAAAAGCTTTTGAAAATGGCCGCTTCGTAATGGCGACCGGATCGGTCCGCAGAATACCAGTCGAATTTCCAGTTAAAGGCGCATCGTCAACGGGAACCTTCTAAATCGATGTCTCAGGCGAGGAACAATGGCTTAATTGGGATTTATTTACTAATTGGCATAATATTTGGTTCACGGATTAATTCGTCTAGACGGGGAATTCACATTAGTAGTCGAGTGTATAAATTATCATAAGAAATCTAAGATGATGCTATTAATCATTGACTATTGATTTCTCTATGGTATTGTTTAAGTTTATAATGTCTAACTAGTTAACTAATTTACTTATTATAATAATTAAATCATTTCGAGATCATTGCGATAAAGGGGTTAATATTAACTTAGTTTCATTAGTTTTTCAAAGATAGATAAAAAATGTTAATTCGAGTGAATCGATTATATATTTTTATATGTTTTCCTACAGTAGGTACATCCACTAAATATATTACATAAACAGTATGCAAAACATACAGATAAGTATGAAACCGTATTTATTTAAATATGTTGTATGGTGTCATTGCACTTAAACAGTGGTGGTCTATTTACGAGCATATTTAATTCAATCGGTAATCATATGTTCCTACGTTCATTATCATGTAGCGTTTCTTTGCGGTTTATAATAAAATAATTATTTGTATTTTAATGGCAAAATGACATTGTAGTTATACCTTAGTAATGATATATTTTCTGTAAAATACTTTTAAAATTATATTGTAACCTAGTCTAGGTTAAAATGTTGTATGCAAGCAGCGTGAGTGGAAAGAGAAGCCATGTAAGACCTGGACTTGGACTTGGATCTTCTGGCTTACAGAGGTTCAGCTCTAATGGCTATTCCTCTTACGCTGTAGGAAAAATTGTTAGAATGTAATTTGGTAGATGTTTTATGACGGGGCTAAATGTATGGCCCGGAGTGTCCCTCCGAAAGAGGGCGAGGGGGAATTTAGAGTTTATGATAAAGTCTTACATTATTGTCAAGGAATGGAAGACCAGTTAGGGTTGGGATTGTATTTATATAAAAAGTCTGTTCCCGAGAGGAAGATAAGAGGAGTAGTGCCTGGATGGAGTTGTGGTAGGAGATAGCATCCTGCGTGAGACCATTTTGTTTGGCCGAGTACGTAGTGGGCTATCGGGAGGATATTTTTTTATCCGCATTGATTGCGGGAGGAGTAAAGGACTGAAAGATGGTGGATTACTTGGTGGTAAAGAGTCATTATTGATAAGGAAGATGGTAATAATTTACTTTAATAAGAAAACTTATATTCATGAAATTAAATATGGAGTTTAACCCCATTATTCAAGGAACTAAAAATTATCTAGATTTACTAAATCATTTAAAATATTAGTGACAAACTACTCGTATATAGCTAATATAGCTCTATTAGAGACAAGCTTTTCCATTTTATAACTAACTACTGAGAAAACTTTTTTAATTACAATTTTAATATCAATATTGCAAACGTTTATTAGCTACGATCAGGAATTCAAGATATCATTTTTATCTTAAAATCTCTGCATATTTTTCTTATCTAAAATGATAATCGATATTAAATATTAAATTATATCGATACATTAAAAAATGTGTCAATGACATCAAGATATAATAGCCATCTCGAAAAATGTTTTGGAAATCGATCTAATAATAGGTAGGGAGGTATTTAAGTGTTAAGAACTTAACATAACTATCGAATTAGTATGCAGAAAGCACGAGCCAGGAAACTGTAGTGGGTTTACCTAATTATCGTAATTTGGCGCAACGGCAAATGCAAATATTATTTTTGAATGTTTATCTTTACTTCAATAACCACTTTTATTCAACCTTGAACCGGAATAACGAAATGGAAAACTTGGGTGTAGTGAAATGATTTTGAAATTTGATATGTTTGGAGAATACACGAATTGCAATAATTGTTAAAGAAGAAAACCCCAGCAGCAATAGATTAACAGGCAGGCCGCCGAATAGATGGAGAGATGCTTAACATCGTCATCCCAGGACAGCTCACCGTCATAAACAGGTCATACGACCTAAAGTAAGAAGAATATGAAGAAGGTATTTATTTACATACACCATATTGGTTTGAACTCATTTTTAAAATTACTGTTTCTCGAATAATAATGTAAAATTCCTTATTCAAATAATTAATACATAAGAACGTATGATAACTATAATTTATATTATATTTAATGTTTCGCCTTACTAAACTACATTTGAACTAAACTACATGGTGATAAGGCGAAACATGTCATTTCCATATAAGGCTTCTAGAAAACAGACATTTTAATTTTTATTGAAAAACCAATAGGTAATTACATATATATCCAACTATTTATTCATAATATAATTTCAACGAAAGCGTAGACATAAAAGATGGACCGTTATACTATATTATGAAGATATATTTCTTCTGGACAGAGAATAAAATTTTGATTTATTTGATCAATTTCGTGCATATTCATATTCGCGATACAAAATTTTTATAAATATCATTGTCGCAAATTTTTTACCATAAAAACAAAAGACACTAAACAAAGGAGGAATTCCATGACGCCTCAAAGGCTTAAAAAGGCTTTTATGCATTAATATTTATACATATTTACATAAAATAAACTGTATATTTTAAGGGTATTTTTAACAAAAGACTCACACACGTGTTTATATTGCGACCTACGGAATATAGTCAGTCCTTGAAAAATTTTCCATTTCACGCATACAATTCAACATCTTTACGCATATACCTATCTTAATACGTAAATTTAAAAATAATTTTCTTAGAAGTGTAAACACATTTTTAAATAGGTAAGCAATTCACTATTAGAGATGTAACAGATGTGGTTTGATTATACTTTTGATAATTTATCGAATGCAATAATTTATACCAAATCATTAATATAAGGATGTGCGAAAGAAAGTGCCCGGAAAAATATGAATAATTATGTAAACAAAAAATATTTTTAGAGCTCTTTTCTTTCAACAAGCTACACTTTGTTAATAGGTCGACTATTTCTTGTGTTATTTAATTGGGGTCATAGCATATGAGATGATAACGTAAATAGTTTGACATAAATGTACTGAAACGATGTATCGTGTATTTTCCCCCCAATGAAATGAGTAAGCGATTGAGTGATATAGAACAGGAACTTTGATTCAGATTAAATAAGTAAATAACCCGTCTGATTCCGGATAAAGATAGCAATTCCGAAAGCCAATACAGACAACTATAAAAATACGTATGAATTCATGCTCAACAATAAACCAAACAGCTTTTAATTTGAGTTTGCGTGAAATGTTCTACCAAATTAAATGCTTGAATTAAACAACTGAAAGGTTATTTTTTTATAATTTGAGTCAACAAGATTTCATTGCAACAAAGGTACCTCCGCGTATGATGCTAAAAAATTACACTAGGCGCCCCTGGAAACGACACAATATCAGCTAAACCTTTCACCACAATTGCAAGAGATAATTACGGACTTTTCAGTGCCTTTCCTACGACAAACTAGCTTGCTCTTGACACGAAGAAGAAATTTTCTTAAGTAATTATATTACATAAGTAAACTTATTTGATAATGCCTTTTCAAGTCGAAACGTATCGTTTCCATAAATAAATAAAAAAACTTGTAGAAAACCGATATTTTTATTAATAAGAATTGGTTATTTTATAATTATATTTTCGTTAATCGAACGAAAAAATTCAAGAACACGATATAATAAAATTTCAAAGGGACGTCTTGATAGATCAATACATTTTTCTAACTAAATAACCATCACGCAGTTTCACTGGAGGGGTAGGCAGAGAGGATGGACCGCCAACCTGTACTCAACATTCACACACCGCGACACGCACACTCGTCGCTTGTTCCTACTTCGAACTTCGTCTGCCATGTATTCATACAGTTACAGTTGCATTTAGATATGTTTCCTAATTATTTTTAATACTTATCATATCAAATTGTTTATGTAACAATTAATATTATTTTTTATGTGGCTGTAAATCATCGCTTTGATTTCCTTTATTAATTTTATAATGGGAATATCAGTAAATCAAAAAAATTACAAGAGTATTAACAGACAAAAATTATATTTCGAGTTGAAAGACACAAGACTTACCTGAGAATATTTGAATGTGAGAATGTTTATGCTTAAGTTTTTACTGCAGTCATAATGACCTTAACGTCCAACTGTAAATCTTTTCCGTAAATCACCCAAATTATTTGTCCAACACAATTGTAACACATGTCCACATGTTGAATGTTTCAAGTTTTAAGGACAGGCTAACAGAGGAATAGCTAATAACACAATAGCACAATAGCCGGGCTATTATGCCGTTCAATTAGTTTCACAGTTGTACAAAAAGACTATGCGAAGTAATTTACAATATTTCTCCCTTCGATGAATAGACGTGATTGGGTATTGTAAATCTCTGTCTACGAGTCCTATGCTACCGGAACATCGGCCCTGCGAGAGTATTGTTCGATACGGGACGATATTCTACCTTCACCATTTGTTTTGACAGATCTAACTTTTTCTTGTAAACACTCAACCACGACAGCAACAGATTTGTCAGCAAAGAATGCACTATTTTGTTCACAACCGTAAATAAATTGTTTTCACTTTCATAAAAATATAAAAGAAACATAAAACATACTCTTCATTATACAGATGTAATAATGTACCTGCCATAAAATAATTTTATTTTAAAATATTAATTCATTTGAATAATTAACTAACATAACTTTGTACCAGAATTGCCACAACACAATTTGGTACCTATTTGGCAAAAGGTCCCAACTGCTTTTTTACGAATTTTACAGGAGAGCAAAAATAAGATTTTTACATTATATTGATTATTAATAATAATGTTATTTTTGTTCCAAATTGTTTATTTCAAATGTCAATTTACGTAGCATAACGCTATCTACAAGATATATTAAACTATTAATTAAACTAAATTCAAAAAATATTTAAATATATTTAAAAAAAATAAGGGTTGAATGCAATTGTACATAAAAAAAAATACATTAAAAAAATGTAATAAAAAAAAGTACAGCTCTAACGTTCTGTCAAAACATGAAGTGTGCAAAAATAATACTGATGGTATATTTAACTGAATTTCACAAAAAAACGCATCTGAGACCTTTTGCCAAATATGTACCGATTTACAATATGAACTACTCAAATATTATTAAAAAATCTCATCATGCCTTAATTAATGTTTGTTTAACATTAAATTGAAATATTAGATGAATAACATTAAAATTAGTACGTTTTAATGTAACAAAAATATATTTTTGAATGATTACCTCGTAAATTTATAATTAACGATACCTATCTAAAATACAAAGTATAATTTTTAATGCAAGTATAAGCCTTGAACTTTATAAATGGCTTTTTTATTCTTTACCTAATTTATTAACACTATTACCGATACGTTAAAATATAAAAGAGGCATTGTTAGAGTGCGCTGAACTTGTACGATCCGTACATGTTTTTCTTATAAAGTTTAAAACTATATTTTTATGCTTAGGTACCTACACAAAAACTTTATTATTTCATTAAAACAATTGCTTATGCAATTATTTTGGCCACCCTTAACTGGCAGGTATATTTAATAACTATTTTGTAACCATTCTGAGTTTTTAAATTGGTTGTATTAAATTTTTCTTCTATATTTAAGGCACCTTAAAAATAAATTAACCTAAAATGTTTATAAAAATCATACGCGTTATTTCATCTCTCTTCGCATTTGTAATACTCATAACTTATCTGACACGAATCATAGTAAATAGGCATCCATGTTAAAAAATAATCTTAAATTGATTTTATAATAATGGTGTAATATTATTTTAAAATATAGGCATCTTCGCCTTTCGCTCGAAGAAAAATATTACAATGCCTAGTTCTTACTATAAGCTTTTAGACATTTTTAATAATGCAAATAATCCTTATTATTTGAACAATGCGTTATCAATCTTAGAATTATTAAATAATAAATATTTTTTGTACCATTTCCTTTGTTTCAGATTTAAGAATTAGTATTTCTACAAAATAAATACTATTATTCAAAGAGGGAGGTCGTGTTAATATAATAATTTGGACAATAATTCTAAAATAAATATATAAATACAATTGATAAATAGGTATTGTGTGGGATCTCTAAACTTAGAGACAGAGATCAAGAATGAGAGATAAATATTAAAATATCACACGCGTTTGAATTGGCGAATTTTAGAATGCGTTTTAATAAGAAAGGCATTTTTATTCGTTCACGTGAATTAACACTGCGACCCGTCTTAGAACAAGGAAAAGTGGAAGAAAGCCAGACTCTCTTGGTCTCTGTCTCGCGGCCGGAGTCCTGGTAGGTACCTGCGTCATGAAGCGATCGGCTCCCGTCCCTTCCTCGTCCTTAAACACGATGTCCCGGTTGTAGTTGGGGACCAGGTCCATGAAGCGGGTGTCGGAGCGGTTGACGCGGCCCTCGGGGGCTCCCGCGGCGGCCGCGGAGTACTCCGACACGTTGGGCACATGCTGCGAGAACACCAGCGGGGTGAGCTTGCGGGGCCCGCGGCGGCGGCCCGCCCCCCGGCCCGGCCCGCACGCGCGCCCCAGCCCCGCCAACACCAGGCAGACCAACACCACTGCGGCTCTCATCATGAGCACTCGCGCCGCGACATCCGCATCGTATCTCGCCGGCTCGGCGGCGGCTTCACTACTGACTGCTGCCTGCTGCCTGCAGCCCGCCCCGCCTCGCACCTGTACCTGCCGCGCCCCGCGCCCGCCCCGCGACCCGCGCCCCGCGCTGGAGGGGAGAGCGTCGCGCCGCCACCGTCGCCAACGCCGTCCGGACGTCTGCCGCGGAGATCTCCGTATCTTCCGATACTTTATCTTTATTTACTAGCACTCGTTAACACGTCTATCTCTTTCTACAACATACACATCAAATTTGTACTACCTAAACTAATTATAATTAATTACATACGCAATTTTCAAATATACAAGTCATTTGACAGCATAACGAAAAAACTTACTCCTTCTGAGCTTCATAAAATTGTTACTATAACTAAAATTAAAATTTTAAATAAAAAATATTTATTTTAAAAAGATTCGTGAAATTTTTGTTTCACATAATAAAACAATTAAAAATATTCATAAAACTTATTTTTTAAATAAAATCACTTCACATCTTCATCGACACACTCTTGAATTAATGTTTAATTAATTATTTTAGCACTCTCTTAAATTTGTTGTTGATTTTTAAACAAAATTATTGCAACTGTCAGTTTGTTGTCAATATGTTTAACAATAACTTTTCAAATATTTTCTTGATTATGGCGACGTCTGTCAGATAAATAAATTCCTGCATTATATTAAATCAAACACAACGTATATTTACAATACATCTTTTTTAACTGTTTAAAAACACTTTGTACACATAAATAGTAATGTAGGTAAGAACTCTTTATTACTTTTAATTATAGAAATTAAACTGTTGATAACATTTCGGACACTACAGTATACCTGTGTACCAGCACTGGTCATAAATAATTTGTAACAACAATATGACCTAATGCGAGAGATTGCCAACATGAGTACGCTTGTATTGATTACTTTAAAAAGTAGAGTACCTACACACATATATAATAAAGAAAATATAGCCATAACGTATAAACCTTCCTTTACCGATGCAGTGTATCTAGTACACATTGCACATTGCATTACAACAAGCATTTTGGAGACACTGATGTTTTTCATTTGAACGAGCATAATTTAAAAAAAATGATCGGAGCAACATTTCGGCGTGGATGTGACCACAATGTTACATGATATTATAATACTCGTATATTACTTTTTTTTAATTACCTAAATTTTATTTTTTATTTCCAGTACTATAAATATTTTAACTCTTAAATATTATGTATACCTCATTTTGTCTAAGTTTAACTTCAATCTCGTTTCACACCATCATTTGTTAATTGTAAACTATTCTTTTATATTTGTGGTAGCAGGTAATTGGCCTTACTTTAATTATACTAAATGTTATAGATATGTTGTTGATATCGCTGTATGTTACCCTTAATAAATAAATAAATAAATTGCTTCTTATAACTTTAATAAAAAGTTTATATCGTTCACCCGGTGGTGATCATTTATATTTAATAAAATCGTCAAATTTCAAAACTCTAATATCAACGTAGTTTATATTGCTCGGGCAATCGTAAATAGTTTGTTTGATTAAACGGGTGTTATAAAGTTATGGTAAAGATGGTTTCTTCTATTCAGATGAACACGTCAGTCTAAAAGTTAGTTCCTTAGAAAGTTAAATACCTTTAATAAGGTTGAATTTTGCCGTATTGGAAAAACCGAATATCCGTTTATGTTATTAGATGTTGCCAACACAATGTCCGCCCTACCTGTTCAGGATAATCCTCCGAGAAATTTGGTAATTTCTTTAAAAAGACATTAGGCAACGGACAACAAGTCCGTTCATCACTGAGTGTTTTAAATGCACTGAGGAAATGTTGACTTAACTTCAGAGCGACATTTCTCGGTATTTGGTCACTGGTTCGTTAGATTCATCCACTATGCCACACTTGGAATAAATCATATTTTACACAATTATTCATAAATTTCTAAGGTGATTCATTTGAAAAAAAAAAAATGAGCGATCTTCTTGACTGAGGCATTATTGAATTATTAAGATATAATTATTTATCGTCCCATGATAATCTCTCTAGGCACTGATTCTATTAGACAGGCGTATTTGAGACGATATTTAAATTTGGAATATATATTGAATATTGATGAAAACGTTCGTTTTCTAGAAGTTTTATTATATGTTTTGCAAGTGTCATGTTTCATCATACTTAAGTATTATTAAAAGTAATTAAATATTGGATCTGATCTGGATTAAATGTAATAAAACATATAAAAAAACTGATGTTTTAATAAATGTGAGCTTTACACAATTGTTCAATAATCAATATACCTCTTTGAAATAGATTTTTTTAAAGTTAACAATATTTATATTAGGTAAATTGCATATATTTTTTAATATGGATTGTTTTAATAAGATTAATATCTGATTGTCTCAAGAGACGAACAATCAAAATAAAATTCATACGAATGAAAACGTATGTTTTCTAGATGTTTCATTATAGTTTATGGGACTGATATGTTTTACTCATCTAACGCATAATCAAATGTTTGATTATGTATTATAGAGGAAAAACATGTCATTCCCATTAACTATAATAAAAATTCTAGAAAACGTATGTTTTCATTCATATTTTATTTAATATAGTGTTTGACGAGTACATAATTGTTCAAGAAACAATAAATAAATATTCCGTAATCAAACCCGATCGAGAAACAATGGCCATAGACCTACTACAGATTGAGAATTAGGGCTTTTTTTATTTAAAAACATTTTATTCCACTCATCATAGAGAGATGATTAGTTAAGTCTCGATAGATTGCCACCACGTTACAAAGATGAATCCTCCCCCTTCAATATGAGATAGTTTTCAAGTGCTTCCGTACGGCAAATTAAGGCATAAAAGTATGCGGATAGAGCCGTAATCTAGAGAGAGTGAATAAAACCCAAGTTATCTTCTCCCTTTTGAATGAAGAACGGTTTGATGTTGACATGGCGATTGACAACAATTCAGTCACCTCCGTTATAACAGTCATCCTCCATACTGCGCAGATACCCTTATCAGTCGTGTTTATTTGTCAAGCGCCCGCCTAATATTTATTCTCCGTCAGGGCCGGCGACGTGAAAAAACGATTTATCTCAAATTTTATCGGTTTGCTGTCGAAATCAGAGAAGTAGAATATAAAATAAGAGCATGTTAACAGAACAAGTAAATACTAGGAGGAACTACAAAAAATGGCTTATTCTCTGTATGGAAGCTACTAGACCAAAGTAAATGTACCTAATATTACAAAAAAAACAACCAAATATAGTGCATAGTTATAACGTGTCACTTGACGCTGATTAAACCAGTTCTTACATGTGCCTCGGAGATTTGAACACTCACGAAACGTGAAGAAATGAAAATGAATCTTCGGATCCATTAAGGAAGGTCAGACGTGGAGACGAAGATACAACACAGAGCTTGGTCATGGTCAAGTTTATAAAGATTAACAGACTGCGCTGACTAGGGCACTTGCAACGCTTGGGGGATCTGGAGCTCCCCAAATGAGTGTTGTATGACAATCTAGTAGGGCGAAGAAGCGTCGGCAGGCCGAGACTACGATGTTTGGATGGTGCCGTAGCAGACTGTCGGATCCTGCAGCAGCTAGACTAGAAGGTGGCGGCCAGAGACAGGACGGGAGACGTTTCTTGAAGGAGGCTAAGACCCACCAAGGGTTGTAACGCCGGAGAAGAACGTGTCACTTGATATATTTTTTAAATATGTACTAAGCATACTATTTAATTTTACTGGCATTTTAGGGAGCCGTTCCGTGATATGCGACGACCTTCGTGACCGAGTGGCAAGTGCTAAGACTGTCACACCGAAAGTTCCAGGCTCGATTCCCGGCGATGGCAGTGTGTTTATCACTCTGTTTTTGGTCTGGTGTAGAATTCATGTAATAATAAAATGGTGATAGATTAACTAATTATCAAGGGAATCAGTATGATTGATTCTCACGACATGTTATAGGTAGCTAATCTATCGCCATTTTATAGTACGTAAATTCTGCACCAGACCAAAGACAGTGTCACAATGAAACTGCGATCGCCGGGAATCGAACCCAGCACCTACAATGTGGCAGTCGTAGCACTTACCACTCGGCCACAAAGGTCTTCAAACGTCGACCTGTGTGCATGACACGATGGAAGCGAGAGAAGTGGTCAGGAAATAATAGTGTGGCAGTCCATTATTTCAGCTTTCTGTTTACAAAAGATGGAAAAATGGAGAAAAATATCGAAATACGGGTTGGAGCTGGAAAAAATAAATAAATGGTGCACTCACAAGTAATTACCGAAAATACAAATATATAAAAAAAAACATTGTGAGATGCAATATCTAATGATAAAGTAAAAAAAGAATGTAAGGCGGATGATTGCGTGATAAAAAAATTAAGAAAGGGTCACTAAGATGGTTTGGACATATATAACGAATGGATGAGGGAAGATTGGTTAAATAGATATATACAAGTAATGTGAAAGGAAAAAGAAGTCGAGGAAGGCCAAGGAAGACATGGCATGACCAAATTAATCAATTACTGAAAGGCGGCCATTTTCGAAGTAGGAACAATCGAAGAGCGTGCATGTCACATAAAACAGTGTGGCGGTCCATCCTCTCTGCCTATCCCTCCGGATAAAAGGCGTGATGTGACGTGAAGCTCACGCTGTATATTCCTGTGGTGTATCATTATTTTTATCTTTTATATAATGTTCCTAAAATGTTCATGTATTATATATTATGCTTATTTATTCAATAAGTACAGCGGAGCATAGAAGTAAGATGGGGTAGATTAAATGTGGTCTGACACCCCCTTGTTGTTGCCGTCTTTAAATGTAAGTCCCGGATGGACCGGGGACAGGCCCGGGGAGTGTACGAGCGAGGCTGACAAAAGGGCGCCGCTACGCCCTATAACAGCCTCGGGTTTGTGGCGGGAACTTCTATGTTCCTTTTTTTTTAAAAAGGCGTGATGGTTAGTTGGTTAATGTTTAATATTTAATGTATGAAAATGGAATTGTGAAAAATATAGAAATACTTGGAAATCGTAAATGCGTAATGTTCACTTCCTTTCTGCGTGTTGGTTCAACGATAGGAAGTTCTGCTTAAAGCGTACGAAATTCTAAACATTGACAAGGTGTTCTAGAATCTATCGGGTGACGGCGAGTGTTGCCAGTTGCCAGTTGCCACCTGAGACGAACTTATCTGATAAGAGTGTAAACCAACTTGTCACACGAATAACAGAGCTTCTGCTTTCTTTTTCTAAATGTTTATGTGCGAACAAATTACAGGATGTAATAAACCTCTACGCCCTCGGCGCAAGGTACCTACCCGCTGCGAACATTAGCTTCGTTCCAGGGGTTTTCATTATCGCTTTTAACATATCTTCACAAATAGGATTAGCACATTCTGACTTGAAATAAATGTTTTTTTTTTTATATAAATACGAAAGATAACGTAACAAGAATTTATCAATGAAAACGAAAACGGTCGTTCACAATGGAGTTCTGGTCCCATCCCTAATGTATGGAAGCGAAGCATGGAACTGGCAGAAGAAGGATGAGGGCAGAATAAATGCGATAGAGATGAGGTCCCTCAGACGTATGTGTGGTAGAACGATATACGACAGAATCTCAAATGCTGATATAAAAAAGGAATGTAGAGCGGAAGAAAGTATTATGAACAAAATTATGAAAGGATCGCTGCGTTGGTTCGGACATATGGACCGCATGGATGGAGAAAGAATGGTTAAGAAAGTATACGTTAATGGTGTAAATGGGGTACGAAGTCGAGGCAGACCGAGGAAAACATGGCATGACCAAATTAATCAAATTTTAAAGGTTGGTCATGTTAGAAGTCGGAGGAATCGACGTGTGTGTATGACTCGTTGTATGTATGTGGAGGAAGCTAGAGAGGTTTGCCTAGAGTAGTGTGGCGGTCCATTCTCTCTGCCTACCCCTGCGGGGAAACGGCGTGATGGTTTGTTTGTTTGTTAGATTTTTTTATAAATACGAAATTATTGACTAAAAAGTCATTTAAGAAACCAGTTTTATGAAAATGTCATCAAGGCTTAATTTTTTTTCATGAACAATGATGTAAATCACAATATTAAATATTTAATTTATTGTTATTACTTACCTTCTTCCTCAAGTGCCCTGTCGGGTCCCCTCAACGTTGGCGATCACCTCGACGAACCTGTCCCTGTCCTGCGCCACTCGGAACAGCTCCTCCACACTTCGGATGCCGGTCCACTCCCTCACATTTCGCAGCCAGGACATTTGTCTCCTACCGGGCCCTCGGCGTCCCTCAATTTTCCCCTCCAATATCAGTTGGAGAAGGTGGTACTTTTCCCCACGCAGTTACGTATAACTATTATTATTACTTATAACGGTGTTTTAGTACCAACCCTTATCTATGGAAGTGAAGCATGGAACTAGCAATAGAAGGAAAGGTGGAATGAAAGCAGTAGAAATGTGATCTCATAGACGAATGTGTGATAAATCTGTATACGATCAAATGCAAATATAATAACTGCATGCAGTGCGAATGAAATTATTATGAACAAAATAATGAAAGAATCATTAAGGTGGTATGGACACATGGAAAGAATGGTAAAGAAAGTATATGTAAACGACGTGAACGGAACTAGAAAAGGTGTGAAAGACCGAAGAAAACATTGCACGATTAAATCAATAAAATATTGAATGTCGGCCACGTGAGTAGTTGAGGATGTGAGAGAAATATGACAGATTTTCCCCACTTCGAATATGACCTCTATTAAATAATTAAATAATAATTTAGTAATGCAATGTTTCTCTAGAGCTTCCTTAAACTTTATTTTTCTTTCTTAATGCATGTACACAATCTTAGTGAGCCATTCTAGATTTGTGTTTCATTTCTTCCTCACGTATCATTCAGTATTCATATAATTATACTTTGTGGTGTCATTTATACAGCATTTATGGTTGATAATACAAGTAATAAATACCAAAATTGCGATATTACAAAAAGAAAAAATACTAAAGTGGTGTTTCTAACCCAAAATTATTCTTTCCATACATCTAAAAATCATTACTAAATATGGGTTATTTAATAGTTTAAAACCCCTGCAACATCCCTCAAGAAAATTATATTTCATACTATCGGGTGACGAGTAGTAAAATGATTACTCTGGCTTACACTAGCAGGTGAGAACTCCCAAGGAAACTGCAAAGATTTTTTTAATATATACAATATTTAACACCCCCATAAAAATAGACGCCGTCTGGCCGGATACTTATAGTATGGAATTATTTTAGGTACACTTTAGCCAAATGATAGTCGCTCCATTCATAAACTCCGGTTATCAGAATACCAAGTACGTACTGTCACTTAAAAGTAACTATGTGATAGTGTTATTATTAATATTATTATTTTGTTGAATCGCTCTTTACATCATGACAGCAAGAGCCAAATCGATGTAAAGGGTATTATAGCTATCATAGTGATTCTCGTGACATGTGATAGGTAGCTAATTTATCGCCATTTTATTGTCACGGGAATTCCACACCAGACCAAAGACAGTGTGACAATCACACTGCCCTCGCAGGGAATCGAACCCGAAACCTTCGGGGTGGCAGTCAATGCACTTACTTCCCTTCTGAACACAGTTCAAGTCTATTGGCAAAAAATAACTAATTAACCATCACGCCGTCTCTCCGAAGGGGTAGGCAGAAAGAATGGACCGCCACACTGCTCTTTCCTAGCATACTTGTCTCGGTTCCTCAATATTAATACATCACATGTCCGTCATTTAATTTTTGATCATTTGAGTTGATCATGCCATGTTTTCCTCGGTCTTTCACTTTTTCTAGTTCAGTTCACGTCGTTTTACATATTCTTTCTTTGCCATTAATTCTTTCCATGTGTCCAAATCATTTTAATGATTCTTTCGTTATTTGTTCATAATTCTTTCATTCGCACTGTATTCACTAATTATATTTGCATTTGATGCTCTATCCCTTACAGATATGTCACAAATTCGTCTATGAAATCACATTTCTACTGCATTAATTCTACTATCATCCTTCTTTTGCTAATTCCATGCTTCACTTCCATAGATAAGGGTTGGTACAAAAACACCATTGTGTACCGTCTATTTCTTGTTCCGTTTACATTGTACACACATACTTTCTTCATTCATTCTTTCCGTCCACCTTAATGACACTCTAATTTTTTTTTTCGTAACACATTCACTGTATTCACTTCTTATATGATATATTCATTTGACGCTCTATCATATACAGATTCAACACATAGAGATCTAATTTTTACTAGATTTATTCTACTTTCATCCTTCTTTTGCCAATCCCATGTTTGACTTCCATACATAATGTATTGTCAAAGGTGTTAAAAAAATATTTCCTAATAATAAATAATTACAGGATTAAAACATTGCATTATTCGTTTTCTCATATTTTTATTCAGTTGAATAAATCTTTATATCGTAACAGAGCAAGCCAAAATAATATAAATATTGACATTGATGTAATAACAATATGAAAATATTTCCCTGTACCTCATCACAAATATAATGTATTTTTAACAGTTTTTAAAATATATGTTTGTATTACACATTGTGTACATACTATTATCAAATGGATTATAGATAAGTAGGTACTGAAGGAGTACTTGCCTATGCGTAATTCGATAGATATCCGGCTGAAAGCGTAATTTCCTAAAACACTCCTAGCATTTTATCGTTTTACCAAGTACTTTCAAAATACACGGGTACTTATTAGTAGTGTGTATGTACCTACCATGTATCGAAGCGTGTTTGACTAACATTTCAAATGATCATACAATAAAGTTCTGAGAATCGCACATTTTAGGTATGTAGGTACCTGTTCAAATATCTTATCGAAGACAAATACTGGACGTGTGTAAACTCATTCTTAGGAAACATTTTCATTGAAGCTGTCGTTCGAAATACTTCACAACTTTATGGTGTATTATTTTTAAGATACAAAGCCCGATTAGCTTTTAAGGGGTACCTTACCTACTACAAACCTGTGGCGTAATCTTTCTTAGATGAAGCAAAAACTTGAAAATGTATTTTTCAAATCGTATAATTATTTTACTTAACAACCTATATAACGAAATTTACTTCGTAATTTGTGATGAATTCAAAATAATTAAATAAACGATTTCGTTTTTATTGTTGAGGTTATTATCGAAAACGCAACAAAACGGTACATTTTTTGTGCTAATTTAATTTTTACCATTTACAACAACAACAACAACAACAATAAACCATCACGCCGTTTCTCCGCAGGGGTAGGCAGAGAGAATTGACCGCCACGCTACTCTATCCTGACATACCTCTTCAGCTTCCTCCACATTCATACAGCGAGTCATACACGCGCGTCGATTCTTCCGGCTTCTGACATGACCAACCTTTAAAATTTGATAAATTTGGTCATGCCATGTTTTCCTCGATCTATCTCGACTCCGTACTCCATTTACATTGTTAACTTATACTTTTTTTCACCATTCTTTTTTACCATTTACCCGTATTATTAAATCCTTAATTCAATTTTTATACACATTTTTAAAATATATAAGTATACAAAAATAAAGAAGAAGAAACTACACAATGATGTTATTTCTTTCATAGTGAGCAGCGATCACTTTTATTGTCGACCGGTTTCAATGCTGCAGCATCTTCATTAGAATTAAGACTAAATGATCAGTGACTGTTGAAATAGTATAGGTAATAAATTTTAATTCAAAGTATAATTATTACGTATTTTGTAAAATGAATCCTAATTATATCATATATATGAGTATTAAAATTGAAATTTAATCTATACCGTATGATAGTTTTAAGATTAATAATAAATTTATTACAGCATTTTAATCAATTCCCATTTAATATGCCTTATTTATATCTGTTTTTTCCCTCTCGACACTGATGAACTTAAAGTATACGAGTATTAATAATATTGGTCGAGGGATCGATTGGCAGAGGACGACCTCGCCAGGAGTACCTAGACCAGATTTGCCGAAATATGGGCTGCACCTCTTATGCAGAGTTGAAGATAGTTGCCGAGGACCGAGTGGAGGGGAAGAGGAGATGCGTCGCCTTGCTGCAGACCAATCATTAGATTGAGACCGGAGAAGAATGATAATATTGTCAGAGATTCTCTAGGAATGCCTAGACAGCGCCTAATGGACAATGTTCTGGCTGATCTGACTAGGTTGGGCAAATCGGACTGCTGGGAGCAAAAAGCGCTGGATCGAGGAGCTTAGCGGAAAATCATCAAGGAGGCTAAAACTTTTCAAGAGTTGTATGGCCATAGGAAGTAAGTAAGTAATAATATTGTCAATGCATCATGTTACTCATTAGCTTCACAGTTTTGTTTTTAGCATATATCCATTTGTTTTCATAAAAGGAATACCAACCGAACATATCGTGAAGCGATTTTAGGTAGATAAATAATAAAATTTAAAAAAATTATCCCTTATTTGTTTCGATCAAATGAAAGAGTGAAGATAAATTGAAAAAAAATGTATCAGTGTGAGAAAGTATTATTGTTAATGAATGTAACTACAAAATTTAACTACCAAATTGGTAAAGTTTTGATTGACCACTATTTAAGAAGTTGTAATAATCAACAGGCTTGCTTAACTGTAATGACTAACAATCTAAACCGGTGTTTTGTTCAGATAATAAACCCAAATATTGTATACAATTTTTGAGCTATTGATTCACATGACATGTTATAGGTAGGCAGTCTATTGCCATTTTTATCTACCAGCCAAAGACAGTGTGATTTTTTTCACACTCTCATCGCCGGGAATCGAACCCGAGACCTTCGGTGTAGCAGTCGTAGCTATTGCCACTCAGCCACGAAGCCATTTATTGTTAAGCTATTTTTTGTATTTGTTAGAATTCTTTTGAATCTTTGATTTAAGTATGTTTTGCTACGCCACTGGAGACAGGTAAGGGTGCTGATAGGAGTATATTATATGTGGTAAAAAATAAAGGAAATATGATAAAATAAATAGCTGGGTTTCTAGGGTATTGTGTCAACATCCGGGACGAAAATATTGGCTTGACCAAAGATCGCTAAGTCAACAAATAATAATCGAGGAGGCGCTAAGCAATAATTCTCATTCATCTTAGAAAATATGCCATAAAACGCTATTTCATTGTATGAAGTACCTGCGTGCCTTGGTACCTACCTATTTACTACACTCTTCTCGTGGGTGGATGGTTCAATCTTGAAAGTAGACACTTTTCGAATTAAAAAAAATCTATGAATGTAGATGAAAGCGAGCCATTTCCAATATTTTAATTGTATTGTTATTAAATTCATACTAAATATTATTTTGATTCAGATGCAATTTTATACCTATATGTTCAATTAATAATCTATTACAAATTTTTCACGCAGAAACTCTATAGGAACTTCAGTTTTCTAGAAGTTTTATTATATTTTATGGGAATGACATGTTTCGCCCTTCTAAGGCATTATCAAATGTCCTTGATGACACTTGATTGTCGGAACTTCAATTTTCTAGAAGTTATATTATATTTTATAGGAATGACATGTTTCGCCCTTTTAAGGCATTATCAAATGTCCTTGATGACATTTGATAATGCCTTAAAAGGGCGAAACATGTCATTCCCATAAAATATAAAAAACTTCTAGAAAACTGACGTTTTCATTCGTATTACTTATTTAATATGGAGTTTTACATCATTGTTCAAGAAACAATAAATCCATAGGAACTGTTACAAATTGATTAATATCATTAAAAAATAAAATAAATTATTTGAACATTATTCATTTCATTCCACCGTAGGTTTTCTTTTAATTACAATTCACATGTATATGGGTTTTTCATTTTTATTATTATTTAGCGTATAATTTACCAAAGTGCTACGTTTTAAATTTAAAAGAAATGAAGCAAAAATTAATAGGATTGAAAACGTCTGTTTTATAGAAGATTTATTTTATTTTATGGCATGTTTCGCCATGTTAAGTATTACCAAATGTATAGAATGTCAAATGGATAGGAACAAAATTATCAGAAACATCTATGGTGTATGACACATTATTTCAAGCAGTACAAATTATTATATATCACTGTATGCTGCATGTATATTTATTGTGTACTTAAGAAATTCGCTTAAAATATGATGTGTGCTCATTGTTATACATAAAAACGGAAAACCCCAATCTTTGTTATATTACTTTGAACGAAATTATCTTTAGGTGTTGCCGTATGACGTCATATAGACGGAAATTTCATCTGGTAAACGTACGCACTATAATAAATCTGAGAAAAGGATAAGCAGTAGCGAATTAGCAATGGTTATTTCTCACCCAATTCGATACTTATTCAACAAACGAAATTAATTACCAATATAACAATTTTGGTAGGAATAGTGAGCTATACGAACAAAGTCATTATGTCCACAAGACAGAGTAGGCATAGTACCTAGATCATACGAACCTACAAAAGGTCTACGAAAGTCTTCAAATGAATTTACGCAATTTTTTTCACCATTATCTTTCGTCTAGCTTTTTCAGATCAGCAAACACAACATCTATGTATCACTTAGATTACTAGGCCAGCCAGCAGGTTTAGCTCGGAATAGGTTTAACGCATTTAATGATTTAAGAGTTACAATTATTCTGTCTCGGCATATGTGGTCAATCCATGCCAGGACATTAGCTTTCACAGTGTTCTTTATATGGGATTGTTGTGAAGTACTTACTATTCATGTTGTCTCTTTTGTTTTTATAGACTAACACAAATGTTTTAACATTGTATTCGAATTTATTATGCAATGTCTAATGTCACAATCTAAAAGCTGTTACTTTTAGATTGACGTTTTAAATATATTTGAAATTTAATTGAGATCTAAACGCTCATATACGAGGCATATCCAAAAAGTAAGTGTACTGAATTTTTGGTTACAATTTTTTTCGTGGTACATATGTAAGCTATTTTTCGACATAGTCGCCATTCCTCTCAATGCAGGTGGTGAAGCGGGGTATCAACTTTTTGATGCCTTCCTCGAAGTAGTTTCCCGCCAACTCCTTCGTTCACTTCTCCACCTTCTCCTTTACCTCCTCGTAGGTTGAAAACATTTTTCCACCCATAGGCAGCTCCAGGGAGGTAAATAGATTGTAATCTGAAGGTGATAGGTCAGGGGAATGCGCGGGATGGTTCAGGACATCCCATTTAAACGAGGCGAGCAGTTCCTTCTGGTATTGTCGTGCAGCAGGCAGACTCCCTTTGTCAGCATGCATCTCCTCATGTTCTGAATCGCCTTCCGCAATTTTTTTAGGGTCTCACAGTATCTTGCAGAGTTGATGGTCTCCCCTTGAGGCATATGTTCAATTAAAATTATGCCTGGCAGTCCCAAAACACGGATGCCATGATTTTCTTGGCTGAAGGCTGGATTGTGGTTTTGAACTTTTCTGATCATCATGCACGATCGTAAACTCCAAATCCTGCAAAATAAGGCGATCCATTTATCGCTTGGTGCGCCTTAATGGACCAGGCTCACACAACTGCACCTAGAATTGGGTATCCCGATGATAGATGAATTCATTCTGAAACTTGCCGAAAGTTTTTACAAAAGACTCCCTTCACATCCTAACCCCACAATAAAAAAAACTCTCAAATTACGACCCAAACACCTCCAGCCGCCACAAGCACCCAAAATCGATCCTATTTCAGAGGAACACTCCGGGCCACACAAATCATGCCCTCGCATAAACCAACAACCCACCAAATCATCTTCCAACAATGTTCTCATCAGACGTAAGAGGAATAGCTACAAGAGCTGTACCTCTGTAAGCCAGATGATCCAAGTCCAAGTCCAAGTTTTAGGCTTTTGAATATTTTGTATTAAAATTCATCAGTCTGTTATAGTTTAGAGTGTAGATTTATCTCCGCCAAGGCGAAAACACAACACAAACAATCGTACAGTTTGGGAATTTCACATTATTTATTTATTTCTCAGTGTCATTGTTTGGACAGTCCGAAGCGGGACGTGGGACGGTGTAAACTCATTCAGAGGTTTATGGATAAGTCAACAATTTAAAACACTATCGGCGCAGAGGTGTTGAGTTAGCACTTGTCGGCGGTGCTTCCATTAGACCGGCCGGCCTCTTGTTCTTGCTCTCACCCCTCGCGCACCGCCCCTCGCCCCTCGCCATTCGCCGTCAAACTTCAGCGTAAGCGCATTACCCGCATTCGGCGCCGGGTCTACCGGTAGTTTCAAATGCTTATCAAATCAGGGCGCCGCATGGTGCTGCACTGAACCCTAGATTTTATAATTCAAAATCAGAACATGCAACATTTAAATAAGCCCACTATTGATGGTTAAGTTATTAATTTTGTAAATCTCCATTACGAGTATTAATTTATAATAGTAAACACGATTGTTTAACCGCATAAGAATCACGCCCGAGTATACTCGGACGATAATTAAGAGTATGTGCGATAATTCGCACATCCGAGATAACTCGGGCAAACCATTACTTTCAGAAGAGACCACTCCCGAATATACTCGGGCGAAAATAAATAATAATATAACTAATGTTTTTTTTCACACTATGCACCATATGATCAACTTTTAGTTCCATTTTGGGCCCGAAATTGCTTTTATAGAGGATTAATATATTCAGTAAATAAAATTCATTTATAAAAAAAAAACTTTTTTTGACGATTACTGAAGGGGTTAATGGTTTAACTTGGCTTTAATTTATATAATAAATTATATAAATAGTAGTGGCAAATTAGATTCACCTTAATGACTCGGTGTATGAATGTGGAGGAAGCTAGAGAGGTGGGCCAGGACAAAGGAGTCTGGCGGTTCATTATCACTGTCTACTCCTGCAGAGAAACGCCGTGATGGTTAATTTGCATGTTTGAGTATATAAATATTACATTTGATTTTGGTAATGCCCTAGTAAAATGCTAAAATTAAGCATTTTACATTTTTTCCGTAAATAAAAATATATTTATGTATTTTTGGACTAAGATTTAAAAGTATTTTTAATTAACTACTACTGAGTTATTATAAATTGAATTCGGCATATTTTAGCGCATTATATGTGATTTTAATACAAGCAAGGATTACATGTATTCTCTAACTAGGCGCCGAAAGTTATAGCGCCAGCCCTGGCCGCAATCCACAATCTGTATACTACTTTTCATCGGGTCGTCATCCACTTTCATATAATTTTTCAACACGTTTTGTTGATTAGAATTAAAGTTCCACGCTTTGACTATCTTTAGCTCCTCTAAGATTTTGTTTATTATAAACAAACTACATCGGACCAATCAAGGTCGCGCTCGTCCACCGAGATCCATCCAAATGATGGATTGGAAGCTAGCGACTAACAGGCGGGAAATAAAAACTGTTTCACCCCCAGATCACAATTTCTTCTGTTTCTTCACTTCACCAAATAAAGTGGCCTCACTCAATATTATTATTAGTATTTTTTTTTTCTTCTTTCCTTTATTGCTTTCAAACTATTATGATCCATGCAGGTGATTATCTCAACTTATACACGAAATATCTTCAAATTCACGGGAGCACCACATGAACCAAACCAAATTTTCAAAATCAGAACCTATATAGATATTACTAGACACTGGTTCTGATTTTGAAAATTTGGTTTGGTTCATGTGGTTCTCCCGTAAATTTGGAGATATTTCGTGCATAAGTGAATTGTTTTGGTCAATTTGATTGTTGCCGCACTTTATAATAGTTAATTGTGACACGTTATACGTTTGTACTGTTTTGATGTTAAAATTATACAAGTTTTTTCGTTTAAATAAAGAATTTTGACAGGTGTAAAAATAAATTGTTCATTATTTTAAAGTTCTTGCTGGTGTTGGTTTGTTTTAAGTGCCTAATTACAGCTCGTTAAAAAAACGGTGGAGACGTGGAACATAAATGTAATAGACAATACGTGCACCATCTAAAAAGAACATTATGTGTTAAATTATTTTTATTTTGTTATTTTATTTTACATCATTGTATTTAATATTATTTGTTTTAGATTTATTTTGTGGATGTTGGACGATCGAAGTGTGCGCGGGAATGCCTATTGGTGGCGATGAGTTCGCAACCCATCACACCGTGTCTCCCGCGGGGCGAAAAGAGAAGGATGGAGTGCCGCATCGGTTAAAGTGTGACAGTCCATTCATTCTGCCTACTCTTTCGGGGAGACGGCGTGATGGTTAGTTAGTTAGTTAGTTAGTATTACTAGTTATTTTAAAGCCTTATTTCTATACTTTGTTTTAATTTCAACTCAACAGAGCTGACTCAGATAAACTCTGGGGTTCTTGGACTATCTAGATATGTTCCGACATTCTCCTTGCAGCTGAGAAATTGACGGAAAACTTCAACCGAAACACTTAGGGTATAACTATGGGGAAAATAAAAAGTTTAAAATTCTTTATTACAAAATAACAATTATTTACAGCATACCAACTGCATATTCACAGTGATCCATGCATAATTATGTGCGTAATAATTTCTTCCACTCTATACATTCCTTCCTGATATCAAAATTTCAATTTCTATTATCGTACGTATTAAATTATTGTACATCGTTTTATCACACATGCGTCTAAGGGATCTGATTTCTACCGTATTTATTCTGCTTTCATCCTTCTTCCGCCAGTTCCATACTCCGTTTTCATGCAAGGGTTGGAACCAGAACTCTTTTGTGAACGCCAATTTCGCTTTATTAATAAAGCCATTTTTAGTTATTATCGTATCACTCACGTCATACAATTTTAGGCACATCTTATAATCTGTTAAGTAGATAAAAAAAAAAATCCATTTAGTTATAACCGGTTTCGGCAGCCCACTGTCTGGTCAGCTAGCTACCAAGAGCGGTCGAATATAGAACCAGAATACTAACTAATGTACCTTAGTTTTCGTTTACAATGAAGATCTGCTAATAAATATCAATCTCACTTAGCCGATTTTGTCCACTGCTGGACATAGGCCTCCCCCATACTTCTCTATACATTCCTTTGCGCTTTCTGCATTCAGCAATTCCCCTTACATCAACAGACCAGTCTCCCTCCACTTCTTTAATCTTTACGAGGTCTCCATTATTCTACCATTTTAGTTCTTCTTTGGTCTCTAAGTCTGGTAATATGTTTCGCAATTTCAAAAACCATCTTCATTTTTATTGATTAGACAATACAAACATTTATTCAGCCAAATTTGTTACACGTTTTTAATCTAACTAACTAACTAATTAACCATCACGCCGTCTCCCCGGAGGGGTAGACAGAAAGAATGGAACGCCACACTGTTCTGTCCTGACATACTTCTCTCGCTTCCTCTACATTCATACATCTTATCATGAACGCACGTCGATTTCCCCGACTCCTCACGTGACCGACATTCAATATTTGATTGATTTGATCGTGCCACGTTTTTCTCGGCCTTCCTCTATTTCTAGTTCCGTTCACGCCGTTTACATATACCTTCTTTACCATTCTGTCTTCACTCATTCTTTCCATGTGTCCAAACCATCTTAATGACCCTTTCCTTATTTTGTTCATAACACTTTCATTCGCACCACACTCACTTCTTATACTTGCATTTGTCACTCTATCATATACAGATTTGCCACACATTCGTCTTAGAGATCTCATTTCTACTGCATTTATTCTACTTTCATCCTTCTTTTGCCAGTTCCATGCTTCACTTCCATACATAAGGGTCGGCACAATCATTTTTAATCAATTTCAATAATTTGTTACAACCAACCGGTTTCGATGCTATATCTACCTATATATCTCAATCAGGACGATTGCTAAAGTCGGCAGCAAAATGTTATTAGTGGTTTAAACAAAAAGTATTGTTGCAACCCATAATGACTCATGGAATCGAAGCAAGAGCAGACACTGTCAGAACCAAACAACTCCTAAGAGCAACAGAAAGTAAAACATTGCGACCTATCGTGGGTTACCCTTAGAGATGGGATACCCAACGAAAAGATTCGCAGATCCTGCAAAAATGATGATATACCTAGTGAGCTGGAGTAGGCAGAGTAGACGATTCTGAAGGGACCACATCGAGAGGATAGACCCAGCAAGAATTTATAAGTTAGTGATTGATATAATTGATATCCTGTCTAAACAGATCGCCTAAGAAGAAGAAGTTTAAATTAATATTTTGTAGTAGAAGGATGGAGTGCCGCATCGATTAAAGTGTGGCAGTCCATTCTTTCTGCCTACCCTTTCGGGGAGGCGGCGTGATGGTTAGTTAGTTAGTTAGTTATAATCTATTGTTTTGGCCGAAACACTATGATACTTCAACATTATTAAATTTTAAAATATAAAATGGTATCGCAATTTTTTTTTTGCGACATCTCTTTCGTCAACCGTGTTACAATATTTTTTCAACTGTTAAATAAAAACGAAAATTAATGTTAACATTTGAAAAAAATATTGCAACACCAAATTGATGTCAAAATAGGTTGACGAAACAGCTGTCGCAAAAAATAACAAAATAATAAAAAATTGTGATACCATGAACAGCGTTTTATATTTTAACAGTTTCATATTTTTAATGTAATAAGCGGCTGTTCCAATTGTTAATATTTTTAATGTAATTAGGGGGAGTAAGGGGGATCCTATTGACTCTTCAAGCGGCGCATGCCCATCACCGTGGTGATGGCCATGCTACGCTGGAGCACTGATCTGATCCCAAGTACCTATTCACACCTCCTCGACTTTGGTCTCCTCTGGAAACTATGCGAAATATTAGAGATAGAGTGTGAATAACCTCGGTGGATAATATTGATGTATAGGCTAACGTGGAAGGACACCTCGCCAACCCGTCTGGCAAGCGTGGCGTTGTAATGCCAACCACCCCCCGTATGACATGTCATACACGAAGAAGTATGGGGGAGGCCTATGTCCAGCAGTGGACGACAACGGCTGTTAAAGAAGAAGAAGAAGAAGCGGCTGCTCATTTTTGCAAAGAAATATTTGTTAATTTAGTGGGAGTTGTATGTAAAATGTAGGTTCGGAATTATAGACTTATGTTTTCTGTAAAACTGTATTTAATCATATCATGTAAAGTATTCAGTTAAAACACCGAGGTGACAAGGGTGAAGCGTCGCTCGCTGAGCGTGCACCCGCAAAGGTTGTGGTCCGCTGACCACAAAATGTCCAGCTGTAAAAAAAGAGCGCGAAGAGCCAGCCGCGGTCCGGTCCCGGAGGAATGTGGCCCCGCGGTGAAAAACTTCGGAATTTTTGCGAATTACGAGTCTGCTTTCGCTGCCCTGGGAGCCGAGGCTAGTGTTTTATGTCCCGCGTCCCGCCAATATCGGATTATCCGACGGTTCCCAGCCTAATTTATAAAAATACTCCAACTTGTGCATGTTTTATTGAACGATGCAACAAAAAACAGTTGGTACAACCTAATGTAATCAATTCATTTCTAATTTCGAATATATTTTCTGTAATCATTAGTCTGTGTATTCTGACTCAACATTATTTCTATAAGACATGTCAAAATTACGTGATATTGTTATATAAAACCGTGCATCTGTAATAAATGTAATTAATTCCACAATTTACCCTCGATAAATTCAATATTAAATATATTTATAGACATGAATTCAACATCAATATTTTAAATTGTACTATTTAGCATTACATTTTGTACACATTGTATGAGAATAACATTATTGCTCTAAAAAAAAATCTCGTATCGAGCTGTATCTACCTCTTATTCCCTAAGTTATTCAATGTAAAATTTAACAACATGAATGTTGCAGTAAATCATATTTTATATTACAAAACAACAAACATAAAATCAAATCTTAAAAATGTGCTCAATAAACAATGAAAATCTGCCAATTTCATAATAAACAGCGCCCCTAGCGGCAAACAACCGAACCAAAAATTGGGCGGGTGGTCCAGTGTTGCTCTCTAATTGACAAATTGGAATCTTATTAGGGGGAGATAAACGTCAGCTTCTAGTTGGCCTCGCGCGTGTTCTGTCTGGGTGGGCCGAGCGCTCCCGAAGCGCCACGGAAACACCCGAAGGTGAGGAATGAACCGAGAGGTTTCGAAGCGCGTGCCACACTTTGTGTGGTCCTCGGTGGTGGTCTGACCCAGAGTTTCTAAACATTTTAAAGAACCCCAAAAGAAAGTATTGGTGATAAAATAAATATTTTCTAGAAGTTTTAGTTATATAGGGATAATATTGTATTTGATAATGAAGAAACATGTCGTTTCCATAAAACATAATATTTTTTTAGAAAACATACATTTATTATGGAATTTTATATCATTATTCAAGACATAAAATATCCCTTTTCTTAGCCGTTTATTTTATTTTAGTAATAAAAAAATACGTATTTTGACATTGAGAAGACATGTGCAACATCGAAAAAAACATTATGTGTTATTACATTATGTGCTAAATTAAAAAAAACGGTGGATTCGTGGAACATAAATTAAATAGACAATTTGTGCACCATCTAAAAAGAACAATTTGGTTAAATTATTTTTATTTTGTTATTTTATTTTTTATCATTGTATTTTATATTATTTGTTTTAGATTTATTTTGTGGGTGTTGGACGATCGAAGTGTGCGCGGGAGATGCCTATTGGTGGCGATGAGGTTCGCAACCCATCACACCGCGTCTCCTGCGGAGCGAAAAGAGAAGGATGGAGTGCCGCATCATTAAAAGTGTGACAGTCTACCCTTTCGGGGAGACGGCGTGATGGTTAGTTAGTTAGAAAGAATTTGTAATCAACTGATTCAACACATTCTAATTATGGCTATTTCAGATTTAAACGTTTTGTTTTTTCAATAATTGTTGTCTTGTTACATAAATATGGAATTTTGATGAGTAAAAAAATATGTATTACTTGTTAAATTTTAAACAAATTTCTGCAATGACACAACATATTAACATTTTTTTCATTAGTTATTAATATTTGTATCTAGAGAATAACATTATGATTTAAATTTAATGTTAAATAATTTATATGAAAAATAATTTTGTTAATAATAAAACACTACTTGAAAACGATTGTATTTTTATTCCATTTTAATCACTTTAGTACATATTCCATTTGTCATTTCATCCTAATTTAAATATTTTTATTGTTCCCATTACTGATTGTTATTTTAATGCATCCCGTGTGTTTTTAATGCAAACATAATATGTAAAAATGTTTTCTAAATATATTCATACCTGAATGTATCTATTTTTTAAACTGAATCCTCTATTTTAAAACTATTGCATTTCCATAAACTTGAAATATTCAGGAAAAAGTATTGGAAAACTCAATGTCCGAATTTTAATAGAAAGAGTTAAAAGATGGCGACCGACAGAGTGTGAAATGTACGACGTGCATTTATGAAAGGTAAAATATGTATGGATCAGATTTTTACATTCCGAACAACCACGGAGAAGTTTATGGCCAAGAAACGTAAACTTTTCTGAACATTTATCAATTTGCAAAAAACCTATGATCGAGTGAATAGAGAAAAAATGTGGTTAATCTGATCTGAATACAGAATGGGCACATAACTGATATGGGCGGTTGCTTCCCTCTACGAAGGAAGCACTGCCATTGTTAGGGTAAATGGAAACATTACGCCGTAGTCTGACATAAAAACGCGTGTTAAACAGAGTAAGTCTCCATGGTTGTTCAATCTGTATGAAATAATTGAAATGAATAAATACTGGTGCTAATATGAGTGAGCTGTCTGTAAGTTGTCTGCTTTACGCGGACGATACCTGTCTCGTTGCGGATAGTGCAGACAAAATACAAGTCTTGGTGTTTAAAATGTAATAGATATGCAAGGCAAACGAATTAATGATGAATGTCGGGAAGTTTAGGTGATGGTTTTTGAAAGGATGAGGAAATGACAGTTTGTAACATAAGTGTTAATGAGAAAAACCTAGAACAGGTGTCAGAATTCGTGTATTTAGGTAGCATGTTCATAGCATGCGGCAGGATGGACACTGACGTCGAAAGCAGGGTTTGTGCGAGTAATAAAGAGAACGGAACTTTAATAACGGTTATTGGATATTTATCAATGAAAGCAAAAATTGACGTTCACATTGGAGTTTTAGTTCCAACTCTTGTGTATGGAAGCGAAGTATGGAACTGGTAGGGGAAGAACGAGTGCAGAATAAATACGGTAGAGATGAGATCCCTTAGACGAATATGTAATCAAATGATGTACGACAGAATTTCAAATGCTACTATCAAGAAGGAATGAAAAGCGGAAGAAAGTATTATAAACAAAATTATGAACGAATCACTGCGATGGTTTGGACACAAAGAACGCATGGATAAAGAAAGTATGCGTTGAATGGAGTACGGAATCGAGAAAGACCGAGGAAAACGTGGCATGACCAAATTAATCATAATGTAAAAGTCGACCATGTCAGAAATCGGAAGAATCGACATGCGTTTATGACTCGCTGAATCTAGAGGAAACTAGAGAAGTGTATCAGGACAGAGTAGTGTGGCGGTCCATTGTCTCTGCCTACCCTTGAGAGGAAGCGGCCGCGGCGTGACGGTTGCTGTTGGTGTTGTAGGGATATTAAAAATATTCAAGATAGAATGGAAAAAAAACTAAATTATTTTCATATTTCAAATTGCTTTTTATTTATAAATTTACTCATTCCAACTTTTTTTTAACTCATTTCAAATTATATGCACATGTACATTTTTTATATTTCCGTTTATTTAAATGCCCCACATTTTTTGGTGAAAATCACAGTCAAGTACTTACCAAACCACGAAAGTAATAGTGTTGGTAAACCTGTCTGTCATATTCTCTGGTTCTGTTCCCGCTTCCCGCCTTGTCACAATTTTCGCGTCTCGTTTCACTTGCTCGGTACGGTAGCATTTTTGTCTTACGCATATTACCTATTATTTCAAAATGCCGGGTTTATTGGATCAGTGCGAGAAATACTTTGAAACCAGAAACTTGTACGAAGTTTTGGAAATAAACAAAGATGTTGCCGACAAAGAGAGTATGTATTGTTTTAGATTTTACTTAATGCAGTGTATTTTTTTTTGTTGCTAATATTCCATTTTGTTTTCAGTCAAAAAGGCCTATCACAAGATCTCGTTATCAGTTCATCCAGATAGAGTGGACGAAAAAGATAAATTAGTAGCGACTGAAAAGTTTAAGGTGCTTGGAAAAGTTCACGCGATCCTAAGCGATAAAAATAAAAAGGCTGTGTACGATGAGTCCGGGTCCATTGACGAAGACGATGAAGTTACAGAAAGGAACTGGGAAGAGTACTGGAGACTTCTGTTTAAGCCCATCACCGAAGAGGACATTGCAAATTATGAAAAAAATTATAAGGGTACTTTTTGCATTTAGTCGTGTTATTTATATATACCACTAAGTAATTTATATTTTGGGCTTCATCCGCTATAGATTTTAATGATCGCTTCAATCAAACCTTATTAATTTATATTATTTTATTTTACCTTGATTTACGCTAGACCAAAAATTTAAGAGCTTATACAAAATGGAACCTTTTTATGATTGGCATTCTTCATAAAGGCTTTGTTTCATTTCTAAAACTCCATAATTATTATTTTTTTTAATATGTTAACAGTTTATCCATTTTACCTTTGTTTAATGTGTTATTTTCTGATCTACAGGGTCAGAAACTGAAATAAGAGACTTAACAAAAGCTTACTTGGAAGGTAAAGGGGACATGGATGTGATAATGGATGGAACTCCTTTTGCCCACACTGTAGATGAGCCCCGCCTACGATCTATTATTCAAGTAAGTATTCATCACAGGCAGTGCGTGCATTCGTATATCATATATAAATACTGTACAAAAGTTTTCCCGAAGCTGATAGGAATAGAAAAGTCAGAAAACATTTTCTCTCTCCGAAGGCGCTACAGATGAAATTGAGGTTTTGCCTCCCATAACAGGTGCCTCCAATTTCTCCTGTCATCTGCTGCCGTCTTCCAATCAGCCATCTGGGGCTTGTTCCGCATCCTTCCTGACCTCATCCTCCCATTTCAGCCTGGGTCTTCCTACTCGTCTCCTTCCACCTGGGTGTCCATTCATTATTATTTTAGGGACCCGTGGGTCTGGCATCCTCTATACATGCCCAGCCCATCTCAATCTGAATAGTCTCATGTATGATGAGATGGCCTTGAATATGCTGTAGTTCTTCATTGTTTCTGATGCGCCATTGATTATCTACTCTCACAGGTTCACAGATTCGTAGCAATATTTTTCGTTTGAACTTGTCCAGCATTTTAGAGATCTTCACCATCAGTGTTAATAACGCCTTAACATTTTATGCATCAAAATAATGTTGGAATTATTCTAATTAAATTAATAATGTAGACTAATTTTCTTTTTTTTTTAAACACTATAAGTAGATGGCTAGTATCAATGATTTTGCAGACTTGGGTTGCCGCGCTTCAGACCCACACCTTCCATACTAGGATTCAACTGTTTAATGGGCTTAACCACTACTAAAATAAACTACATAATTAAAAATTAATTTGGATGTAATAGACTAACTTCTGGTAATGTTTTGAGGAATATAGGATGACTAACAATTTAAAATTGAATATTTATTCTTATTACTTATCTTCTGATTTTGATTGCCACAATATCTATGATTGGTGTTTTTTCCAGGGCTTAATAGACAGCAAAGAGCTTCCATCGTATAAACTATTCACAAACGAACCGGCACAAAAAAGGAATCGCCGCCATAAAAAAGCAGAGCGAGAAGCTAAGGAAGTGGAAGACTTGAACAAAATGTTGGAACTAGAGAAAGAGGACAGAGAAAAAGGTACCCCACATCATATTTTATGATTTAATCCTTGTATGTTAAAATAAGTCCACTGTCAAATCGATTTTATCGTCAAAGTTCAGTTCCCCAGAAATGTGTTTAAAGTCAGCAGTTTAAGCAGTGAGCTTATAAACATTCTTATGGTCTTCTTTTGATGCTTTGTTGAGTGCTCTGTGTGACAGTGGTTATTTTTTCAAATATATTTACAAAATGATTCATCTGTACATTAAAAATATATATAATTTGTGGTTTTAGAAAACAGTTTGGCTGTGATGATCCAGAAAAAACAGCAGCAGAGAGGCGCTCAAATGGAAAACTTCTTTGACAAATTGGCCGCTAAATATGGGGGAGCCGACAAGAAGCCGGCAAAAAACGAGAAAAAGAGGAAAGCCGCTACTAGAACGAGCTCACGCACCGCTTCCAAGAGACAAAAAACCCAATAGAAACAGTCTCTGAATAGTTTGGTTTTTACTGCACATATACGCAATGATCTGAGCAAGAATATGCAAGAAATATTACAACTTTTTTGCCTGAATAGTTTTATGTTTATTTTAATAATGTAAGTTATGCATTAATTTTTAAATAAATCCGTTTCCATGGACTTCTTTTATTTATTACTGCCATAAGCATCCTGAAACTCTTTAAATCAAATGTACATTTGAATATATTTTTAAAAGATTTTTTCTATTTCAGTTGTTCTTTTAAGAGCACTTTTAATTAAAACATCTTAATACACTTTTAATACAACCATAGAATCTACAAAAATAAATTCTGTGGTTATAAGTTAAATAAAAATGTACTTTAATTTAGGAAATACATTTATTTTTTTTCCTTTCGGGTTGAAAATCTTCTTTTAATCAGCACACATGAAGTTTTTTACAAATGAACAATAAAAATATAATTCACTCAGTATCGACGTGACCGTTGTAACGGGTCACGCGGATTTAAAGAATAACTTTTCCAGTTGCAGAAGACCTTCGTGGCAGAGCTCTGACTTCCATATCGAAGATCCCGGGTTCGATTCCCGGCGATGGCAGTGTGATTGTCACACTGCTTTGGTCTGGTGTAGAATTCTCGTGATAATAAAATGGCGATAGATTGGCTACCTATCACAAGCTAAAATAAATTGTATACACTAATTGAGTTCAAAATGATCTCTTGTATAAAAAGGAGAAAAAAAAACACAAGGACATCAAATTGATAACTAATGAAAACCACTTAACGCAATGGGTGGTATATTTTTTAACTTTCAGACTATAAAAATATTAATAACTAAAACTGACCAGTCTACGAATGGAACAGGAGATAATATCCGCATGCACATATAGTTCAACTTGGTGAGGTTTCTGCGGTTTCCTCATCACTTGGCGAATGCAGAGAGCTTCATATATGGTAGGTCACAGTCGACCATCCTTACCGATCCTATTAAAATTTCCTTATTTTAATAGGATCAGTAAGAAAAGAAGACTGATGCCTGAATGAATAATTGAGAAGTCTACAGAAGAACAAGTTCAAAAGTGACCCATGTCAAATCAACCATTTTTATAAATATACACCACATTCTTTAACATGTCAAACTAAAGGGGTTGATATGTTATGACATGCTCTAACAGTATCAAATGTAATATGAATGGTACCTGGATTGTGATACCTGGATGAAATATAATGAAGATAATGAAACATTGACATTGGCATTTTTCTTTTTATTGTAAAATATAAATATACAATGAATAGAACAACACAAAAATTTCCCCTGAGATACCCAACAGTGACTTTTTTCAAATTGTCACAGTAGTAGAGGGATGAAAGAGGTGACCCAAATTTAGTGAAAAATTAACAGGTAATTCTTACACAATGTGCATGTTACATAGTTTTTTAAAGAATAAAATCAATTATATTAGAGTTAAAATTACGTGAGGGCAATTATGTTTTAACAACACATATGTTAAGACAGATGATTTTTTTTATTATAATTGATTATAAAATAACCTGCTTGCACAAACCAATACAAGATAATTGAAAGTAAAAATACATGACTGCAAATGGTTTTAAAAATAGTTAACGAAGAAAACTTAAGATTCTATTAACATTTGACGATAACATTCAATCAAGTATTATGCCCATCGCTGACTGAAGGTAAATGAATGTTACTCAAAGTATAAACAGGTTTGAATTTTTAAAAAATATCAAGTGCTTTCATTAGGCAACAATGCATCACATAATGATTTACATTTAATACATCTCTCTTTCTATTCTGTGGCACACACTCATTTAGCTTCTTCAAGTATTTATAAGATGAAGTATAGGAAACATAATTTATTTAGATATTTAAAAATGTAATCACTATACATACAAAACTAAATATATTCCCAAAACATACACACAACTCAATAATTCTTTTGTGCTTTTCACTTTCTTCTTTTACTTATGCATATTACACGACAATAATTTATTCAAATCTCACACAAATAATAATATTCCATAGCACAAATGGACAACTTAAATAATAATTTCTGTGTATAACTGATTTTGTTACTTTGCATGATTTAAATCAATCGCAAAAAAATTATCAGCTCATAAAAAAATAACATGCATAGATAACCAAATCAGTTTATTCAATTTAAGATAATTGACCTCTCGTGAAACAATCATAGACATATAATGAAGAAATGATTAATGCATTGATTGACATCTGATCATTGGTGACCGGCACTAATTTATTTAAAAACTTCAGTGTTGCCAAGTCTAACACTTCAAAATTTAAAAAGAAAACCTACTTAATGAATACGATTAAAATATAAACAACCAAAACTAATCAATTTTGCTTTCCAAGTGAATGATTAAATCTAATAAAATAGCAATTTTGTTTGATCAAAATAAAAAGGGCTAAATTAATTTATAAAGAATTGTCAAAAACATTTGATTAATTATCATATCATTGGAAAAGGAGATACAACTTTTGTTTGAATTTTGAATATCAAATAATAGTAAAAAAAAAAATTATATTGAAGATTAAAGTTTTCCATTAGAAAACCACCAATAATTATTTGTATATTTGTTAATTCCAAACTGTTGATATTATGCAAGAACCACCTGTTGCTTTAATTTTTTAAATAAAAGTTTTGATCACTCGCGATGCACTAACACGTAGAGTCCAAGGCAAGCAAGCACAAAGTACTGAAACAAAAACACAACATTATATTTAGATATTTTGTTAATTATTACTATTCACCTCACAAAGAAGTAAGAGTATATGACAGACTGTACCATAAGGGCAAATAGCGGGGAAAATGGAACAAGTTACTGAATTTATCTATCTGGGAACCATGTTTATATGAGATGGGAAAATGGTGAAAGATATGGAGAGAAGGGTTGGTGCTGGGAACAAAACAAATGGTGCACTCAAAGTTATCACCGTCAATAGTAATATATTGATTGAAGCAATGATAGATTGATAGATAAAAGCTAGTGCCAACATTTATGTATGGAGGTGAAGCTTAAAGCTAATAAAAGCAGGAAAACAATACATGATAGAATAGCGAACAAAGATATAAGGAAGGAATGTACGGCAGATGAACGCATCCTAGACTTAGACGAGTTTGGAGATATGAGAAGAATGGATGAAGCAGTAATGGTTAAAGTATTATAAGCATGCAGTGTAAAAAGAAATGGAAAAACGAGTCAAGGAAGGCCAAGGAAAAAATGCCATGACCAAATTAATGAATTATTAAAAGGTGGCCATATTTAAAATCAGAAAATTCAATGGGTGCATTTCACGACGTGTGAATATAGAACACATTCGAGAGGTATGTATGGGTAGAACCGTGTGGCAGTGTATTGTCTTCCAATCCTGATGGATAGTTAGTTTACCTCAAAAAATAAGTGCTCTTCTTATGTTATTAAATATTAAGAAAAATATATATTTTTTAAATAACAAGACTTGAACTTAAAAAATAAACATTATATTTAAAAATGTTGAATGTGAATAATGATTCAAAAAAGAAAGATTTTATTTTAATTTTTCTATTATTTTTATATTTTGTGGTCAGACATTTTAACAACATATATCACTTCTATTGCCAACTACCATCAATATGAATACCATATTCATCAGGGTTGATCATTGATCATCAATCAGACGATTTAATAAATAAACAACACGCCGTCTCTCCGAAGGGGTAGACGGAAAGAATGGACAGCCACATTGTATTTTCCTGACATACTTCTTTCGCTTTCTCAATATTCATACATTGTGTCATGCACGCATGTCGATTTCTCCGACTCCTCACGTGGCCGACATTTAATATTTTATTGATTTGATTGTGCCATGTTTTTTTTTATTTTTAATAAATACGAGTATAATCAAATAATTAGTCAGGTACTAAACAACCCAACGTCCATTAAATCCATCTCAATACGAGCATTTTCATTACTTGCATAAAATAAATATTAACCAATTACGAATACACTATTGCTTCAGTGATGCCCTACTACCGATTGAAGATTTGTTACTTCCACAATGTGACCAGTGTCATCTCTTACATCAACCTTCATAGCGTATAGGAATCTATCTTCATATTGTATAGGAATTACACCAATAGAAGGAACGAATATATGACATTGTATCTGTCTATGCATTTATCCATATTGTCCAACTTTTATTGGAAAAAATAATTTATCAATGAAAGCAAAAATGGAGTTCTAGTTCTAACACTTATGTATGGAAGGAAAGCATGGAACTGGAAGAAGGATGAGAGCAGAATAAATGCGGTAGAGATGAGATCCTTTAGACGTATATGTAGTAAAATGACATACAATAGAATTTCGAAAGACTCACTGGGTCGGTTTGGACACATAGAACGCATGGATGAAGAAAGAATGGTTAAGAAAGTATATGTTAATGTTGTAAACAGAGTACATAGTCGAGAAAGACCGGTTAATGCAATTTTAAAGGTTGGCCTGTTGGAAGTCAGAAAAGTCGACGCGTGTATATAACTCGCTGCGTGAGTGTGAAAGAAGCTAGAGAGGTAGAGAGCGGTACATTCTCGCAACCTAAGACGTGAAAACAACATGACGATTTGTTGTTGTTGTCCATGTATAAAACTGATCACTCAAAATTATTTTTAAAGTAAATTAGAGACTCAAAAACAGCAAGATTTACTGTTTAAAGACAAACAATAATTTATGTTACAAACCTTAAATTTGGGATATTCGTTCATGTATATAGTGACCATGCCCACATAGGGCAAGAAGCCCCTAGCCCGCCCCACCACATCTTTGGCATGGAGCCATAACTGCCCTTGTGCATACAGTCCCCGGTCATCCACATTATTGTTGTCTCCTTTTGTTAAGAACTTCACTGTTCCATTGCTAAAAAACAACAATATTCATTAGATGATGAAATATCTTCCACTTGGTTTAGGTCGTATGGCCTGCTTGTGACGGTGTCCTGAGATGACGTCCAGCCATCCCTCCATCTCTTCGGCGGCCTTCCTGGTAGTCTCTTGCTGCAGGGGTTTTCATTTTTAACAAATTTTGCAAGACTTGTATCTCCCATGCGATCCACATGGATCCTCCAAAAGCGCCTTCTGATTCTTCCTCCACCTCACTGTCTTCAACTCTAAGATTTCTGCCTGTGATGGAGCGTAGGGTTCTCATTTCTGCTACTCTGGGGGTTTTTAGTTCTATAGGTTTCACTTCTATTCCATATGTCAATGATGAAATATAATTCGAAAATAATTTTAGGTGCTAAAAGGCTGATGATGTAAAATATGGTGTAACCCAGTGTATTTCATTATCATTTATTTATTACCATTACACCAGGGCTCCTTTGATTGTATAACTAAATAAAATGTTGGTTATGAAATTGAATCCATTAGTATGAAAATAAAAAATCTAATATTCAGAATGTTCTTAGTAACACTTGCTTTAAGGTACTAAATTAATCATTTATCCGCAGTGCTAGATCCTGATAATCCAGTTTAAAATATGTATTTTAAGTTGATATAAGGTAAACGGCATTTCTTTTGGGAATTCGAAGAGATGGGCATCTAATAACCTATTTCTTTAGATTAATCAGGGGATATTTTGAGAACTCGGCTGTGCTGGAGGATGTTGGTCTTTTTGTCCCCGATAGATATCTCTGAGAGCGACAGCACAGATTTTTTTACCTACCGGCCGCCAGAACCAATCTGCCTCTGGTGACACCGGTGGGAAGAGCAATTAGTCTGCTGAACACGATCTCCTCGGAGATTCACGTCTTTCATATTAGTGAAAGTACATTCAGGGGACAAATACTCTAGACATTAGAAAGCATCTTGTCTTCCTAATGTCGAACCATCTCTATGTAATCATCATAATGTTGAATGTATATAATATTTTACCTGTACTCAATAAATGCTTCAAGCATTTATGTTGTTGGTAATGTCTTTTGAGTAAATAAACTGATTTGATTGAAAATAAATGTCAAATAAAATAAGTGCAAGAAATGTACACACACAGAAGGGTAGTACACAAAACATAGAATCAACTGGGGAGTGACTTGTCACTTGGTATATCATAACGTGACCATTTGTTTTTTTTCCCAAACCAGGACACCGAAAAAAAAGGTAGTTACTTAATAATAATACCTATATTTAGACAACTTATACACACAGTGCTGTTTTTACAAAAAATTGTCTCAAGAAAGGCTAGATTACAATTCATCTTGTAGCTACCAATCCCATGGACGATTGGAATTCTAAAACCTTGTTCAAATTTAAAGAGATTTTTTTTTAGAAAGAAAGGAAACAAAGCAATATGTTACAGTAAAAATGTTTTTGACAAAAATTAACATGGATTTTACGAGTGAATTTACTTTACGATATAGGAGGCTAGATCACAACTGGTCTTGCAGCTACCAAGTGCATAGATTAATGGAATTTTAGCCCCTTAATAAACAAAGTAAAATATCTTATAAAGTTATTTGATTTAAGATCCTCACACTTTCATACAATACAATCGACAAAATAAGTTTTTTCATGTCATATTAGGGTTAGCTATTTTACATATTTAAGTATTTCAAAATTATCGGTATACTGTTTTATTTTACTGCACATGCCCACGTCTTCATCTACTAGTATTAGATTCTACAGCCAGGATTCTGATTTGCGCACTTTTTCTATAATTTTTAAAATTCTACTGCAAGTTTCTTTCTTTTTGAAAACGGGACATTTTGGCATCCCGAAGCTGTTTTCCGGGACACCAGGCACGCTGCCTGAAAACAGGACTGTCCTGGTTACATTGGGTATACATCATCATGTGGAGACTGTTAAATGGAAATTTTATTTGTTCAATTTATAATCAAACTTTTAGTAATTAGCTTATAAAAAAATTACGATGATAGTAGGAATCCTTAATTAAAAATATTATTTCATCAATAATGTTAAATGATTATAAACGATCTATCTATATAAAATAAACCATCCAACAACTAAATTACACATTCCATTTTACTTACTTTTCGTGAAGTTTCAAAACTCTATGGACTATTGGAATATCTCTTCCTTCCACTTTAAATACTACTATTTCCCCAACCCTTACTGGTTCTTCTGGATAGTTCGTCAAGAAGAGTAGATCCCCCCTGTGGAATGCGGGCTCCATACTTCCAGATAGGACCACAACAATGGGGCTTTCACTGCCAGTCACAACCATAAGTCCTTTCCATATCATAAGAGCAGACGATACGATCATACCAAAACTCAAAACTTGATAAACAAACTGAAAATAAACCAATTACAAAAATTAATCTGATACAGGTATGTCAATAACTTCAAAATATCGAAAGATGTCATTAATAATTTTGACAGGTAATCGTATTTTATAATATATCCGATGAGAAGAAGGACATTTCACAACATTAATTTATAAATACCTGTCGTTTATTCATTCGCTTTACATCATCAAACACGCTATCAAACATTTTGTTAATTTGAATATAAGCCGGTCTCGATACAATATTCCCAATCCGTCACCACGTCAGTCAAAACCAAAATCGCAAAGTGGCGTGGAAATCAGTGCTACCAATAGAATTAGTTATTTTATTTATTTATATAGAGTTCTTACTTAAAATCGTGTTCCATAATTATTTCATTTTTATGATGAAACTTCAATTGCAATGCCTGTAGATACGAGTATATTAAATAACACCACAGTGATTACCTGCGGTAATATGAAACGTCACAAATAATGAATACACTAAAATAGTTCGGAATGAAATGGATCCTCTTGTTAGGGGTGATTTGTTGGAGTCGCGGGGTGAAAAATGAGTTTAATCGAAATTCACTCCTGATCTCGACAACTTCCCAATGTTTGCCCATGTAATTCGCCAATGTTAATATTATGTTATATGAGATATGCTCCGGAATGTATTATGATGTGAGATTGAAACCAATATTTACTATTTACAAATTACATTTATTAACAAAATACATACAAATAGGAAAGAAAGATTACTTAAGATCTAAAGAGGACTTACATGCTATTCGCTGGTCAACGAATTAAAACTAACGTAACTAACGAGGACCGACGCTGACGGAAGCCGGCGTGGTGGCGGGTTGGCCAGCACGAGGACTGCCGGAGGCTGCACGTCACAGAAGCATCACGCGGATGATGGACCGCGGAGGGCACGGGTCTCCTTCGCAGCGACAGCGGTGGCCGGATCCGAGGCAGCCGGCACCTGGCTGCTGATGGCGTCGATGTGGATGGCGACGGACCGCGTCAGGCGGCTTGGCATCCTCTTCCGTCCGCACCACGAGGGACGTGCGAGGCGGACGATGGGGAAGAACGTGGAAGCGAAAGGCGGTCTGGTCTCCAGTTCTTCGGAAGCGTGGTCTCGCGAAAGCGGCACGTCTGCCTCTTCGGGAGTCTGATTTCCAAGTCCCGGCGGTCCGACTCCGGTCCTTTATGTCGACTTCCGTTGTCAAAACATGGCCGCGCGTGTTGCCGCTCGCCATATCTGGTAGGCAGTACTTAAGGTTAATGGCAATACCAGGGAAGAAAGCTATTTTCGGTCTAAATAAAAATTACCGCAGCCTCACAAAATTGTCACTACACTATTATTGTTTTTTCACTGTCTTATCACTAAATAAAATTAAACTTAACTAAGATTAAACAAGCCTTCAGAGAGAAAATGTATTTTCTGCCATTTAAAAATTGTTAAGTGCAATCTCACTTAGTATGCCATGAAACATGGCTATATCATTCTTTTATTGTTACAATCCTGGGAATTGATCTGCAATAAGCCTCACTCAGTCTTTTCATCGCTATGTAGCTATCACAGCACATATGTTGCAACCAATGGACCCCCTATCTTCATCTGTAGCACCACATTTCAAAAGCAGCTTGTTGTAAAATATTATATTACAATTAATTTATGTTTTAATTCCATATCACAAAATTTGGAAATACGTTTTCAAACAATAAATTCTGATTAGATGATCCTGTCTACCTACCCCTCTGGAGAAACGGCGTGGGTTAACTCTTCATTCTTCTTCTTCTTTTAATAGATCTGGCGATCATGTCTCGTCGGATGATGAGATCCACCTGTCCCTCCATCTCTTAGGCCAATGATACTCAACCTTTTTTGTCTTCGGGCCACATACATATATTTGTAAAGCTACGCGGGTCGCAATACTATACTGGTATGAAGAAAAAAATCATGAAACCCCCCCCCCCTTTTTTGGAAAACAATTTGAGATTTAAAAAAATATAAACTAAAACAGAATAATAATAGAACATATCACTTATCATTATCAGCATGCGGTTCCTTAAAAATTACAATAGTGAAAAAAGTAAAACTCAAAATTAATATGTATCAAGTCGTTTATTTCAAAATTAGTGTGATTTTTGACATTGAGATAATTTTTCAACAATTTTAGACAAATCCATGCTACCCTCAATACGTCATCTCTATTTCGCAAGTTTTTCTTATGTCTACGTTGCGGACACGATCTCGGAGGGTTTTTCCAGTAATTGATGTCATAAATTCAAACCATCAAAAAAAATCCTTATTTATTTTTTCTTGAACAATGATGTAAAACTTTAAATAAATAATGTATACGAATGAAAACATCTGTTTTCTAGAATTTTTATTATATTTTATGGGAATGACATGTTTCGGCATGCTATTGGCATAATCAAATAATGATAATGCCTTAGCAGGGCGAAACATGTCATCTAAAAAACATGTGTTTTCATTCGTATTAATTATTAAATCCTTTCTTCATAGAATTTGCCACTTCAGCCTAGGTTTAAGACAAATATTACAGGAATAAAGGGGGAAAATAAAAAGCAATTATTTGAATTATTCTGTAGTGAATCTATATATTTATTTGTTACTGAATAAATTATTAGGACATATTTTGTAATACTTTATGAATAATATTATACTGTCCGTATAGTATAAACTTAATTTTTATTTCTTTATTGAATTGGCATAATAATTCATTAAAAATAACACAATCTAAAGTTAAAATATTAATATAACCGATGTACATTATTGGATGAATAAGATTATTTAGAAAGTAGTTTCCCAATGCTAGAAGATTTATCTAGACTATCAAATATTTAAAAAATTGTCATGAAATAACTATGGTTAATATTTTATGCCTTTAAATTATGTAACAAAATTACATATCTACACATCCCAAATTTTTATTTTATTTTTGTACATTTGAAACTGACTTGCAATCTACAACTGTCAAAATGAAAATAAATTTATTTCAAAGAATTCATAAAATATACATATTTGCTGACCAAGTGCTACATTACATTTTGTTTCACATCCTGAAAGCAACTACAGTAGAACTCCAATTAGCCGAACTCCGGAATCGGAATCGCTTTCCGAATTTCAGAAGAAAAAAATTAAGACGGAAAACATACTTTGATTAGAAAAATAATGATTCTGTCTACACGCGCTATTGTCCTTCAGAGATGGTTTGACATTAGGAATACAAGATACTCTCCAAAGTCAAGAGTATTTGTCTTCTGAACGTACTTTCAAGAATATGAAAGACATCGATCTCTGAAGCGATCATGTTCAGCAGTTTGATTGCTCTCCCCACCGGCATCACCAGAAGCAGGTTGGTTCTGCATGCTGGGAGATAAAACAGTCTGTGCTGACAGTCAAACAGCTAACTTTGACCAAGATGTTCAGCAAACAATGACTTTCATTTACAGTACGGTACATACATACTGTAAAAGTGTTGCCTTTTCATTTAATTTAATTAAAGCTCTTTTTCTTTCAAATAGTTTTTTTTTCTCCCATTTTCATCATACTCGTACATACAGTAATTAATTAAAATAGGCTCTTTTTTAGGAAAAAATCTGAATTTTTGATTATCCGAATGGTGTCGGGTCCCAATTGATTCGGATAATTGGAGTTCTACTGCAAATGCAAATTCTACTGCAAATACAAGCAAATGTTATTTTCTTAAAACTTAATTGTGGAAAAAATCTGTCCAATTAGACATGTATAAAGTTGATCAATCACATCTATGTAGATAGGATCTACCCAACAGTAATAATACACATTCAAAGCACAATTTACATTATCTCTCCATAAAGCCAAATATCTGCTACTAGTTTATATTCTCATTGCAACAATTTTGGATGTCTTCCAACTAAATTCTGCTTAAGTTACATGAATAAGTACATAAATCATTTTAGGGTTTCACTATAATATGCATATAACATGTATTTGAATCTTACAACTATTACAGATTTATTTTTAAAGATTTATTCATAACGGGGCATAGAAAATAAATCATTTTAGACAACTTTTATGCCAATTATGTAATTCATCCTTTAATAGAAGAAAATTAAAATTTACAGAGTAAAAATACTGCTTACTTTACAAAAATATGTAAATATTTTTTGGATTTACAAGTAAAATAAAAAATTTGTTAAAAATTGTTAAACCCATATATATTTTAAAATAAAAAGCATTTAAACATACATATTTTCTTATAAACAATTATACCAAAAACAATTGTTTTAAATCAATAATTCTAATAGTTGATAGTAAGTGTTAAATGAATATATTTGATGACATTAATTTGACAAAGGGTGAAATAAAAACGATAATAATATCGAAGTTGACAAGGCTTATCCAAATATTGAAACGTAGAAGAAAATTTAGTAAATTAACCTCTAATTGTATCATAAAATGTTTCCCTTTACACAGGTTCCAGAGATTAGAGATATTATTGCTTCTTTCGTAAACTAATGAATACTAATAACCTACGAGCTAATGAAAAGTGCCAAAGCCCCAGCCACGAAATTAAGAATACATTTATATCATAATACTAACACGCAACTAAAAAGGCATCTATCTATTCTAAGTAGACCGGTTTAGAATTGGAGTAATATATCCCAGTCAACAGTAGAGTTATAAACTTCTTGTTCTAGCCAGAGTTCATAATGTGTCTTAAAGTCCTCACCCAAATGAACTGGGGTAGAGAGAGCAGATGCCAAGCACGGGCTGACCACAGCGTCAGGGGCGGGCTTCGCATATCTTCTTTTATTAAAACGATCTATTTGGTTTCTCAGGGCACACTCTTCTCCTTGAAAATCCCATGGCCGAGCCTCCACATCATTTCCAAATGCCCAATCATCATTCAAACGATGCCTTACTTTAGCATATATAGCGCTAATAGTTTTCATGTTAGATTTCCTCCATTGGCGACCCAAATATTTGGTCTGCATCTTCAGTAATTTTAATACATAAACCTGCATCATGGCATGCCTAACTTTTAGTGTGCGTTTTAAAATAGGAGCACTTTTAAAAACCACAAGCAACATGATTCTGGAGTGTTTCCATTTAATAAGTTTGTTTAAAGTGCGCAAAAGATTTATACATGAATATAAATTTCTCCAAGAATACTGGAAGGTGGTATCCCCGATCTCAAACGAATCTTGAGTCAACTCAGGTTGTTCTCCTATAACACAGGCAGGGAATTCAATGATAGGAATTACATTCTTTGCAGCTACATAAGAAGTAATATTCTGATTGAAAAATTTCAATACCAGCGGTATACAATTTGCAAATACCAATAGTTGAGACATGAATTCAAATTGGTAAATGTGATTCAATTTAAAATGCTTTAGAAGCAATAATAAGATGCCTGATATGGCTTTTGTGATAATTTCCTTATGGCGATTCATATCAATACCAAGTTTCATAGACTGCATGAGCGTCATGGGATTACCTTCTGGCAACACATCTGCCATTATGTTTATGGAGTCAGTTTTACCATTTGAAGTGGGTGCAGCAGCTAATAATATTTTTAACAATGCAATAGTATATTGAGTCAAACTTGGTAAAATGGCTCGGTATAAAATTTCTGCTCGAGTTTCCTCCACATCACCTTCGCCTTTAGTCAAGGGACACCGGGCCATCTCCGACTCTCTCTTCAACTGCATCTCAGCCAGACTTACGTACATATGCTTGCGTAGGATACTAATCCCCTCGTGAATTGGCTGTGGTAAACCGGCCAGGGTTACACTGTCACCAGGAAGAGAATATCCCACAAACTTTAATCTAGCATTATCAAGAAAGCAATCAATATCCTTCTGCCTCACTTTTGGCAGCCAAGGTAGACCCCTAGGAGTGGGGGATGGCTCGGGAGAGAGCACACGCTCCTCCAGCGCAACCTCGGGCCACCCCGGCAGCGGAGGTGCTGCCTCTCGTCGAGGGTTATTATTCCCAGAAGTATCAAACGCGCTACTATCTTCCATGTCTTCATCGCAATCGTTATCATTCATGGTTCCCATCTCATCTCTTTCTATGAACATAGGTTCTCTATCCGATTCATCGAGTGAAGTTTGCTTGATGATAAACTGGCGCCTAAAGGGTCTTCTCTTCTGATTCTGGGCATCAATGAGGTCATTAGCACTGGGCGGGGGAGAGCTGGGCCGCATGTTGCGGGTGATCTCCACCGTATCCTCTGTCTTGGTGGGCAGGTTGTTGCTCAGTCTATACTCACAGCGGAGGGCTTTGAGGGCCTTGGACCCGCCGAGGTACACCAGAAGAACTTTCCACAAGAGTAGGAGTACTTTCTTCATAGGATAGTGAGGATATCCTCCAGAACAAAAGAAAGTGACCATGTCCAACAACTTTACCACCAGGAGCTCATCCCCGTGGGTTGTCCCAAGTTCTTCTCGGAAGGATATGACTTCATTTTTATACTCTGTATTGTCATCCAAGTACTCTACTCGCATGACTTCTGTTATGATGTATAGGATAGACAAAATAACTCTTAGGTCCGTAGATTCAGCGAGAGAAACCGAAACCTTTTGCATAGCTTCCAATGCAGCATCATTGTCATCTATCACATAATTTAAAAGGTCGATGACAGCTGAAAACGTGCCCATATTATACAACAACATTACATTAACCTTCGTCCAGTGCTGTTGCTCCGCATCAGACTGCATTTCAGCCCAGCACCCTTGCGCAAGGTACAATACACATCTTGCTGCCTTCATCCGCTGAAGTTTATTTGTGCATTCCAATCTATCTAAAAGTTGCATGATGGCACTACGTTGCTGAATCAAAGTAAACTTTTGCCAACTTGGAGGCAGTTCAAATTCTTTCATTAACTCTTCGAAAGCCTTTTCATTCAACTGAAATTCAGGAAACTCCGTGTAACTGTACAATTCTGCGATTTCATTTATGTGAGTATCGCAATCATCATAAACAAAATTAAGGACAGGGCTATCCACTTCCTCTTCTCCGTCCGAATCATCTTTTTGTCGTCTCATTTTACTTAGAGATGAAAAATTTTCTGAACAATTAAATAAGTGTGTTCATATCAATATTTACTAATATAAAAACCACACATAACGAAAATAGGGGGAAGATTTGAATTTTTTTTTAAAGTCCTTCAAAATAAATAATGTCCCTCGATAACAAACGATAACGTTTGCACAAATTATTAGAAAAACTTTCCCAATCGTAAAATGACAGAAACTCCGGAAATATCAATAACCCGAGCACAAACCACAGAATAAAGTCTATTTGTGTCACAGACATTACCCGTTGTCTCTGGTCATGAACCTTTTTTACTACATCCAGACTCGTGTCTTGCGTCGGCGAGTTGTTACGAAGAAACTCTCCGACACGGGCGAAACATGACGATTAATCGATTCTCACTCCATATCTCCAAGCAATTTCACAACGTATTGCTACGTAATCATTATTATTAAGTTCATTGAGACTGTGGGAGGTATAGTGATAAGGAGATTGAAACCAATATTTACTTCATTTACAATTATATTTAAATACACAAACATACAATATACAAAAAATAAAGAACAAGATCACTTATTAACTAAAGATGACTTACTTGCTAATCAAGTTATGGAACGAGTAAAAAACTACTCCGTCACTTCGAATAACGCTACTTGATCTGGTGGCGAGGACCGACGCGCGACGCTGTCGTGGCCAGCATCAAGGACTGCCGCCGTATAACATTGCGGCTATCACGCCGATGATGGACCGCGGAGGGCCCGGGTCTTCTTCACAGCGACAGCGGTGGCCAGAATCAAGCCCCAATGGTGATTAGCTGGCGCCATGCGGCACGTATCGCGAACTTTTTAGAATATCTCCCGAAGTCCGGTATAACACTTCGCGATCTTTTGAGACTATCTCCCCCGGCGCGTGGCCGGGGGGAGATACTTCTTCTACCGAGGTCGGAGGTGGGCTGGCTCACTCGAGAGCTGCCCGGAACTCTGCAGGGTGGGGGGTTAGGTCATCCCCCCCCCAAAGTGTGGCTACTCTCTGCATCCGGCCGGCAGTACCTAACTGAGTTGCGATAACGGGGCAGAACGCTATTTTCTTAATCACAATTGTCACTTCACTTCCTTAAACACTATTATTGTTTTTTTTAAATTGTCTTTCATGGTCTTATCACTAATTAAAATTAAACTTTACTAAGATCAAACAAGCCTCCAGAGAGAAAACGTATTTTCGGTCATGTAAAATTTGTCCAGTGCAATCTCACCTATTATGCCATGAAACATGGCTATATCAATTTGACAGCTGTCAGATCGATCGGACCCAGATTTATAAATTTAACATTACGGTTTGATAAACATAGACTTAGACTAAGTTGGTACCTACCACGAATGTATTATGACGGCACTTTGAGCTTAAAGTGTTTGTAGACTCTCGTTCAAATTTGTTGTCAAAAGGGGTGCTTGACAACCGGGAAAGTTTTGTCGTTTCATCAAAACATTATTTCTTTATACGTGGTTGCATAGAGAACTCATCATATCGAACCGAATTTCTTCTGTCCACACGATTGCCAATTAAAGATAATGTTTCTTCACACTATTTGTTTAATATTATATTGGTATATGAGACCTATATTAAAATGGCTTCTTCGAAAAACGACACAATTGTGCGAACTTCAAAGGATTTGCTATGGAGAGAAACCAGGCGCTCCTCGTATAATAGCAGTGGAAAGATCTTTACAACTTTCAAGAAACAAAAGTATAAAAGACTTAATAGATTATTTAGATATGTTAGCGAGCAATTGCCAAATCAAGTTCACCAATAGAAAAAAATTGGTCGCAAGTGCTACCTGCGTTATTCTAAAAGTGAAGAAGATCAACCCTCAAGTACATATTAAGTTTTTAGATACATTTGAAAAGTGCGTTGAACAGATTTGGGGTTACCGCCAATTGTATCATGAGGTAGAAACAATGAGGATTACTCAGTATGATAGCAATAATCCTGAGCACGAACTTAAGCTCATTGAACTATGGCAATATTTAATGCCAGATGAGGCATTGGATGGACGAATTACTAAACAGTGGCAATGTATTGGCTTCCAGGTTTGTAAATTATATACACATTCACTATTACCTTTTAATACATTTCAAATGTCTTGTGGCCCAGTTACTGGTGTCTGCGAATTTCTGTTTATTATTTATTATATAAATTAAATAAATGGTGTTCTTCTACCGACCCTTATGTATAGAAGCGAAGCATGGAACTGGCAAAAGAAGGATGAAAGTAGAATAAATGCAGTAGAAATGAGATCTCTTAGACGAATGTGTGGATACTTTGTGTATGATAGAGTGTCGAATGAAAATATAAGAAGTGAATGCGGTGCGAATGATGGTGTTATGAACAAAATAATGAAAGGATCATTAAGATGGTTTGGACATATGGAAAGAATGAATGAAGAAAGAATGGTAAAAAAAATGTATGTTAACGATGTAAATGGAACCAGAAATAGAGGAAGACCGAGGAAAACGTGGCACGATCAAATAAATCAAATATTGAATGTCGGCCATGTGAGGAGTCAGAGAAATCGACGCGCGTGCATGACACGATGTATGAATGTTGAGGAATCGAGAGAAATATGTCAGGAAAGAAAGATGTGGCAGTCCATTCTTTCTGCCTACCCCTTCGGGGAGACGGCGTGATGGTTAGTTAGTCAGTTTTTAATAAATTTTAATGTAGGTACCAGAAGATGGCAACAAGCTGCCGAAACCGTTCAACGTTAAACACAAGTGGAAGCCCATTAAATATATAATAAAGACATTTTGTATAACAATTTTTTTTTAATTATTTTAATAGAAGTTCACATTTATGTTTAGTTGATTATGGATACACACTAATTGTAAGTTCACAAAACCAGAACTGTAAGATTACTTAGTTAACTTCTATTGGCCGGTGGCTTCATTTGCATTAAAAAATGGTACCGAACTGTGGTTAGCTACATTTATAGCTCAAGCAGATAGTCCCAGTGCATCGTAATATTACACACAATTTAGTAGTAAGTCACTTTTATACATAAACTGCAGTCCAATACTAATGAGGTGAAAGTTCCTGATAATTACAAAAAATATGTTTTTCTTCTGAAGAAGAATGTTCGGGAAAACGTTGTATGATAAACTACCGAACGATGAAATAAGAAAGAAATGTAAGGCAGATGACTGCATCGTGGATAAAATTAAAAAAGGATCCCTGAGATGGTTTGGACATATAGAACGAATGTATGAAAGTAGAATGGTAAAAAAGTTGTACACAAGCAGCGGAAAGTGGAAAAAGAAGCCGAGGACGACCGAGGAAAATATGGCATGACCAAATTAATGAATTACTAAAAGGCGGTCACATTCGAAGTTGGAATAATTGACGTGCGTGCATGGTACGATGTATGAATGTAGAGGAAGCCCGAGAGGTATGCCAGGACAGAGCATTGTGGTGATCCATCCTCTCTGCCTACCCCTCCAGCAAAATGGTGTGATGGTTAGTTAGTATGTTTTTCTTTATGTTGCGAGTGCATTAATTGTCCAAAATATATTTTGTTTTTTAGGGCGATGACCCAAAGACAGATTTCCGCGGAATGGGAATGCTTGGTTTGGAGAATTTGCTGTACTTTGCCCGTGAGTACCCCGGGCCCTCTAGCCACGTGCTAAGCCATTCGCATCACCCCCGTTACGGATACACTTTCGCCATTGTAGGCATCAACCTCACCTCTATGGCATATCACCTATTGAAGGATGGCTCGGCCAAGACATATGTGTATAATGGTTCGCGAGGCCTTCCCACCCTCAAGATATTCCACCAGCTATATTGTTACCTGTTTTATGAATTTGATAGGTTTTGGATTCAGTCCAAACCGCAGAATATGATGGAGTTTTCTTGCATTCAAGAAAGATTTGAAAAAAGTATAAGAAGTGCACTCGCAGACAGGACTAGCGTACTTAAAATTAATATAGAAGTTGACAATGTGTAACATGCGACTTTGTGACTACTACCAGTGCAATATCATCACATTTTGTTTAAATAAATTTGTGCAATTTATTTATGTATATATTTTTTATAATTTGATTTAAAATTTTGCCTTCAGGTTGAGTTTGGATAACTTCTGTTACAGAGTACCATTTGTTCCTTTTTATTTTTAAATATATTGTGTTAAAAATATATTCTTGCCATTGATAATGCATCGGTATTATTTATATTCTTGGTAATCTCAGTGAAAATTAATACTTGCATGTAAGCTGCTACATATGTATTTTTATTTCATTTATATAACCTACATTTAACTTTATCTAATGTACTCTTAGTATCACAAAATACTTATTTTAAATTTTCATAAAATTCTGGGAAATGTTAATAATTGAATCCACATGCCATGGGTTCCTGAATTCCTCTTCCAGACAACCACCTGCTTAATAAAATAAAAAAAATAGGAATATAACCTAATGCTATTTTTGGAATCTCTTGGGTAACTAAATGTAAATTTTCAAGGAGAAATAAAAATTATTTTAATATTCAATTTTATAATTTCAGAATATTTGGTACTGTTTTTAAAACAAAATATAATTGATTTATGTAGCATATTTTCATTTAATGAGGTATCAAAATTTCTAAACCATGTATATACGAGGTATCTTCAAAAAGTATCGCGAATTTTGAATTTCCGCCGGTTACGTATATTCGATTTTTGATTTTTTTGTGGCGTTATGTTGGTACTCATGTCTCTCACTTATGCCGATAAGTTCGGCCAGTTTGAATGTTCAGTTAATTTTTGAGAGCCACTTTGCTTGCACGTGTTTTGGCTCGTCTTCGATTTTGCCCACTCCAAAAAAATGGATCAAAGAATCTGTATCAAATTTTGAGTGAAAAACAAAATTAAGTCCCCGGACGCATTCCGAATGTTGACTGTGGCATATGGTGAAGCTATCTTGGACCAAAGCAACGTTTATCGGTGGTACAAAATGTTCTCAGAGGACCGAGAAGATGTGAACGAAAAAGAGCCTGCCGGACGCCCGAGCACGTCAACAACAGACGAAAACATTGATGAAGTGAATAACATAGTATTGGCCAATCGTCGAATCACCGCTAGAGAAGTTGCTGAGGACTTAAACATATCGCTTGGCTCGTGCCATTTGATTTTTACCAATGATTTGGGCATGAGATCGGTCGCCGCGAAATTCGTACCAAAATTGCTCAATTTCGCATCTGCTTGTGCGCGAATTTTTGGCCAAAACAACACACCAATAATGCCGCAGCCACCGTATTCCCCAGATCTGACCCCCTGTGACTTTTTCTTGTTCCCGAAACTGAAGAGGCCCATGAAAGGACGACGCTAGGCTACGATTGAGGAGATAAAGACGGCATCGAAGGAGGAGCTGAACAAGATCACAAAAATGATTTTTTGGGGTGCTTCGAGGATTGAAAAAAACGTTGGCACAAGTGTATAATATCTGGTTGGGATCACTTTGAAGGGGACAAAATAGAAATTCATGAATATATAAATAATTTTTGAAAAAACACAAAATTCGCGATACTTTTTGAACAGACCTCGTATAAGTATAGATCTGCATAATTCATACATATGAAAATTTCTGTTTTCTAGAAGTTTTATTATATTTTATAGGCATAAAATATAATAAAACTTCTATAAAACAGATGTTTTAATTAATTTTTATATTTAATATGGAGTTTTAAATCAATATTCAAGAAACAAATAGATCTGCATGTTAGAATTTTTATTTATAAATAAAAATTGCAATGAACTATGTACTAATGAATTCATACTTTAGTGTTATTACTTATCACTTATTTTGTAAATAGGAATCTATTTATCTATAATGTTAAGCCACCAATTTGTTCATATATATTTTGTCAACGCACTTGGAATATCTTATTACGGCCCTGGGTTGGTAGTGACAAAACTATCCCAGGTCTGCTCTGACTCCATTCAGTCAATACTATGTGTTAGTAAGAACTAGCTGCATGGAAGACTAGGACTCCTCCATCCATAGTAGAAGTCCGATGACTAACAGTTCGTTGGGCGCAGAGCACTAGAGTCCAATAAGCACATGGAGGAGGCATTACTTATATAGGCACAATGTTTTATACTTCCTGATGCGTGGCTAGAGTAGTTTCTAGAGACGTAATCCCAATGAATGTGTGATTAACTTGTTTACTTTATAAGTTACCTGGTCTCCGAAGACCTGAGTTTATTGGTGTTATATTTAGCATTAACGAAAATAGATAAGTACTTGTTTTCAAATCTTCAACAATAAGATATATAGAAATAAACGAAACATTTAAATATTTTGTTTTAACACCACCTTATTTTGTTTTTTTACATTACCAACCAGTTTCTCTACAGCGGAGCTTCATCGGGATAACAAAACTCCATTTGATATTTAAGTGTTTCATTTGTTTATAAAAACGTTACATCACAAATTAAATGCTTCACACAAGAGCATGATAAAATTTAACGTTTATGTTTTTTTACAAAGACAATAAAAAACAGTAAAGTTGAGAATTTTTATGAAAATTAAACATTTCAGGCTACCATAATTTCTATGTAAGCCATTGACATTATCAATAATGTAATTTTTATCAATATGAAAAATGTATTTGAGCATCTTGGTGAAAATATACATTTATACAATAGTTTAACAAAACTGTACAAATGTAATGATGTATCTTTATATCATAGATTTCATTGCAAACTGACATGAAATATAAATAAATAAGTTTGTGGTAAAATTATATTTATTGTGAACATCTTGCCCAAAGATTATTTTTACGTTTGTTTGCATTTGACAATTAAAACATTGATTGTTAATTTTATTGTTTTATTTCCCTCCTGTTTTAATATCTATTATACCCACCTTACCACTTTATTCAGATTTACTAGACTAATCATGCATAGTGCACCTGATATTGCTAATATTGGCTGCACGTTTTTGAGAGCAATTTTCTATTTAATTTAAAATAAGTACATATCAGTAATTGAAATTCCTTGGAAGAAATTCTTATATATATTCTCATAAATTTAGTTTATTTTAATATTAGTAATAAGGACATCCCCGTTATGCGACTGACTTTATTTGGAGCAAAAAAAAGATTTCGAACCTTGTTCAGTTAGCTTCATTTACAGCTCAGATAGTCTCAGTTCATTATAATATTACATACAATCTAGTATTAAGGAACTAAAGTACAAAGGTTTATAAGATCCATTCAAATATGAGCTGCAAATGTAGTCTGCTGCAGTTTAAAACCGATTGTTTGGAATATAAATGTAGCCAGCCGCACTATAAGGGTTAATTAACTGGCATCTTTAAAATACAAAAAAACATTTTATTCAAAATTATGTATTTTCTTTCATCACCCTGTTATATATATTTTTGTTATTACATTATAAATATAAATGCAAAATCAAATTTATTGCAAATGTATCATTTCAACATTAATATAGAAAAACAGATGAATGATCGATCATTCCTTTTTTTTACTTTTTCTGGTTACTGTCGACCAATTTTTAGTCTTTTTGGTCTTGGGGGATGACTTGCCAGCCTTGACAACGGCGATGACAGATGTGATGGCAACGAGACTGAAACCCACGGCGCAGGTCTGCCAGATCCAGGGGTGCTCCGTCAGCACTCCCAGCACAAACTCTACTATATCGCGAATCATGTATACGCACCATGCAACCAGATCATCACTGAAATAATAATAATTATCTTTAGTACCAATGATTAGTAACCATTATTCAATTTAAAATACATCAGTATAATACAGGGTAATTCCAAAAACTATGTAAAACTTAACGTAAATTATCATTATTCTTTTTTTTTTCCTCGTATACAACAGGTAGTTTGAACCCAATTACTGTATACAATTTATTTTAGCTATTATATTGATTCTTATGACATGTGATAGGTACCCAATCTATCGCCATTTTATTGTCACGAGAATTCCACACCAGACCAAAGATAGTGTGACAATCACACTGCCATCGCCGGGAATCGAACCCGGGACCTTCGGTATGGAAGTCAGAGCTCGTATCACTCTGCCACGAAGGTCGACAGTTATCTTTGATTACAGTTTAATTTATGTGCTGATATTATATTCAATTATGTTAGTATAATTGTAATTCTATTTTAATTAATGTAATGATGAGGTTCGCAACCCACCACACCGCGTCTCCCGCGGGGCGAAAAGAGAAGGATGGAGTGCCGCATCAGTAAAAGTGTGACAGTCATTCTTTCTGCCTACCCTTTCGGAGAGACGGCGTGATGGTTAGTTAGTTAGTTTTAGTTATGTGAAACAAGAGTAATTTTGAAAAATTTAGCAGTATAAAATACATAACTTTAAATAAATAAAATACACTTTCCAATATTAAACCATCTCCATAATTCTATTACACAGTGTTAGAAAATATTAATTGAATTTATATTTATTTATTTACATATTTTATTATTTTAAATTTCATTAGATTAAAGTAAAAAGACAGATGCATATACTCACAATGGGGTTTTCGGTAAAGGCACTTGTTCACTTTTTGCATTCTTATACCAATCTTGAGCGAATGATACAAATGTTTTGATGTCATACTTAGAAATGTCGTACCAATACATCTTGTTCTTTCGGAATCTGAAAGTTTAATTATTAATCATAAAAAATAAGAATTCATCCTCCCACATTAAGCAAATATGAAGCTGTAGTCACTTATATTAAATGACTTGGTATACAAATTGACATATCGTCACCTGAGAGTAAGAGGGTTCCAACCAACAAAATTTCACATTTGGCTTTTTATCGTGAAAAGGGTTCTTACTAACCTTATCTATACGTACAATTTAAAAAAACATGTAATAGTATCGTCATTTTGATGTTACGAAAAGAATCAAGTTCCATCATTAAAAACACACGATTCACTGAAGAAGGATTCATTTACACTTAGAACATTATTATTCCAACTGTCGCCAGAGAAAATTTACACGCTTCTCGGTAAAAGAATTTCATCTGCTTCAGATGGAACCCTTTAATTCCAAGATGCACACCCGAAACCAACAAAACTTTGACTTCATTTTTCTCAACTTTTTACTTTTGATAGTTGGAACCTTCTTACTCTCAGGTGACGATATGTGTGATTTCTAACATATTTGATAACGCTCTAAGACAAAAAGCATATTGTAATAATAAATTAAAACTTTTTGAAAACCATTAGTTTTAATACTATATGGAAAAAAAATGTATAATGGGTTTTACGTTTTTTCTCAAGCAATTAAAAAATCACTGCTATTGAGTAACAATACATAAACATTCGAACTTGGTTATTATGAGAAAGATGGAACCGGCTGAATTTGTTCATTATAATCATTACTCGTTATATCGCAGAAAAGGCATTTTTAAATGCTTACAAACATACCCATCATAAGAAGCCGAAGTATCTGAAGCGGTCACATAACATAAAAAGTTGTAATTTAAACAATAATACACAATTAGAGAGAAATAGCTTGTTATTAAAGTAAATAAATGTTATGCAGAAAATCACAAACTAAAGTAATTTTGTTTTTATGAATTAAAACACTAGTTTTTCCACTTTTGAGTTTATTTTTCTCGATATGTTTCGAAGGCTTACACCTTCATCATCGGGAGAACGATATAAACTCTTGAGTTTATATCGTTCTCCGGATGATGAAGGTGCAAGCCCTCGAAACATGTCGAGAAAAATAAACTCATAAATAGAAAAAACGGTGTTTTAATTCATAAAAAAATTGTCATTATGGAATTCCAGTGTTAACGCCTTAAGTTTATCTAAAAAATACTGTTTATCTAACTGTCAAGGAATGTTTCTTCGTTAAAACTGAGATCTCCTATTTCCATTATTATAATAACCGAGTTTGACTGTAGTAGTTTTTATTTCAATCTAGTTGTATGCCTCTAATAATCTATTTCTGCAAACTTGCTAATTTTAAATGAAAGATATCAATAAATTGAAACAAAAATGGAAGACTATCAATCTGAACAAAAAATATTAATTGTTTGTTTGTCACCAACATCAAAATTGAAGTGGCAGGTGATTCAAACAGGATTTTTTCCATGATTAACATTGGTAATATTTTTTTATTAACCGCCCTACCTACAAACCAGTCGATGTGCAGAAAAAAACACCCTTTTTGTTTATTAAATTTAATTATATATATTTTGTAATTACAAAACGTCAAAGACTCGACCGCACACTATCGCCTGCCTCTTGTAAAACTATCATACTTGTGAAGACTTGGACTCAAGTGTCGTTGGCACACGCGCGTATCCTTAATATTTCTTATGTAATTATTTTTCTCAAATGTGTATGTGATACGGGAAAGCGCAGAATGGTACAGTTAGAGTGTGCGTATTACGCACATTCATATGATTAGGGCGGGTAAAATAACTGTGATATCTATGGTTTTTCCGGTGTCAATGTTCAATACTTACTTAAAAACTAGTAAAAAAAGAACTAAACAAAATACTGTTAGCACCAAATCATCAAAACGACTTGTCTATCTTTGATATTACCCTACTCATATATTCTTAACAAATAAAAGCAGCAAATAAGATTCAAATAAGTCTCTTACAGTAAGAAGGTGGGGTCTTTAGTGACCCCAAAACGGCGAGCAGTGGCAGCTGCGGCCCCCGTGCGGTCGGCACGTGCTGTCACCATACCACGTCCACGCCCGGCTGCACCCACTGCCTCCCATCGCGCCCATAAACGTTGACATTCAATACACGATGCACTGTAACTAAAATGCAAATACACATATTAAAATTTTATATGTAATAGTAAGGCATCACATGTGGGGGCTTAATAACTACACATTTCTGTTTAATCCATGAACCATCTGTTGGAACAAAAATAAATAAGACATAGTATAATTAACCATAAAGTAAATGCAAAAAAATTAAAAGGAATCCCAATTGATTAAAATATTAGTTCCTTTGATTAAATATATAAACTATGTACAAAATAATGAATAAACATATAATATAATTGACCCAAATGGCAATAGGCATATCCAAAAAACATGTTACTTCAGAGACAATAAAAAAAAGGTCGGCTTGAGTGCAGTATTCTTTTTAAAATAAGTAAATACTATTATATTAAAATAGTGACAATATAAAACTAAGAGAAATTTTTCAAAATAAATAAATGTAAAGATATGTTTTCTTCCCCTTGTTCCCTAATTTTATATTTTTCTATTGATATTATATCAGACTTCACGAGGAAGCGGCAAAAGTAGGTCTAAAGATTAACATGTCCAAGACAGTAGACCTACGAGTGTCCACAAATGACTCCACCCCAATCTTGCTCCGCGGTGTCCCCCTCGTGACCACGACCAGCTTATGCTACCTCGGTAGTATGATAGCGGGCTCGGGAGGTACGGAGGAAGATGTAGCCAGCAGACTTAACAAGGCAAGGGGAGCTTTCGCTATGCTTCGTCCTGTATGGCGCTCCGGTATCATTTCGAGAAAGCTCAAGCTCCAAATATTCAGCAGTAGCGTTAAAAGCGTACTGCTGTACGGATGTGAGACTTGGAAGTCTACCGGTGAAACCTAAACTCCAGGTGTTTATAAATAGGTGCCTTCGCTCAATATTCAAAATCTATTGGCCCCGAACAGTGTCAAATATTATCTATATAAATAAAAACAATATTATCTTCAATTCCGTAAGACATTATATGCATGTTTTGTAGATCCTGATTTTGCTTTCCACTAGTGTTTATTAATAGATATAATAGAATAGGTAGAAATAAAATCTAAGGATAACTATGAGGTGCGATAATGAAATTTTAATAATAGACTTCTCTTAGGTATATCCTAATAATAACTGGGAACGTTAACAATTAATAAAAACTTGAAATTGTAATATACTTACAACATAACAAACCAATCCCCCGTGGTTGCACCTGTTGCGGCTTGGGTCAGGTGTTCAAAGTTTTCATCCGTCAACTCCCTGGCATTCGGCTCTCTATTGTCGAGGAATGTTTGAACAATGTGTTCTTCATCAGAAGGTCCTGAAAATGTTTGTATATTAATAATACAATGCAAAAACACACTTGATCAAATAACCAATGCACATACATCACATACAATTAATCATACTTCTATTAGGTGTACAACTTAGCTTTCGCCATCTTTTTTCAAAATTCAAGGCTTGATTGTGAAGAACTGGTTATTTACATTTACGATTCAAAGTATTGTCCATGGCCACTACTTTCTACCATCTTTCGTTCTTCCACTAATAGCGGTCTCACCATAGAAGTATAAGAGAGCATTCGATGAGAGAAGAAGAAAATTAAAACCTCCCGCAAATGATGAGAATTTGGCTCGAAAGCTGACATTTTTAATTAAGAATAACTTTATTATGCAGACACAAATCGACTAATATTTCGATGACGTTTTGTTTCTAAATGCCAAAGTCTATTGTATGACATCTACGAACTATTTATTTTATTCCACCACTTACCGCTACAGCCATCCATTGAAAAACGGCGGAAGCAAAGTTGTACAACTAATAGTAAAAACTTGTAAACTTATAAACATTTGAAATAAAGAAATCACACCAGTTAAAATATTTCATTTAAATGTATCATAAAACTCCAAGATCTGTAAAACAGCAATTCTACCGGCATTACTATATGGAAGCGAAGAATGGCCAGCCAAAATGATGCACAAATAGAAGTTCTACAGGACAGAAATGTGCATGCCGCCATGGTCAAGAGGAGTCACATTAAAAGACATGGTACGTTACGAATATGTGAGATGTTTCAAGGTTGCATCTATAAATGAAAATTTATCAGAATCAAGGCACCAAAGTGCCTTTCCGTGCCTAGTAAAAAGAGAGAGAGAGGAAGACTCCAAACCACCAGTTTGACGAATATGCAAAGGGACATGAAGTTCCAAGGCCTTAAGGGGGAAGATGCCTAACAGCAAAACACCTGGTGCAAAGTGATAGAAAAAGCCGACCTCAAGTAACAGGATAAGGCAAGGAGGAAAGAAGAATTTGACCATAGAGATAACAGATGTATCTTAATAAAACAGAGAAACTTTTAATTATTGATTTGCAGCATACGAGTATACTCGTATGTATTAAAAGTCCATCGCGTATCAGTTTATACAATATTTATTATGAGGAAAATGGTAACAGAAAAATAACAATTGAAAATATTCCCGAGAATCAATCTTATAAGTGACCATATCAGACATTCCGGGTTAGAAGAGTTTGAACATTTTTGTTTTATATAATTTGGTGGGAGCAATCTGATATATTTTTAAGAAAACTCTTTAGGGCAATTCAATGCCATTTTGAGTTGGTCTTTTCAGAACAATGAATTACAGCTATGTTTACATTGAAGAAGGAAAAACAGTTACCATCGTACAGCAGAGGTACTCCATGTCGGAAGAATACCAGCGCAGGCTCTGGTGAGGGACTATAGAGGCGTGCAAGACTGGAGCCAGAGGCTTGCACCACCCACGCCCCCAGCGAGTCCACCAGCTCATCTCGCGCCTCCAGCAGATGTGTTTCTAGCTTACTGCACGCCGGACAATCCGGCTTAGCTATTCAAATAAAACATATTTTTTATTGCTAATATCTCTGCTGAACAAAAGCCTATCCAAAAAAACTAAAATGGCAGTGCACACTGGTGTTCTTGTACCAACCGTTATGTATGTAAGCAAAGCATGGAACTGGCAAAAGAAGGATGAAAGTAGAATAAATGCAGTACATCTCTTTGAAAAAAATTAAGATATAAAAATGATTGTAATTATTTTACATCTATATAGGATAGTTAATATCCACTAATGTTTGTGTCTTCGGCCAGTTTCGGCAACCTGCTGCCATCTTTTGGACCAGGAGCTGCTGAAACTGGTCGAAGACACAGACATTTATGGATTTTAGCAAAATATACTTTTTATTTTTATTAATTCAGTTTCATTTTCATTATTTACAATGAACTTCTACCATGAAATTTCAAACAACCATATTAAGATCTCTTTGACGAATGCGTGGAAAATCTGTGTATGAAAAACTTTCATCCTTCTTTTGCCAGTTCCATGCTTCACTTCCATACATAAGTGTCGCACAAGAACATCATTATGCACTGCAATCTTAGCTTTTTTTGATAGGCTTTTGTTTGCGATAAGTGCACCATTTACTCTGTTGCCGGCCCCGACCTTTCTTTCAATATCCTTTTCCACTCTCCCATCATTTATAAACATACTTCCTAAATAAACAAATTCATCCACTTGTTCCAAATTTTCACCGTTTACACTAATGTTGCAGACTGTCATATTTCCTTTTTTTTTCGAAAATCATTACCTTGGACTTATTCATCATCAAATCGTATCGCTTGCATACCTCATACATACTAGACACCAGGGCTTGTAGTTCATGTTCGTTGTCTGCAAGTAGCACAGCGTCGTCTGCATACAACAAACAGCTTACTGACACACCATTCATTTTTGCACCTGCATCCAACCCCTTCAGCTCTTTCATACACTTGTCCATATATACACTAATTAACGAACAAACTAACATATACTCATTTCCACTCCTTATCAAATTAGATTCTCTAAAATTCTGATTCTGCATTGTATTTTCTCATATTACAGATCCAGACCAGAAGAACACATCGATAGAGCCTACCACAACGCGGAAGGATATTATTGTACTTGTTTATTTAGAATCATGAATATATTTGAAATATCGTCACCTGAGAGTAAGAAGGTTCCAACTGACAAAAGTAAAAAGCTGAGAAAAATGAAGTTAAAGTTTTGTTGGTTTCGGGTGTGTATCTTGGAATACAGGGGTTTTATTCCAATTTCCAGAGATTCTTTTACCGAGAAACGTGTAAATTTTGTCTGGCAACAGTTGGAATAATAAAGTTCTAAGTTTAAATGAATCCTTCTTCAGTGAATCGTGTGTTTTAAATGATCAGATGAAACTTGATTCTTTTCGTAACATGAAAATGACGATACTATTACATGTTTTTTTTAATTGTACGTATAGATAAAGTTAGTAAGAACCCTTTTCACGAAAAAAAGACAAATGTGAAATTTTGTTAGTTGGAACCCTCTTACTCTCAGGTGACGATATGTAAACTCACTACCATAACGTAAAAAGATGTTTTTCTAAGAAAACACTTTATTGTAGCTGAACCTCTGTAAGCCAGAAGATCCAAGTCCAATTTACCTTAAGTACTCTAATATTTGTATACGTCAATTAGAAGTCTTTAAATATATAACCATGGTAAATTAGTCATAAAAAATTGATTCCAAGACATGCTTTACGGTATTTTGTAACCTTCGCCTCCTAACTAATTGTGCAATGATGTATGATGATGATGATACGATTTTTATAGTGCCATTTTCGCGAGAGATTCACTTCAAAGACACTTTCCGTCTAGAAAGCTCCTCTTAAAATGGAAGGTTTTAAGAGAACTTCTGAAAACTCCTCCGTTGTCTTGATTGTGAAATAATGAATTATCACTAAATACTCTTGTTTCCATGGAAATAATTTAAAGAAAAATTTCTGCAAATAAAAATCATAGTTATATTCGCTGGGATCCTATTCGACCAATGTTTCGGGGGTCGTTGCAGTCTCCATCTTCAGGGTTAAGTATATAAGAGTAGGATATAATGAATCATTCGTATCTTTTGACCCCGTACATTATTTACTCTTGGGAATATTGAGAGATTAAAATTGTTAGAAATTTTCTAAAATATACATTTTTTTTTTTCAAAAAGCTACATGTGTATTTAATGGTTATGTAATATAAAAATAAATTTACGGATATCTTAGTTTATAAGTTAATCTTTTCATTATTTTTATCTAGTTGAAATAAACACTAATAAAAAAGTAGAAATAAAACTTACTAAATAATACAACCACATATTTTTCTGTTTTAAATAAATTAAGTAGATCGTCATCATTAACCGTTTCTAGCTCGGCTCCATCCAAATTCTTAAGTAGCACAAATTGAACTAGCAAAAATATTAGAAACTTCATTTTGAATGATTTCTGAGTACTACCGTTTTATTGCCTTGTGTTGTGTTTTTGACACATCCACAATGTTAGACCGGCATCAAGTTTGCTAGTTTTTAAATTATAAAAATGTTTGAAGCTATGATAAAATCTTAAACAAAAATAAATATTTTTTTTATGTTACAAAATTATAAACTAAAAAACATTTTCCTGTAAATCGGACCAAAAAGAAAATGCAAATAATAACGCGGAACTTTTGACTTCCAATCTTCTCTCAGTGTATACCATAGACGACACATAAGTACAAAAAAAAAAAACAAAAAAAGAGAAAGTTGGTAACATAGATAAGTATGTACAGTAGGGTGTCCCTTATTTTTCAAAGTTTTAATTTTAAAATGCATAGGCTATTGTTTTATTCATTTGGGCCTAAAACATCCGAAAACAATTTTTTTCCTTATTCGGAACAGTGTAACCCGTGCCGACTTGCGCTCAAAGATGTCCCATACAAATTGCGTCACAGGAGCGGCGCGCTGTCGTTGTTATTATCATTTAGTCTAGCTTATCGGGTAGTAACACGGATTGTTTTATATTTCGAAGATGTCAATGGAACTAAGAAGCAATTGAAACAGTATTTTCTTGGTTGGTGAAGTAAATCACCAAATAACAGGGGTAAACTACTATCTAATCGTCAAGTTCTCGCAGTTCTATTTTTCAACATACGTGAAGTTAATTTGACTGTTAATGAAAGCCCAAATCTTGTCATTCTGGAGTGCAATATATTCTGAAAAAATGCTAGAATACCTACCAGAGCTGTTCTAAATTATGTTTAGAAGTTGGTAGATCTTTATCAGGTCTGACGAGAACTGCAAAAAATAGCAAGAAGATTCAGGACTTACATAGGCGCCGCGAAGAGATCTTTCAACTTGAATTAGATTATTTATTTGATATCGCACAAGCCAATGCTCTTAAATGTGCTGTGATACGACAGCATCTTATACAGGATGCTTGAACGGAGCTTGTGTGCAAAAACTAGAAAGAGATTTGTTACTCTTTGCTTGCCGCCATCATATATATGAACTGATGCTCAAAAGTGCGTTTGAATCACAAAATCGATTGTACGAAATGATTATAGCGATATCATTGAGCTTGCTATTGTTTTTCTGGGTGGAGGCAATGAAAATAAAGTAAAAATCATACCTGCGGGCCCAATGCATCAAGCACGATGGATGGCAAGAGCTCTTAAAAATACGTTTGCTGCAGTCCTAGTTTAAAATGTGCGCTAAGGACAAACAAGCTTTACGAGATGTTTGTTTATGTATTGTGGCAGCTTATGTGAAGCCTTGGATTGAATGTAGTTTGGCGATAAAAGCTCCGAATAAAGATTTTTGTTTTTGAAAAACCTTAAAAGATTGCGAAGAAGTTGACAATTTCTAAAGCGGTTTTATACAAGTTCAATCAACATTTGTGGTACTTGTCAGAGAAAATAGCCATCTTTTTAATTTTAGATGACAACGTTGATGAGCAGATCAAAATAAACATTGTAGAAAACTTACAAAAAGAAAGTTTTGGTGATTCGGGAAAGATATATGTTCCATCGAAGGAACAGATGTCTGTCTCTCTATATGGTACGTAAGTAGTGTTTAATCTGGTATTTAAATTAGCACTTATTTGTTTTATTTATAGGTACTACAAGTATTTGTTATCTTGTTTTATGGAAATCTTTGAGTGATTTTGTTTCTCTCAAGAGTAAAGATTTATTTTCACGACTGAAACTTGATAGTAGTTTCTTTCAAGAAATTGTATCATCATAGAAAGATAACGCGGAGTTTGTGGAAGCTAAAAAGAAGGTTACTAGCTTAAAATCAGTTAATGACACAGCTGAAAGAGCTGGTAATATATTAAAATACTTTCATGGTTTGACTACCGCAGATGAAGAACATAAGCAGTTCATATTATGTTGTGTGCCAGAACATAGAAAAATTTACCCAGACTGTAAAAAAGAGACTTTGAAGAGGAAATATCCAAGTAAATAAATATAAATTCGGATCTTTTTTGATAATTACAAGAAAAACATTATATAAATACAAGTTTTCATCAATATTTATCTAACATAATGATTTTAAGTGATCATCTACAACTACATTTAAGAGACACTTAAACCGGCGATTTTCTAAAACTTTGAGGGCAAGTCGGCACGGGTTAGAATTAACGTAGGAAGTTGAAATTCTGTATTTTGGTAACTAGTAGACTATTAAACATAATTAGGGGGTATGCGTTTCAAAAATCTAAAAAAAAATTTTTTTGCCCAGATAAGGGACACCCTAATGTACAGTGTATCGGGTAAAGATATTAATGTAACATTTATTTAAACTTCCCTAAACGATACTGTGTAACTAGAATACATTGTTCTTCTTTCGCCTAGCCATTTCCCGTTATTTGGAGTCGGATTAATAAGGCTCCGCAAGGTTTTGAGATCCTGGGTCATCTGGTTGTCTAGTCCTAGAGCCCTCAGGTTGTTCCCGACTGTGGATATCAACGTTGCAGGAGGCCGACCCGGGCCCCCCCAGGAGGACCTTGTGGACAATGTATTAATTGTCCCTCCTGCTCACATGGTCTCACCCCCGCGAATGATGTTCCCTAGCTTTATCCGCTATGGGGGCGACCATCTGGCTTCCTCTAATATGCTTATTTTTATTAGCTATATCCAGCATTGCAATTCCAGACGCCCACCTCAGCATCTTCATTTCTGCCCCGTGCAGTCTCTGTCTTTCTTGGTGACTTGTGGCCCAACATTCCGATTCGTAGAGCTTGATAGGTCTTACGGCGGTTCGATACACATTTCCTTTATTTGCATCGATACCTTGCTATCACAAAGAACTCCTGAAAGGTCACGACATTTAAGCCATCCTACGTTTATTTAATGCTCTACATCGTTTTCGATCACGCCATCATTGCTAAGAACAGAGTCGAGAAGTCGTCCATATTTTTTATTGGAATGCATTCCAGGTAAATGTTCATTGGTTGTGTCCTGACTCGTTAGAAACTGCAATAATATTGTAGTGGCTGCCCTCTCGTAGACCTTAGTTACTCCCGATCACTTCAGTCAATAAATGCACTAGCTACAAATCAGACCTGTGTTTAATATAACTAACATCGTAGCGTTTCCCACACACACGCAGTATACGTTACGTATACCTAAAGTGGTGACCTCGACGTGATCTATAAGTTTGTGTGGGAATAATGGCTTACAGTGCTAGTGGTGGTTCCAGGGCTACCCCGAGCCCGAAGTGTATACGATTTCTCTTAACATCAAAATTCCGGATTTTTGGGATGAACAACCTCGGCTTTGGTTTCACCAACTTTGGATGATAATTAATACCTAATTCTTGTCGCGAAATTGGGTAAAAATGAACTGCGACAAATCAGTGACATATTAAACAACCCTCCGGCAGAACACAAGTACCTGGCGCTGAAGAATAGACTCCTTCAAGTCTACGAAGAGTCAGAGACCCAGCAACTCGAACAACTTCTCGGGGAGCTGGAATTAGGCGACCAGAAGCTTTCACAACTCTAACGACGGTTCTGGAGGGAAGGGATGTAGTGGCTGCCCTCTAGTAGACTTTAGTTACTCCCGTACACCTCAGTCAATAAATGCACTAGCTACAAAACAGACTGTGTTTAATATAACTAACATCGTAGCGTTTCCCAAAGAATTACACTATGATTTTTATTTGCAGATATTTTTCATTAAATTTATTCCATGGAAACAAGAGTATTTAGTGATAATTCGTTTTTCACAAACAAGGTTTTCAGAATTACAATATGATTTTCATATATCAAAACACTTATCAGGACTCTGACACACATTCTAAGAAGTAAACTACACATTTAAATGAGAAATTATAAGATTAAATTAATTAACATCTAATTACAAGCTAGGGGAGGAAGCGACGCCGCGTAGAGGAGGTCTTGGTAGGCTACACGGAGTGATAGATTGATGGCGAGATAGGGTATGTTCTTCCTCTCGGGGCCGTGAGGACGTCGCTGAGTCTGGACTGCAGATCGGGGATGGCGGCGTCCGTACATCTTGACGATCACAGCAGCATCTGATGGCCGCAGAGATGATGGGCTGCGGATGCAGGTATGGCATCGACAGACGTGACGGACGACAGGAGCGTTCGAAGGACGGATAATGGACCGCGGTGGCAGGGAATGGCATTTCCGGTTCCTTTGGCGATTCCCTGCGGCGAAAAGGTAATTTATCGGGCCGAGGCCTCACGTGGCTACTGTTGAGATCCCACGTAGCCGCTCTACAATGCACGAATTATTTTGATTATCCATTTATTAGATCGGCCCCACATGGAATTCTACATTACGCTCTGGTGAACAATGATTTCGAGGCGGCATTGGGTTTGCTGCAATGCCGTCTCGAATTCACTGTTTACCAGGCCGCAATGTTGAATAAAAATGTGGGGCCAATCTGATTTGACAGCTGTCAAATGTCAAAAAATTGTAAAAAAAATCGCGACTTTTCGAAACAATTTACAAACATAAATATCTTTAATAATTTTATTTGATTAATGTTGTTGGTACTTTACAAATGAGAAGATTTTACATCACATTCTTTGAAAATGTTATGTAGAATTTTCAGCAGAGGTTAGGCAGCCAAATTAATATACCAGCTCTGCGGAAACACAAATGTATTATATGAAAATGTTTGTAACACGCGTATAAGGAGTAATAATACTATTATAGTCGTATTTTACATTATTTTAATATTTATAATCAAAATAAAATGAAATCACGACACGAGACACATATTAAATTCACGGATTTTATATTCTACATACGACCCCATAAATTTCCTTGGTGCAAATATTGTTTATGGTGCTTACGGCCTGATAAATACATTTTGTTGGCTTGCATGAGTCTGGACTTCGTATTACATACGAAACAGATAATTGTCTGTGGTTGTGTTGTGTCATAATATACATTTACACATTTATATACAATGTTTTATATATTATATAATATCATATAGTTGTGTATAATAAATTATATTCTATAAAAATGACTGATGAGATGATGACAGTTCCGTGACACAAATAAAGATAACGGTATCAAAGGGTAACTACACAAGACAATTCTGACTCCCTAGCACATCTGGATACGTTTGATTGCGGCGTTTGTATAACCATTAAAACTTTGTTTTAAGAGTATCGCGTTTTAAATTGATTATTTCATTCAAAACATTTCATGAAACTACACATTTGAGAGATATAGTATTATTTTGATTTAATTTTATACAAGATTTACAATTACTCTTAAAATGTGCAAATATTTATTTTTTATCTTTTCGCAATGTTGGTGGTATTTAGCTTAATATGATTTAATAAGATAACGATGATTTAAATGATTTATTATTTTGTTTCTCGTATAGATACAATTTTACTAACTATTGTTTTAGTATAATTACGAAACTTCCACAAAAATGGAAGCTGTGAAGTCCTTTTGGCATAAAATAACTATGTCTATTGTTACTCGTGTTGAGAAGTGTTTTTATAATCTGGGTGTTTTGGTAGCAATTCACCCTTGGCGGACTGTGTGCCTTACGTGGATGTTTGTGGCTGTTAGCAGCTTGGGATTACTCACATTTTATCAAGAAAAACATCCTCTAAAGCTTTGGGTCCCCACGGAATCAGATTTTGCCAAGAACACTGAATGGATATTTGAAAAATTTCATGTGGGTTATAGAGCTCAGTATGTTTTGGCAACTGCTCCAAATGTGCTGGTTCCGTCCGTATTGGCGACATTATCCGAAGTGAACTCCCGAGTAGAGAATATTGAAGCCTCAGTAAACAACAAATTGATTACTTGGAATGATATTTGTTTCAAAGTTCCTATTATAAATTTGTCTTCAATGAGAAAACGGCGAGCTATAGAAAGGAATTTCAGTTCTTCAGGGAGTATATTTTCTTCATTTGAGGATGATTTTTTCAAAAGTGATGATACAGTTATGCCTCCACCAAAAGAATTCGATCCCAGTATCGATCTTCGTGCTGATGTATATTGCACAATTTTAAACAACTTTCGACAAGGTTGTCTCCAGAAAAGTGTATTAGATTTGTGGAAATACAATACAAGTATTATATCTAACTTGAGTCAAAAGGATATCATTGACACAATAAACACCACACTGATCAGCCCTGTACTGGGTCATAAAATGGAGTATGTCAGCACATTGGGCGGAGTGGAGATGGACACGAATGGGAAAATCATATCGGCTAAATCAGTGCTCTTGGTTTGGTTGGTACATGTCAACTTTTCTAATGCTGAAGTGGACAAAACTGGGAATATGGCTGGGACTGAAGAGTGGGCAACCGAAACATCACTTGCGTGGGAAAAAGAGTTTTTGGATGTGATGTCCAATGTTTCCCACAATGTAACAGACTTGAGGATATATTACGAGGCTGGAAGAAGTTATGGAGATTTAAGTGGAGACAATATGTTTCAGGACCTTGACAAACTGATGGTAGGAATAGCGTTGATGTTTATTTATATACAGTTAATTCTATCGAAATTCAACTGGGTGGAGGTGAAATTAGTTCTTGGCAGCTTTGGTCTCATGTGTGTGGGCATGGCCCTGTTAGTGGCGTGCGGGCTTTGCTCCTTGATAGGCATTCCCTACGGCCCTGTTCATACGTCCCTGCCCTTTCTGCTGATGGGCCTCGGAGTGGACGATATGTTTGTCATGAAAGCTTGCTGGGAACAGTTGTCAGATGATGATAGAAAACTTCCTCAACATAAACAAGTTGGGTTAATGCTTCAACATGCTGGGGTTTCCATTGTGATTACATCTTTTACTGACATAGTGGCCTTTCTTGTCGGTTCTATTACAATTTTGCCATCTTTACAAGCATTCTGCTTATATGCTGCCGTAGGAGTCTTTTTCATTTTTGTGTTTTCAGTTACCTTTTATGTGGCAATTTTTGTTTTGGATTTGAGAAGAGTGCAGGCTAAACGAAATGGTGTGTGTGTCTGCATTAAACATGAACAATTTGTTCCGAGTGATTCTTATGAAAAATCGGTATCTCAACGTATTATTCATCAGCTTTACAGCAGAGTTCTGTTCACGAAACCTATCAAGTGTTTGGTTATTGTTTTTACATTGATTATGACTGGATTCAGTTTTTATGCTTTGTTAAAATTAGAACAGAGATTTGATCCCATGTGGTTCATCCCAGAAGATACTTATTATAAAACTTTTTTAGAAGAGCGTCAATTATATTATCCTGATATGGGAAATGAAGCATTTGTTCATGTTGGCGCTATCAATTATTCACAGGAGTTGCCAAAGATTTATGCTCTAGTTGAAAATCTCAACAATGAGACTGATATTTTGGATTCAGTTGATACTTGGACTTTAAGATTTAGAGAATATGTGTTACTTCATTTTGATAAAGATGTAGCTAATGTATTACTTTCTGAAACACAATGGCAAATCTACCTTTCAAAGTTTTTGTTTAGTCCATCGGGTGCTCCTTATAGCTCTCGTTTCCACTTCTTTGACAAAATTGTCTGTGGACAACCTGCTCCTCAAGTCTCCGTCTCGACTATAGAATTCAGGTTTAAACGTTTTTCTGGTCCAAAAGTCTACTTACCTGCAATGCGACGAATTAAGCAAATCGTTAATGATGCAAATTTTACAACAGGAGACAAATTGTGTATAGTTTGGGCAAAAATATTTGCTAATTGGGTGTCTGATGAAATAATAGAGGTGGAAGTTGAAAGGAATTTAGAGCTGGCTTTGGTGTGTGTTATGGCGTGTACGGTTATTTTGATTACTGATATTCAAATGTGTTTTTGGATTTTTTCTTGCGTGCTCCTGACATTAGTGAATGTTTGTGGGTGGATGCAGCGCTGGGGACTGACAGTAGACATAGTTTCCTGTGTAGGTTTAGAGTTAGCCGTAGGATTGTGTGTGGACTATGCAGCACACGTGGGCCACACGTTCCTCACGGTGCGGGGCACGCGGCAAGAGAGAGCCCAGCAGACAGTCACCTCAATCGGTGCAGCTGTGCTCTATGGTGGTGGTTCCACTCTCATATCCCTCTCTGTGCTCAGTATGTCTAAGACGTACATCTTCAAATCCTTTTTTAAAATATTTCTTTTAGTCATATTTTTTGGATTATTTAATGGATTAGTGTTTTTACCTGTAGTTTTGAGTCTCATAGGACCTGAAGCTTATAAGAGGGAACACAAGCCAAAAACTGTTAAACGAGAAGTAATTTCAGGTGTAAACGAGGAGTGTGAAATGATTAGCCTGAAAGAATAGTTAAACAAAATCAGTTTTTGAAGTATAATTGTATTTGGCTCATTGATTTCCAAATTAATATGTAATTAGCACATTTTTTATTCTATTTTGTAGAAACATGCATATTTAAAAAAATATTATAATATTAATTAGAGCATATTTCATTGGTGTTTATTATATTGTCAGAAGACTGAATATAAAACAATAATAATATTAACTAGTTAGGGCCAAAGACTCAGTTTTGAGTTGTAGTGAGATGTTTCTTATTAAATCAATGTAATGGCTTTTTTCATTTGTTGGATCAGGATTCGGATGATGGTCTAGAGACAGATTTCTTCGGTTCAACTCTGAACAAAAGCTGAGGTCCTCAATGAATACTATTCGTTAAAATATTCTATATAAAAATCTTTTATGCCTATAGATACTCATTATATAATTAATTAGAAGGGAAACATCTGTTTTATAGAAGAACTAGAATTATATTAAGATAATCCACTGTTTTGGCGGAAACACTTTGATATTTCAACATTATTAACTGTTTAAATAAAAACTCTGTTATAGAATATCACTATTAATTATATTTCTTTCGAAATTGTCGCGACAGCTGTTTAGCTTACCGATGTTAGCATCGTCAGGCGCCACAATCAACTAAAAATACAATAGAAAGACTTAGTTTAAACAACAGAAAGACTTGTGATATTCTATAACAGTGTTTTTATTTAAACAGTGAAGAATTATATTTTATGGAAATGACATGTTTTGATTTGCTAAGGTATTATCAAATGTTTTATAATGTTTGATTATAAATAAACATTTTGAAACAAAGTTTTATAATGTTTGATAATAAATAAACATTTGATAATGCCTTAGCAATGTGAAACATGCCATTCCCATAAATATATATGTAATAAAACTTCATTCATATAATAGTTTAACCCTTATCGGATGCTAGCTTTTGTATCTTTTTTATGTTATTCTATCAATATTTAATTTTAAAAAGACACTATGCTAATCCCTTCATTATTAATGTTCAACCGACAAAGAAATTACGCGTAGATTCCATTGACAACAAGATTCATCATGTCACCTCACATGTGCCATACAACTGCAACGACAATTCTGTTGGCACCTCAGAGGTCACTGACGTTCGTTAAGGGTTAATAAGTTTTACATCATTGTTCAAGAAACATTCTCATTAGATATTTATGTTAGTGTACACAAAACACTTTTTCCTATTTTATTATAGTATTTGATATAAAAATGTTACATTATTAAAGAGGTTCAATATTTTGTTTAATACGAATATATACTCTCTAAGTTTACAAGAACATTGTAAATAAATAATTGAAATCATCGAGAAACAAACTTTAGGACATTTAATATTTTAACATTTAACAACTTTAATAATAATAATAATATGCCAACTTTTAAAGCGCCATTTTTGTGGTGTAATCACCTCAAGGACGCATTAAAATCTAAATATGAACGCTGCATCTGATATTCGCGATCGGTTAGAAAGTATAATAGAACAAAATATACAAGTTTTAAATTGGGTATGAAATATGAAAAAGATGGGGTTTTAGCTTAGATCTGAAATCTGCCGGATCATTTGTGCATCTAATTGATCTCTTTGTTTATTTATACTAATGTTTCTTTTTTTATATACTTTGTATACGACACTCACTTTATTAAAAAAGAATAATTAAATACCAAACATGTTTCGAACTAACCAGCCCTTCATCAGTGATATTATATAAATATAAATATTTAAAATATTATAAAACTTTTTACAAATATGGTCAGTTTTGACAGATGTTATAATGATTTATTTTGGAACGTTTGCTCTTTTGTAATAACAAATATTATGAAAAAATTTAAAATAATAATTTTAAGTTCTTATTGGGGTTCAGGTATTAACTTACAACAAAGGAAATAAATCAAAGATTGAACTCGACGTTAAATTTATTTGATTAATTATAATATTTTCTTTATTTTAATTGCTTTTTTAATTTCTAAAATTTCAAGATTGTTCAAAGTTATATTTCTATTATTAACATGCAAAATTTCAACGCCATTATCATTATTAAATGAATGATCTTTTTCAATGAGATGGTTTGCGAATTCAGAAAAGTTATTATTAGAGAGACATCTTATGTGCTCTTTTATTTTTCATTAAAAATTACGCCTTGTTTTACCTATATAAAAATATGAGCAATCATTACATTTCAGTTTATAAACTTGCGATTGAGAAAATTTATCTTCCTTTTCTTTATTATTTTTTATTAATTTACCTAAATTAATATTTGTGTAAAACGTGGGTCTAATGTCACATGGGAGTTGTTTTGAAATTATTAATGTATGAAAATCTACGCCATTGATTATTATTTATATTATTATTGATGGGAGCTGGAGAATACAAGATTGCTTTAGTAAATTTATTTTTGATATTTCTATTTAAAATATTATCAATTAGATTATTATTGTAATTATTATTATTAACTATATTTTTAATTGTATTTAGTTCATTATTATAATTTTCTAAAGAAAGTGGTATTATATATTAATTAAGCGGGTCAACATGGAATGGAAAGTTGAATGTTTATTTATTACTTTATTTACTCTTTCATTATTAATCATTTACCAAATTCATTCTAGGGAGACATTTTTAACACTATTTATTATCACAATACAGAAATAGAGAACAAAATATTGCTTCATATATAATAATTTAAAACTAATTGTCTTATACAATATATTAATACTATTTTTAGAATAATTCTGCACTCATGTCAACATTTTTTATTATCTCAGAAGTGATTTGTTTTTTGTATTTGTCTATTTTCATTTTATGTGGGTCGTTTATATTTTTGTTCATGATATTGTACAGTTTGGGTCCGAGATAGTAGTAATGTCTTTGTGTGTAATAAGTTTTATTAAAGACTGACATTAACAACACTGAAAATGTGATACTCGATAAAAATAAACAATTTTTGTCTTATTATGTATAAATTCTAATATACAAGTATAAGCATAATTTATATATAAGACATGTAAGTGTATGTTTTTAATACATTTTATTTAATGTAAATAAATCTTACTTAATTTTGATAGAACAATATTAAGACATTTTATATTATTTATGTTTGTATAGTTAAAATATTTCTATAAAATAAGCAAACATTACTATTGTGAATTTAAGATTGATGAAAGCATTAATTTTCTGAAGCTTTATTATATTTTAAGGGAGTGACATATTTTGCCTATCCCTTGCCAGCCCATTATCAAATGAAATTTTCATATTAATGAAAACACAATTTGTCTAGAAGTTTTATTATATTTTAAGGAAATGCCGAATTTCACCTAGCAGAGTATTATAAAATGTGTCAGGTAAAGCCCAAGCAAGGTGAAAAATTAAATTTCCATAAAATATAAAATTTTCAAAATTTGATTTTTTCGTAAATATTAATATTTAATATGCATTTTTACATCATTGTTTATGTTATACATAATCAATCAATATTGTATTTAAAACTGCGGTTTACAGTGAGTTTAACTCTGTTCAAATATCCATGTGATTTTTTTTATTTCCCTATTTTTTTTTTATTTGGGAATATTACATAATAATACTCTTAGGAATTAGGAATATGACATTTAAACTTTAAAATAAAATATATTGAAAACAAATATATATTTTATTTCAACAACCCAAAACTTGGTTCACTGAGAAAGTCTAATATAAAATTACAGCAGTAGATTGTGAACAGGCACAATTAGTAATATTGTAATTTTATAAATAATCCTGAGGTATTTTAAATATTTATTTTGTCTATTGCCCTTCTAGTCTTTGCATTGAATTAATCAAACCAATGAAAAGTAACATCAATACTAATATATTAATTAATGAATTAAAATTGTATACTCGAAGAAACAGCCCAGTTTTGTCGGTTAGGTTATAAGTGGAGAACTGATTATAATGGAAAAAAGATTAATCAATAATTATAGAATATTTTGATTGACATTTATCTATCTAATTATCTTCCATATTTTATCGATATTACAAACATGTGTTCAAATGTTTAATTATGCTAAGGTCAAATAAAACATATTCTATCAAGAAAGTGTTTTATTTTATACTCTTTTTCAGGTCAGCTTTCATGGCAACACGAAGGTCATAATGTTATTATCACGTACTTTGGGATATTGATGAGAAAGCTATTTTTGTGTGTTGTATTGTTAATAATTGCAGTAAGCGATTCAGAAAGAAACAATCTTTATAAAACATTATCTATATTGTTTAAAAAGATAATCATTTTGCAATAAATTACTGAATATATTTTTATCAATTTATTTAGGTACCAGTGGAAGTCCAAAACGTTTTTTTAAAACAACTAAACATGAACACATTAACCTTTAACACTGTGCTTATTATTTATTGTAATCAATATTGTTTTTCAAGTGTTGATCTGAAAACTGACTTAGAATTTAGAATGAAAGATGATTCTCTTACGTAGGCCTTATAATAATAATAAATTTGATAAAATATAGAGCGCCACTTTTATGAATTACTCATCTCAAGGGCGCTAGAGAAATAAAGCTCTGGAGATACTGTGCATAGAGGGTATCTATGAAAACAAACAAAAATTAATACAATATTCTTTTATAATATATATTTAGTTTAATTTCACTTGATTTTATGGCTTCAATCAGTTTCGGCAGCTCGCTGTCATCTTCTAGTGGTTCCAGTTAGTCCCATTATTTACAATGAACTTTTAGCAATAAAGTTCAATTAACAACATTAATATTTTAGAGGGTATCTATTGAAAGATTTCATGTCATTACATCACAGAAGTTATCTTATAAATAACCATGACTACAGTCATACTAATCACTATAATCTAGTTTCATTCTGTTCTTCATTTGGTTACCACTTTTATAATAACATTTTAATTTATTCCAACCTATGTCTCTTAATCAGTTTCTGGGAATAAATTTTACCCAGTAGTTTTCGGTTAACGTGATTAGTCCAGTTAACAACCTTGGTAGTTGTCCATGCAATTTAAAGTTGAAGTTCTGCATTAAACCAGCGGCTACCAAAAACATGGACTGCCGTGCAAATGTTTCACCAGCACATAGTCGTTTGCCTAAAAACAGATATTTATTTTTATAATATTGGGCACCCGCCTTATTCACCAGACATGGCACCATCGGATAACCATTTGTTCAGATCCATGACGCATGCCTTAGAAGAGCACCACTTCCATTCATATGCAGATTTCAAGAATTGGGTCGATGCCTGGATTACCTCAAAAGACAAGGCGTTTTTTCGACGATGAATTTATCTATTACCAGAAAGAAGGGAAAAATAGTGGCTAACAATGGACAATATTTTGATTGATGTGTTTTTTTATTTTACCTTTCAAATCAATGCGATTTTCATACACAAAAACGGACCGAACTTTCTGAAACACTTAATATATTGTTTATTGTTTCTTGAACAACAATATAAACCACATATTAAATAATTAATACAAATGAAAACATCTGTTTTCTAGAAGTTTTATTATATTTAATGTGAATGACATGTTTCACCTAAGGAATTTTATAATGGCTTAGGCAGGCGAAACATGTCATTCACATAAAATATAATAAATCTTCTAGAAACCAGACGTTTTCATCCGTATGAATTAAATCTATATTAGATATATGTTTGTTAGTAAGGACAAATAAACATTTTAAGCAAGACACAATTATTTTAATTACCAGCTCCAAACGGAAGAGATAAGTCCTTTTTCAGTAGCATCCCTTGATCATCCAAAAATCTCTCAGGTCTGAAATTTTCTGGATCTCCCCAAATCTCGGGGTCCATGTGGTAATCCAGCAGATTTACTGATACCATTGTATCCTTAAAAACAAGTGTTTACATTATACTATTAAATAAATGTTTACCACGCTTCAAATCCCTTAACAAAAAAAATATTTGTCAGTATTTATGTATATGTATAGATATTAGATTTTTATCATCAACCTTGGGTATGTCAAATCCTTGGAATTGAGTGTCTACTTGAGCTCGATGGGGAAGTCCTAATGGAACAAGAGTAATGTATCGCATAATTTCTCTAAGGCTTGCTTCTAAATACGGTAACCTAAAATTATAAAATTGTGCTGTTTCACAATCTCTGACAGTCGTGCCATACAAGGATTAATTTATTAAAATATAAGAAATTAATTTTTAAATATCAACTTTAAAGATATATTTTAATGCAATGTAAGAATTTGATTTAAGAGATATATTTTATACAATGTAAGGATTTGATTATATGTTTATGTCATCTATCAATCAAGGGATTAAAAGATATGTTTTTAAAATGTTTATCTTTGAAGTTGATGTCATTCTCCAAATGGATGTTTGATTTAAGTATTTACACTTATAAATGTCTATATCTAAAAACATGAGCCAAGATGTTTAGACATGATAAGTTATTATATAGTTAGATAAGTCATGTTTTCATAAACTTGCATGTCAAATAATGATGTTGAATGAATTTTCAATGTCAAAATGGAAATATCACTATTCTGATACTGGTAGTGGATTTTAATTACGAGTATGAATTTAATTTCAGTAAAGTAAAATTAATAAGGATGACACGTACAATAGTGTTTGAATTAAAAGTGTTCTATGTTTTTCTAACTTGCAATAAAAAAGATTATTATACACAAACACACTAATATACTTACATTTCCCTATCATTGAGATTAGGTAGTCGTCCTCTTCCAACTACTGAATCTAGTTCTTTTTGGATTCGTTCCTGGACATCTGGCCTTACTATAAGTTCTCTCATGAACAAAGCTAGAGTGACAGAAACAGCAGAAGCAGACGGGAAAAGAAAGTCAACCCCTACGAGTGTTAACTGATCACCTAAATCACAAAGCATTATTTATAAAGTTTTTATTTACGAGTAGTAGTTACAGTGAGTAATATGCTTCAAATTGTTATAATTTTAAAGTATATAATAAACAGGAAAACTTCAATATAAGTATTTCCTTCATAAGTTCACAGAATTTATGAATTGTATCAAAAATGTTTTAAATAGTGCGAATATATTACTATTCATCTATAAAGATTCTATTTACTTGTACTTTTTTTAGTAGACTATAAAAGCTGATTGTTTTATTATCAGATTTAGTGACTTGTTAGAAATTTATACCTGAAAATGTAGATTCACTTTCAATGTCTTTGGTTTCTTCTTCATCTTTAAGCTTTCTTAAATATTTATCAAAAAAGTTTTGATCATACTCATCTGCAAAGTTTTCTTTACAATCATTCACTAGATCCTGGAAGTAAAGAAATTATATCGGACAGACTAGACACAGTTAGTAAAACTGGATTTATATTTATTTTTATATATTTTAAGTATATTTGTGTTAATTTAAACACTAAGCAAACCTTTAATTCTGAAAAATCGATCAATAAAATCATATGGTTGTTATTAATAACAGTGTTTCCATTTATAAAAAATAATAATTGTGGCTAACCGAAAGTAAGGACAACCATTATGACATATGGGATAGAAGTGAGAGCCGATACCTAGAGGACTAAAAACCCTCTCAAAATGGCAGAAATGAGAACTCTACGCTCTATGGTAGGCAGAACTTTCATAGATCGGATCAGAAATGCGATAATAAAGTCTGTCTGTGGTGTTAAAGCCAATGTGAAGTGGGGAAGAAGCAGACGGTGCTTTTAGAGGGACCATGTGGACCGCATGGAAGATACAAGACTTGCGAAAACTATTAAAAATGAAAACCCCAGCACCATGAGACTACCAGGAAGGCCACCAAGAGATGGAGGGATGGTTGGGCGTCATCATCCCGGGATAGTTGACCTTCACAAACAGGTCATATGACCTAGACCAGGAATGGCGAATGACAGACCCGCGGGAGAAATTATCTGACTCGCTTGAACTTTTGGAAATGATTCACCTTGGTGAGCGAGTTGGCGACTCTCAAAAAAAGAGCGGCAGCTCAATGACTTGCCGTTCGAATCGAAAGTCGTGAATTAAAAAAAAAGGTCAGCAGAGATGTTGGCGACGTTTTTTTTTAGGTCATTTGTGAAAATTGGACGGTTGATTTCGAAACGAGCAAAAAAAAAAGGTCGATACCTCTGGGTCGTTTTCAGGTTTTTTTTTTTGTCAATGACCTTTTTTTTTAGCTCATCAGTAGTCCGAAAAATGCAATTGGTTGCTGCCGAATTTCACTGGCCGGAAATCGCTTATGGGCTAAGAAAAGGAAAGGGCGCCGCCGAATTCTACTGACCGGAAGACACCGATGAGCTAAAAATAAAGGGGCCGCCATTGACTTCCTTCTAAATAAAACGTGTTGCGATATTCAGTTTTATGAAAACCCTAGCCAGCGCTTTTTTTATTTTTATAAATTTTACCCACTTGCGAAAAAGGTTCACCATCCCTGATCTAGACCAAGAGGAAGAAGAAGAAAAATAATTATTATGTTTTATTTTTATCTTTAGTACATTAAATATTATGTTGATTATGAAAATTAACTCTATTTACCTTTATGAATTCTCTTAAAATCTGACTACTTTGGCACAGTTGTGTGTAGCCACATCCTTTAGGTGCAATATGTCTTATCCAGGGAGTTAGTACAAGGGCTCCGCCGAGATCATCTGAGCTTTTCTGAAACATCATGGTAGCTCTGCCCACGGCGCGTAGTCGCTCGTCCCATTGTGGACCCAGAGGTCTGCCTAGCATGACTCCCAGGTAAGAGTTTATAAATGGTACAAAAAGTACATCTGGGAATTGCATTAAACTATTTTTAATTACATCCTGTAAATCAAATCAAATCAAAACAGTTTATTATCTCAACATTACAACCAATATTAAGGCGTTCATTGAGTACAGGCAATTATAATATACAGAATAAAATACCAGGAACGCATGAGAGATGGTTCAACATCAGGAAGACAAGGGTATTTGTCTTTCTTATGTCTCTCTAAAGTGAAGAGTATTTGTTTTCTGAACGTATTTTCACTAATATGAAAGACGCCAATCTCCGAGGAGACCGCATTCAGCAGATTAATTGCTCTTCCCACAGGTATCACCAGAGGCAATAAGGAAATTTAGATTAAAAATACATTATATTTTGATAATATTCCTGCACAATATTGATTTAATGTTATATTGACCAACTAGAATTAAAAATAATAATAAAAAAAAATATAATAAAAAATTATATCCCTCACAGCACCCTCAATATTATTATAGAAAAGATGGCTGATCGTAAGGATGAGTACAAAGATATAGGTTAGCTATAGGCAATCACAGTGAGTTATATCGCCATATAAATATGATAGTCAGATGTATAGAATATTAATAAAAGAAATATGATTCATCTTGCTTTTCTACAAGTTAAAAATATATATATATTTTTAACTAACTAACTAACTAACCATCACGCCGTTTCCCCGAAAGGGTAATAATACATTATATTTTGATAATATTCCTGCACAGAAAGAATGGACTGCAACACTTTGTTCGATGCTGCACTCCATTCTTCTCTTTTCGCCAACGCGAGAGACGCGGTGTGATGGGTTGCGAACCTCATCGCCACCAATAGGCATCTCCCGCGCACACTTCAATCATTCAACGTCTACATAATAAATCTAAAACAAATTATACAAAATACAATGATATAAAATAAAATAACACATAAAAATAATTTAACGCATAATGTTCTTTTAGATGGTGCACTTGTCGTCAGCTGGACGATCCGGACATTTGTGTTTATTTAATTTTTTATTCCACTGTTTTAATTTTAATTAGGCGCTTAAAACAATCCAACACCAGCAAAAACTTGAAAATTTGATTGTAGAATTTATTCAAATTAATGTTATATTGACCAACTAGAATTAAAAATAATAATAAAAAAAAATATTTGCTCGTTATTATTTTTTGCCAAATTATATTTATATTTTTTTATATTATATGTATATATTTATTAATATATATAATGTATATTTTTGCATGATAATATTAAATAAATACCTGATCTTTTGTAGGATTTTTCATTAGGTCTATTAGGCGTGAAATTTCATCAGATGTAATTTGCTCCAAACGTGAACATCGACGCCCAAATCCCCAATCTCTCATATGTCTCAGAGAAAATCTTCGTTGCTCGTGCCAAAATGGACCATCAGTGAAGAATATTCCTACAATATAAGATTTACTGTGTTACAACTACTGTTAAACAAAAACGTTTTTATTTTATTCACACTATTTCCATTCTGACATAACATTTTTATTCTGATTTATAAAATGTACTCATTCAATATATGTAATGATCAGTGGCGGTACTCTCATAGAAGCCCAGAAGCCCGGCTTGCGTAAGAAATTTTGAATCACAACCCCCAAATCTAAGAAATCGTGCCTCCGCATAAACCAACAAACCCACCAAATCTTCCAACAATGTTCCTATCAGATGTAAGAGGAATAACCACAAGAGCTGAACCTCTGTAAGCCAGAGTAGGTTTTGAATCAAAATTTCTTACGCAAGCCGGGCTTCTGGGCTTCTATGGGAGTACCGTCACTGGTAATGATACTGCTCCAAGTATTAACTATTTACTTATTAATATTTTTTTAGCAATTATATTGTAACAATAGATTGCTATTTGACATTATTTATAATTTGAAGTATCGAACTAGAGGAAGTGATATAGTATGTAGGTTATGAACTTTGATATAAATTAATATCAAATATTTTCTTTCAAACACTACTTATTATTATTTACAATATTTTTGAGTAAATTTTGGAGTATGTTTAGTGTGAAATTTTAATAAAATAATGCAAAACATAAAGAAATAATTAAATGAATAAAATTTTCATCCTTAAGAAGCTAGAAGGAAATAAAATAAAATAGTAATAATAATGAATACATATTAAAAAAGGGATCTGTTGTTTAAAGGTAGATAGGTGTTGCAGTTAATATTATACCCTCGTATTTTTAGAAGATTAATTCAGATTTGGGTTGGAATATATAGTAGAAATAAAAATATATTATCAATAAACGGGCATGGCAACTTTTTAGGTAAATAAAATTGTTTAATATACTTACCGAGTCGTTTTCCTTCACCTCTAAGAGTTCCTAAAATAGTGTCCATTCTGCCATCAAACTCCTCCTTTGTTAGTACCTCCTTTACACTACGGCCATGGGCAACCATGGTTAGAAAGTCTCCAAGGTACAATCCTACTAGTGGGCTCTTGTACCTGCGTGCTAGACGACTTAATGCTCGCGATGGATACATGTAGTCCATAGCTAGTAGGATTAAGTAGCTGCCCCATATTGGTAGACGTGGTGGTCCTATGAATTGTGGATTATTATTTTTATTGTTTGCAGAATTTATATTTTTTACACTGACAATAAATGTGTTGATTTAGTGATTAGTATTTTATTTAATTAAAATAAAAACTCTTTATTAACATAAACAAAACTCTAATGGTATATTTTTGTCTATTTTCTTTACTGACAATTCCAAATCTTAGTGCCTTGTCAAATAAAAAAAATAAAAAAAAATCCTTTATAAATTATATTTTATACAGGACACAATTATATTAATAAATTTAAACCTTACCAGGTGGAAAGTTTTCAGGAGTCGAAAAGGCAAATTTGTAAATGGAATATAAAATTAATCCCAAAACAATAAGTAGTAAAACTAGAGAAATTTCCATGCTGAGGCACAATAGAACACTGATTGAATTGAATATTCTTTTTAATGGACTTTACAACCTTTCATGCACTTGTTTTATATAAAGTAAGAGATATAATAACATAAACATAAAGCCATTTGTTTTCATTTTCAGCCTCAATAACTGGAAAGAGTAAATTATGCAGGGCCGGATCTACTACAAAAACATTAAACTTACGTATAAAGATCATATGTAGTAATCTAGGGTGCTGTCTTATAACTTGATACAGTAGAAGAAGTCTAACTGAACAGTATGAATAAACGGAGAACGCTAATTCATTCATATGAGAAAAGGTTTGATATTAGAACTTATCCTAATATAAATGAAAACTAAAAAAAATATATATTTAAGATCTATACCATAGTTTGAGAAAACAAATTTTCTTGATCCAATAGGAAACAATCATCAGGAACCCTTTGATGAAGGAACATAGTCTTGATCTTTCAATAACACAATGTAATTTTTTCATTGTAACATTTATAGTGCCTTTCTCCGAGTTCATATTAAAGGAAATATTATATTCTCATATAAATAAACATGTTTGAACAATTGGAGATATAAATGTCTCAAATCATTAAAAAAATTCTCCTTACCGATTTCGCACTGGAGGAAGTGACTGATATCGAATATAATTTAATGAGGTATATTAATAATTAATATTGCATAATGGAAACATGCGTGTTCTCTGTTTGAGATTAATATGTTGAACATGAGATATGGGGCGTTTGGTATAACTTCAATATTAAATTCAAATTAGTAAAGCGGAATTGTTTTTATTAAGTAAGAATTTGTATGCAAAAAATTTATACAGCAACCCTCTCCAAGTTTCCCCCTTCCCCTCCCCAAAATAAAACTGTGGAAAAAATTCTTTATCATAGTTAAAGTTTGCAAAACCTGCTCAAATAGCCTGGATGCTCCTCTGAGGCAGAAAAATAACACGTGTCGCCAGCTTAAAAGTTGTTATTGATAATTATTACTGCAGATAGTCACCAAACTACATCTTAATATTGCAGACTAGTAAGTGTACATTTAAGATTTCACTTGACGTAATTTGTGACTACTTATCAAGTGGGTAGGTATGTCATCTCCTCAATCCCTCTTTTTTCAACTTTGAGGTGTTATTGGGAAGGAAGAAATAAAACAATGCATAGGTATCTGTTATGTGTGTACTTGTTAGAAACTTATTGGAATCAGAATATAAACCTCATTTTACAAATCTTGTTACTTTTGAATTAATTTTATTTATATGACAAACTATTACAAAATTAAAAACATTTAAAAAAAAATCCAATTCACACGAATGCCCAATTATAATTATAAACGGGGTGCGCTAGTCGAATTTATTATATATTTTTTTTAAATAAATTTTGAAATAAAATACAATTTTATGTTGTATACTTCATTGATGGATTTTATAATCTTTAGCTTTATAATAAATAATTATAATCTTTATGTAAAATATGATATAGGGCCAAGTGAGCTCCTTTGGTTGCGGGGCAAATGCGAAATCTTTCAAGCATACGTTTTTATAACTATATCAATACTATTTTCGCAGACTTCGGGTGTTATTTGAACAATATATTTTCGAATGTTTTTCTTAAGCATCGAGATGGACATTGTTTTTTTGGAAAAACCCATTTTGTTATCTCCATACGAAATAAACGGGGCGGTTAAATTCAATGGTCCGTGGGGATTAGTCGATATCACTACTTTTTAAATCAATCAGTAGGGAAAACATACAAAAAGGCATCATAACACGAGTTGTGCCAAATGTGGTGCCGTTCTATAGAAATTGTGCTGTAGGCTAAATTAATCCAATTTGGCCACAAAAAAGTTTATTAGTAACTGTAGCAATTATCAGTAACTGTTAAAGCATCTTCTGGAGTATTTTTTTTTGCACAATGGAATTTGATGTATTCAGAAATATAACTTAAGATTCATCTTTAATAAATATAACCCCTTTGTTGAGTTTTTAAGGGGTACATAAAAAAAACACTATCGCGTGCAATACCTTATATCTCAAAATTAATTTTATTTTAATTTGAACAAGATGAAAATTGTTTTCAAGGTATATTTTTACAATTAAATTTTATGTTTAAAAACATAAAATTTAAATAAATAATTTCAGCGGGACTTGGGAATCGAATAACGTTGAATAAAAAGGTGAGTGAAAATTTTTTTATTCAAAAACGTAGATCGCACAAAAATATTTACTAAAGTCATCAATCAGTAGAGTTGAAATAATTTATTATGTAATTTGCGCACATTCGTTTTTTTATACCCCATAAAATGAAAAAAGTACTTTAGTATTTACGCAAGCATAGACAAATATTTTTCAATACTGGTATTGTTTCGTTTCAAGCATCATCAGAGTGTTGGCTGCCGATTTTTTTTAGTTTTTTTGATGTGATATTTTCTGTTTTTGGATTTGTCGTTACGATGGATTATTCTTATTTTTGTTTTAAATCTCCTATTTTTGAATTATATAAATAATATATACGTCGGTATAAATACTTGATGGGGTGAGTAAAGTAAATTCGAAACAAGTTGGGTTGTCGCAACTTGACATTCATAATGGCGGTCAGTCATTAATTTTTGCTTCTTTCAACTCTTATTCGATACGTATCGAAGCATTTTTAATTACACGAGTATTGCGTATAGTTTTAATGCAGTGTTTAAAGTGATAAGAAGTTTTTTTAAAGCAATTTGACATGTTTGACCAAGGTGGGGTTCCAAATTTCAGATGGATTTAGGTGATGAAGCCCTTTTGGATACTATGGACCTCCTGCCCGAGGAAGGGTCGGACGACGAAGGAGATGCCCCTGTGTCGTCCGGTATGATTTCTTTTACCGTTTGTTTACGTTTACTGTGAGTTTGTATCTGATTTTAACCTTTGACACTTGTGATTGTGATCAATGTGTTCAGGTCCTGCTTCCACGCCGACCTCGTCTACCTCGTCACCTCCGCAAGGTGTGGAGGAGCCACCGTCGCCTCACGGAATGTGGCCTGGAATGTTTGGTGGCAATATAGGCTCGTACTACGGTGGCTCCAGCGGAGGTTTTGGTCGGCTGTCATATTCTGCCAGGAGGGGCCCTGGAAGGCCAAGGAAGGAGGGCATGAAGTCACCTCGAGAAGGGAAAGTTGTTAAAAGGCAAGTGTGCGATTCTTTCAGTACGTGACATCTTAAAAAGTATGGTATAATATATTGAAAAAAATTGATTTGTTAAATATTATCCTTTATTTCATTATAAATGACCACTGTCACGTGACTAGATTATTAAAATACCTTTTACTTATATTTGAAGTTTGATTTTGCACAACTGGTGAAATAATTGTTAACTTCATTCTTTTCTGTAACTCCATAGGTATCGTACTAATAATTTAAATACCATGCGTGGCTTTAAAAAACACCGAGGGAGCCGAGAGGACAACTTGGATGACTTGTTTGATGATGGTGAGCTTGTGATGTGTGCTCCGGAAGAACCACCCTACTTTCCTGAGAAATGGTTAGTTTCATCCATTATTTTTCCTATAATAATATTTTTATATGCTAGAAGTGGTATCCTGCTTAATATAATACTAATTTATAGAGTCCCATTTTTATGGAGTAAAAAAAGCTAAATTTTTTAAACTAGTTAAAAATAAATATATTTAGTAAGATGGCTGCACCTGACACAGTCGGTCAACATTTACAATGGATGTGATAGATTATAATGGTGCATTTTGAGTCTCAATCCAAAATCTGGCAGGTTCTCATGCACATTAACAAAAATGTTTCATCTTCTTCATTTATAACATGTCTGAGGTTAAATTCAGTGAAAGTGAAAGATTTATTTTTAGGTAATTTATTGGTGAAAATTATTTAACTCCTTCGGGTCATGAGTTTATGTCATATTTTATAATACTAATAATTAAAAATGTAAGTGTAAATTCCCACAATCTAAAATATGAAATGTGTTTTGTTTTCTTTTATGTATGTTACACTTGTATTACCTCCACGTCTGAATTAAGATCTGTTTCATCTATATGGCATATTTAATTGCATAAATATGGAATATTATGAAAGGAAAACACTGATATATTAACCGCCCTAAGCATATGAACAAATGTGACATGTACACTTTGACTGTACCATTCTGCGCTATCCCGTATCACATATGCACTTGATAAAAAATAATGTACATAAAATGTACAAACCGTTAGGGATACATGTGTGTGCCAACAACAGTCGAGTACAAGTTTTCACAAGTATTATAGGGATATTTTACAAGGGCAGGCCGAAGTTTCGGGTCGAGTCTTTGACATTTCGTAATTCAAAGAAATATAATTAAATTAATAAAAAAGGTTGTTAACAAAAATAAAATCTGTATTAAAAATACATAATTTGATGTCATTCCTGAATTATTTGGTGAATGTAATGAAATGATAATAAAAAAGTTGACTAAAAACTGTTCTTAAAAATGCCTCGGAAACTTGAATACTGAAAAAGCAAGATGACCTTTAATATTTTTAATATGTAAATCTTGTGTTGAATCAATATTGTTAGAGACATTCATGAAGGGGCACCCATGATGAAGAATGTTTATTAAAAAATATATATCGTAAATTAATTAAGGAAGCTAGAGAGATGTGCCAGGATAGAGTAGTGTGGCGGTCCATTCTCTCTGCCTACCCTTACAGAGAAACAGCGTGATGGTTTGTTTGTTTGTTTGTTTATATCGCAAGATTTGGAAGCTTTTTGTATACTGGTGTTTGTATATTTGTTAAAGGGGAAATGTGTGTTATTTTGTAGGCCAGGCAAGGTGTGCGCTCTATGCAATCTGGGGGAACGCAGCCAGCTCGGACAGGGGGAAATGCGGAGGGTGGGGTGCGGCAACGTTCCTCCACCACCCGCCTCGCCCCCGCAGCTCTCCCCCTCCACACCGTCTACTCCAACGACTCCTGTTCCCCTAGCGCCACCAGTGCCCGCTCCACGAAGACAAAAAATATCTAACAAGTGCAAGTTAGTATTTTTTCTCATTTGATTTTGAGATTATTCAATCAAACTTTGAATTTGCACTTTTGATAAAACATTTTTCCATCCTTAATTGTTTTGTAAATATGGTATCCTGTTTCTTTATTTTCAGTAATAAGAAAGTCAATTTTTTTTTTTGTAAAATTAACATTCAAATCAATTTTTTAAATGTAAGGAAATTTTTAATAGCAATTTAAGATCTTAGAGAAAACAGTGAAGTTATAAATTAAATTAAATTTGTTTTTGTAACTTAGGCTCTTTATGTTCTCATAAATTGTTAAAAATAAATCATGCCAAATATGTGTAATGTAATGTAATATGTAGAATTTTAAGATTAAAAAACAAAATTTAAAACAATATGTTTTGCTTCCTCCAGAACGCCATCTTGCAACCCAGAGCACACGGATGAGCTGTCAGTGATAGGGTACATGGAGAGCATGGAACTGTTTGGAGTAGCAGAGGGAGGCTACCTCTACGTGCACAAGAATTGCCTGGACTGGAGTCCCAAGGAGCGCGTAGAACCTAAGCCGACTGTGGAAAAGGGTCCAGAGGGTGGGGTGGAGGAGTGTGATGAAGTGGTTAAAGCGCTAGTCGTGGGGTCCATCCAAAGGAAATGTAGTTTCTGCTTGCGGTTTGGGGCCAGTATTCCATGCAAGGTGATTATGCTTTTAATATTTATTTTCTCATTAAGTAGAATATATACATATATTAGCCAAAAGGAATACACAAATGAATAAATTTCTATAATGAATTTCCACATGTCATAATGTTTATTTCATTTTAATAGTGTATTTTATTGATATCCATTGATGCATAGACTATTTTATAATATAAATCTTGTTTGAATAATATTGAAGATCATTTTGTTTTGACACAATACTTTATTAATTTTTAAATAAACACGTTTCAGATGGCTGACATTCTTCTTCCTTACATATATTTTTTTTAACACTGAAGATTTATAGTGAATGTGAATTTTTAACTCTTTAACATTGATGAATTTTGAAATGATTTTTTTTTTCTTTCCATTTTTGAATTTACTTTTAAGATTTTACACTTTCATCATCAGGAGAATGGCATCAACTCTTTCCCCCCAGTTTATATCGTTCTCCCGATGATGAAGGTGTAACCTTGGAAACACGTTGACAATAATTAAACTAAAAAGTGGAAAGAACATTGTTCATTTTTTTTTTTTTTTTCATTAATAATTCGTCATTATGAAATCCACAGTGTTAACGCCAAAATTTATCAAAAATTAATGTTAAATGCTAAATTGTATTACTTTGAATAAGGTCGATACTAACCTGAAATGCTGTTATTTAAAAACAAATGAAGTGTGTTTCAATATTATTTAAATACAGATGAAACTAATGTAGTTTAATAGAAATGTTGCAACCCCAATTAAGATTTTATAAGCTTTTTAAAAATTTGCAGATGAGTTGCCCGAGCTACTTTCATTATCCGTGTGTTCTGGCCTCTGGGGGTCTCCAGGATATCACCGCACACTCGTCTTTCTGCAAGGATCATGTTTATCAAGCGGTTCATATTTGTAAGTATTGTTTCGTAATAAATCTATAACTGCAATATACCTAGATGTCATATTTTATCAAATTGCATCCAATATCTTTATATTGCAATACATCTCGTATATAAATTATTGAAGCTATTATTAATATTTTTTTCTCTTTTAGCAATCCTACTTTTTTACAATGGCACATATTATGTTTAAATGTTAAATTTTAACTGGGTTTGAATGTTATTAATTAATTATCCAAACTCATTATCAGCAGATAGTTTCGCGCACTGATTACCACAAGTAGTTTGTACCTGAAATACATTGAAAACATTCTCTGAAAACAAACTCTATATATATATAAATCCAGATGATATAGAAATATGTTATTAAAATTACGTATAAAAATACACTTCCAAGAGGTTTCGCAAAATCCATGAAAAATATATTTATACCATTTCTATTGATCATCATCAGTTCAGTTAATGGGTATTAATACCCTTCCTGTAAAAAACGTGTTAAAAGTGAATGTGTATATCTGATGTACCAGTTTCATATAAGTTTTTGCAGTGCCCTATTTTACTATTGAAGTTTTGTTATTTATTTTATATATTTGTGTAACCCTGTATACATGCCACGATATCTAATTGATTGAATGTTGTGTTCAGGTCCGGATATAGAATGTTTAGCGTGCGAGGCATCAGGAGATATGGCCAACCTCATGACGTGTTGTTCCTGTAATGCCCACTACCACGGCTCTTGCATCGGGCTGTCGCAATTACCAGGTAAACTATTGTCACAATTTTTTGCATTTTACAACATTTCCATTATATTTTTATATTTATTGTATTTCAACATTTACATTATACTATTTCTGGGATTCTCATTTTTTTTTTGAAAAAAGATGAACTTGAATTCAATATATGTGTTATCTAATTCACTGCAGGATTATTTTTATAAACGATTTTTTATTGATATAACAAACTTTTAACTTACCACGTACATAATTCATTCTTTTTATGTTTTCTTCATTTCCTCATTACTGAGGGTCGTGATCAGTCTGAAAACAAAACACCTCAAATCCTCTGTTCTCCGCAACCCGCACCATAAAGTAAAGGTTTCCTCTAGTCATCTCCATAATCTGATCCTCTACTTCTTTTGTCTGGAACACTTTTTGTCACAATACTTTAACCTCCTCCTTTAACCCTTAGACCTCTAAACTTAAATTTTACTCTATCTGTCATTGTGCGGCGCATTCTTTATCAATGCGTTTTGAATAAAATATCACTTTAAAAACTATATTTTCTTGAAAACCAAATCATTATAGCAATAATTGAATATCAGTATCTTCCTCGAATATCAAAGAATTAATAAAAACACACTCAAGATTCTGATGCGCACGACTTATTAATCTGACTAAAATTAGTCGTAGAGGGTAAACCATTGGTAACCTATGATCTACACAACGAGATAAAATATCAAACTGCGTGGTTGCAACCATAAAGTTTGGAACCATCTATGCAGTGAATGGGGTAATGCTTCCTCGGAATGTCTACATTTGTAACATTTGTGATCAGGTGTGCGTGCGGGCTGGATGTGCAAGCAGTGCCGGGTGTGCCAGGTGTGTCACAACACGGGGCCCGAGCAGGGGCAGGCGCGGGCTGTGGAGTGCGAGCAGTGCCACAAACTCTACCACGCATCCTGTATCCGGCCCATCATGACCACTATACCCAAGTATGGGTGGAAGTGCAAGGTATTTTCTATCACACCACACTATATACCCACTATTCAATGTGTGCCGAATAACAAGAAAATTAAATCTTAATTATTATTACTTCAATGACCCGTTGAATAATTCATTTACAATTTAAAAATTTTTGTGAATTGTTTGTATTATTAATTAATTTCCTCCTCAATGTAATAACAATTGAAAAGAAATCATGAAATTATATATTCAGCCCGAAGGGATTTAAAAAATATATAATACAAAACCTGGTTGTTATTTTAAACAGTGTCATACATTGTAATAATTGTTAAATAAATATAGACCAACAATGCGTATTTTAATTAATGGTATTAGAATTTCTTATACAATCCTCAATGCAAGTAGAATTATTAAATTTTTATTTAAAATACAATAAAATAAAAACGCTGTACTTTGTTTTTCACCACTATGCGGGCTATTTTAATTGCCGACTAGTTTCGGAATTAGAATTATTAGCTCAATATTTTGAAATAGGAAGCGGATCATGTCTAGGATTGTATACATGTTCCCATGACAGGGACCCAAGCTTTCTGTACTGTAAACCACCACCTAAATATTCTAATTTTAACAAATTTCTTAATTATGATTAACTTTTTTCATTATTACGATTATCGAATTTCTTATTTTTTTGTTGGTAATTTTTCATATTGATAATGCATCGCATACCTCTGGAGTTATGTTCTTTCGTAATTTTTGTAATAACGTGTTTGTATGTTTTGCAGTGTTGCCGTGTCTGTTCTGATTGCGGATCCCGCAGCCCGGGGGCGGGCGCGTCATCGCGATGGCACGCCCACTACACGGTGTGCGACTCCTGCTATCAGCAACGGAACAAGGGTCTCTCCTGCCCCATCTGCCACCGGGCATATCGCGCTGCCCACCAACGTGAGATGGTCCAGTGTTCCCAATGTAAAAAGTAAGTTCTTAGCTAAGTGTAATAATTGATTTGTAATAAGTATCCGTTTTAATATAAACTGACCGGATATAAGTTTTACTGTTTCTTGCATACTATATAGAAAATCATGGTTTTCAGATATGTTCATGGTGCCTGTGATATTGATGCAGATTTAACAAGATATCAATTAAAGAAAGAATCAATACCGGAGTATGATTATATTTGTCGAGTATGTATCAAAGCGGGTCCATTGCAGAGAAGAAAAGACAGTGAGTTACTATTTTACTCAACATTACTCTTTGCTTGTATATATAAAAAAGACACATTTCATAAAATATATTGAATAATTTTTTTAGGCATTGACGATGAAAGTTTATCAGCTTCTCAAGAATCATTATATGACGAAATTTTTATGGAACAAGACCCGCTTGCATTAGATACTAAGGTTTGTGTAAAATGCTGTAGTAAATTTTTTTAAATATTGTGTTTTATATACATTATTTATCAATAATATTGTTTTATAGATGGATTATGGCCTTGGAAAAGGAAAACCGTATAGTGCATCATCAAAAATAGCTAAAAAGAAATTAGGAATGAGTAGAATAAAATCTGGCTATGGGAGCATGGCGTTCAACAAGAGACAAAGGTCCGGATTTATGGATTTTGGACGAAAAAGAGGAACGAAAGCAAAAATGCGGGGAGTATTTGGGGTTCCCGGACTAGGGCTCCAAAGGCCTCAACCGCAGGATAGCAAGGCAGGAGAGGATGAGCCAGGTATAAAACTCTTTCGTTTGTGTTCGTTCTTTAAATGTTTTCATTTTTATGTCTATACTAGCTAATGCTTGGTATGCATTGCTATGCCTTTTAAAAATATTTGGCTATATACTTTAATGACACTGTCATGAATTGTAAAACTGACAGAATGTTTATTCTCAAACGCCATCTAATGTACATTGATAAAAAGTGACACTGTCCATAATAGTCAATTTTTCAAAATATTTATTTTCGTGTGCCATATATTTATTGTACATTGAAGTTAATATGTTCTTATGGGATGATATTATTATATTTGCCCTTGAATTTTGAAAGTTGGCATATATTCTATTTAGAATACTTTATCGGCTCCAAAGGATGTCACTTGAAATGCCAACATTGCTAACAACAACTGTACAAAGTTTCAATTCAATCAGATGAACGATGTTTGAACACATAAGGAACAAACACACAAACACTCATTTTTATATATATGAGATTTGGTTTATGTTATAATTTTTGCATTTGTTTTAGGTGTTGAAAACAAGTTGGTGCTATGTTCGAGTAAGGACAAATTTGTTCTCTCTCAGGACATCTGCGTAATGTGTGGTGCACTGGGCACGGACTCTGAGGGATGCCTTATCGCCTGCGCACAGTGCGGGCAAACATATCACCCGTACTGTGTTAGTGTTAAGGTATTGAAAAAATATTATTTTGCCATATTGTAAATTATGTGATATATCAGCACCATGACATTATTTTTTCTCGATGCATTTTAAAATGATTTTTTATGAACAGTTAGGTGTACTAATTGTCTTCTTTGCTCAACTTTATTGGTCAAAACCTTTCAAAACAATCTCTCCAGTAGCTGAAACATCATTTATTCAGTTGGTAAAATTTGTAACTAGCTGATAAATTATTTAATTGTGTAGTGTCATCAATAGATGTCGTTGGTTGTACAAATATTTAAATAATTTGGGAATATACAAGAAATAATCATTGTGCCCCAAGCATGGGACCATATACTATTTGCCTCGGTATTACTGGGTTAGTACGTATAGAATATAACGTATACGTTAAGAAGTAAGATGGAAACTTGAGATAATTTGGTTCAATGTTTATAAGGTCATATAAAAAAGAACTGCACAATTATCTATTGTTTCTTGAACAATGATATAAAACTCCATATTTTAAATAATTAATGCTAATGAAAACGTCTGTTTTATAGAAGTTTTATTAAAGTTTATGGGAATGAGACATTTGCCTTTCTAAGGTATTATCAAATGAATCAGCGAAACATGTCATTCCCATAAACTATAATTAAACTTCTAGAAAACAGATGTTTTCATTAAAGTAAATACACTCAAATAATAAGATTGGTTACATTGTTATTTGCACATTGGGAAATTTGTTCTGAATAAAATATTTGACAGTGGAATGTTTTGCTATTCTCCGTTATAATTGGTTAATGTGGTTGTGCAGGTAACGAGTGTGATAGTGCAGAAGGGGTGGCGTTGCCTGGACTGTACGGTGTGCGAGGGCTGCGGGAGGCGGGATGACGAGGCGCGGTTGGTTCTGTGCGACGACTGCGACGTGTCCTACCACACGTACTGCGCGCGCCCTCCGCTGCAGGCCGTGCCCCGTGGCTGCTGGCGCTGCACGCGCTGCCGGCGTTGCTCCACTTGCGGCACCACCGAACCTGGCGCTGACAGCTACTGGGTCAATGGATATACAGGTACCTTATGCCCTGATAGTCTCTATTATATTATAAAATATATGGCTTCTCTATTTTATTTGTTGACTGTAAAGTACCCATGTTTATAATCTATAATGATGTGCATTAAAATTAATGGTGCACTCAAAGTCATCACTGAATATAAAAACATTTTCACTGAAGCATAGATAGCAGTACATGATGGAGTTCTAGTGCCAACCCTTATGTATGAGAGTGAAGTTTCGAGCTGGCAAAGGAAGGATAATAAATGTGGTTGAAATCAGATTGTTGAGAAAAATGTTTAAAATTAGGAAAACAATCTATGATGATTCTGTCATACATTGTTGTTTATAAATTCATTGATATTCACCAAATGGCGAAATTAGGAAGAAATGTAAGGCAGATAAGTAAAATTAAAAAAAGGATCACTTAGATGGTTTAGCCTTTTTTTTAAATCATAGGGACTTAGAGGAGTCCCACCGCTTTTCCGAAGCTGTTATAGGCAGACGTTGTCTTTCGTCAGCTTTGCTCTATAAATCCCTAGGTCCGTCCCTCGTCCATGCAGATTTATGTTACTGGGGTTGTGATTAAATAAAAACAAGAGGGACCCAGGCCACATTTAACTCACCCATTTCCTCTATGTCCCGCTGAAATATAAATTTATTTAATAAACACCATACAAAATAAATTAAATTTTTAAAACAAAACAGAGCTACCGGAAACTATCACATGGGTACATAACAGCGGGAGGTCAGGTGAGGATCAGAGGAGGCAAATGCGGGCAGGGGAGATTTGAGAAGCAAAAACATGATAATAGTTTATAAATAAATTTGATATCGTGAGGGAGAAGAATGAGGCCCAGCTCTGCAGGAAACCCCCAAACCTGGCATGAAAAAATGAATCAATTACTAAAAGGCTGTCACATTTGAAGTCAGAAAAAATTTACGCATATCTGCTACCGAATATTTATTGATCAGATAGACCAACATATTTTCCATGTATTATTGTCTTGATCCCAATAATTACCGGCAGTGGATATGTTTTATCTTAGACTATTTTACAACTGAAATATTGAATAAGCATACTAATCATTGGTGTGATGTATAGAATGCGGTCCGTGTGCGTCACTGAAGATGTGCGCTGCGTGTGGTGCACCGTACAGCGACGGGGACCTGATTCTGCAGTGTGCCCAGTGTCGCCGCTGGATTCACGCCGCCTGTGACTCTGTGCACAATGAGCAGGAGGCAGACATCTGCTGCCAAAAAGGGTAACTAACTTAGTTTCAATTAACATATGTTTTCACAGTATTTTGTTTATTGATCATTTGGCAAGTACTTGGTTTTAACACATCCCAACTAGGGTAACCAATTCTATGGTATATAATCTCTAGAGGCTAATACCGCTGAAAAAACGCACACTCGTGTTAATTTGAGCGACCTCGTATTTTATGCTACTGTAAATGCACATTTCAAATTAAGTAAGACAATGAAAAGAGGATTAAGTCAAAACCGATTTTTTTACCATTTCATGCTTATTCTTATGTAATAAAAATACCAACCCTTTTTTTAAATATCAAGTTTGTAAAACTAAATTTTGTTATTACATTTGTACAATTTTTATTTATTAATAAATTAAATTGTGAATTGAAAATTATATGTAAACGAAACCAAAAATCCAGGAATCACCAACGTCAGGACTCAGAAATTGATGTGCGTGCATGACACTATGTATGAATGTTACGGAAACAAAATAAGTATGTCCAGAAATAACAGTGTAGTGGTCCATTCTTTCTGACTACCCCTTTGGATATGTGATGGTTAATTAGTGTCTATAATTTGAAACATTTTCATTTTATAGAAGTATTTAACTCGGTTTGCAATAAAAATAAAAGTGATATTTAAATTTGGAATTTAAATGTGTCGCAGGTATTGCTGTTTGCTGTGCCGGCCTCACGACACGCCACCCCCGCACTTAGCACAGCCGGCGCGTGTACCCACGCCGCCACCCGCCCCCCCGCCTGTGCGTGCGCCCTCCCCGGCCGGGGAGTTCTACCTGGACGGAGTGTGCCTGAGTGCCGGTGGCATGCGGGCAATGCGCCAGCTGCAGGGGGACACGCCCGGCTTGCTCGGCGCCGCCAGGAAGAAGAGGAGGCCCAAGGGAGATGCGCCTGTGGATAAGAACTCAGGTGAATAATTTTCTCTTCTGGAATACGAAAAGATAACTTTTTCCCCTTGAAAAATTTCTTAAAAAAAAGTAATTGTTTTGGCCGAAACACTGTGATACTTCAACATTATTAACTGTTAAAATAATGCTGTTTATGGTATCACAATGTTTATTATTTTTTATACTAATTCGATCTTACAGGAGTAATCTTTTAGGCAATGATGATTATTATCATTTCTCTATAGTTTTGTGCACATCAATGTATCATTATCTAGCATTCTGAGGATTTTATTTACGTTTAATAGCTACGAGACAAATTTTTCTTAAAAATAGGTATTTTAAATTAAAAAAGGTAATAGTTTTCATATTCCTTTTTTGGAGCAGTAAAAATTCCAATTTACTATAGAAAAAATAAAAATGAATCAAAAAGGAATAGTCAAAGTAATATCAATTGTTTATTTTAAACTATGTTAAGACATTTTTGATAAACTTAAGGCATTAATTAACACTGGAATTCCATAATGATGATTTTTTTTACCCCTATTTTCCATTTTTGAGTTTATTTTTCTCGATACATGTTGAACAACTCAAAACAAACTCAAAAGTGAAAACAACAGTGTTTTAATTTATAAAAAAAATCATCATTGTGAAAAGGAAACGACTACTTAAAATTTCCTGGTGATGATAAAATGATTTAAAAAAAGATATAAATTGTTAGAAAGAATTGCTTATGAGTGACTCTTTTACTTTTATCTTAAATTGAAGATTCTGTTTTTAGGTATACTAGCTGCAATAGAGTCGGTAGTGCAAGGAGGTGACTGTGATGCCAACGAGGATAATAAACTAGACCCAATGGATATAAAAGATGAACCAGGTGAGTGTAATTTTTATTCATATTTAACACACTAGTTTTTTTGAATTAGTAAAAAATATTGTTTGAATAACTTTGAAACAGTTGCACATGCCTTTTCAGTGTTAATTATAATTTTATCTATTTGTTTTAACGCATTGTTTGCGTGAAGGGTATTAATACCCGTTTACTGAACTGGCCGTGGTGTGCAGGAAGGATGTAAGTACCCTTATCGCGAATTCGTAAATAAATGGAAATATGTATAAATATATTTTAAGTCTGACTAACTAACCATCACGCCGTCTCTCTGAAAGGGTAGGCAGAAAGAATGGACTGCCACACTTTAACTGATGCGGCACTCCATCCTTCTCTTTTCGCCCCCGCGAGAGACGCGGTGTGATGGGTTGCGAACCTCATCGCCATTTTAAGTCATTTTTGTGATATATTTTGATCACATGCAGAAATATGCATAGAGTCTGATGTAATCATTATATTTCAGTAACAATCTATGCGTGGTAATGCGCATGCTAATTTACCTGTAGATAATGTATAGTTACAAAGTCAATGACTCCTCAATAAACAAAAGATTTCTATATGCACAACTTTTTAGTTTCGTCAGAGCATAAAAGTATTGATAAAATTATGTAATTTTCAGGTACGTGTCCATACAAGGAGGGCATGATATGGACGGTGTCACAAGATGGATCCCCACCCGAAGGCTTCACCACGTATGCCACGGAGTCAGGCATCACTGTGCTGCGCAGGAAGAGGCAGAGGAACCTCAACCGGGTGGGCATTGGTGGTTTCAGCGTGCGGGGCCGCGCCGCACAGCACGGGGGCCGCACGCCAGAAGCTGACCCGGCCACCACACCCACCACTCCTACGAGTAATTATATTTTATAATCTGCTACCAATAGCCTAAATTTAAGGAAATTTACACTTTGTTCAGTGTACTCCTTGACAATAGGTAGGTTAGTTGAGCTGAAACGTTGCCCTAGCACAAATTTCGGGGATCCTTTGCATTAGCTGGCCTCAAATTGGCACAACCTTCCTTCAAACTTTACAAGAGAGATTTCTGGTTTATGCTGAAAACCTTATTTTTTTCATCTTTCATACCCAATTCAAAGTTTAATATTTATATGTGTTTTTTTAAATTATTAATCCTAACCAATTGCGAATAGCAAATGCAACATTTATTATAGATATAAAACATGCACCCTTGAGGTGATTATATCACAAAAAAATTATGCATTTAAAATTGGCATATTACTGTCAAATATTATCAAAAATTCCATTACACGTTGAAGTGGAATTGAGCAGGTCATATAGTGAGGACAACGGAGGATCGGTGAACCTTGCACCCAAGAGTGGCAACTAATATCATCCATAGAAACCATGGCAGACCACAAGAAAGATGGTCTGATGACACAAAAGTAGCAGGAGGTCAATGACAGTGGCGAGGGATAGAGAAGGGAGGCCCATCTCCAACACTGGATGACAAATGGCCGATGATGATGACAAAATTTATGAGTGAATTTGAAATGTTATTTTTCAGGTGCAGGGGCTTCGGATAGTCCAAATCTGGTGAGGAAGAAGCCCCGGAGGAAGCCCCGGTCCCGTCTGATGGAGGCCTTTCCGTCCTATATGCAGGAGGCCTTCTTCGGACGCGATCTCCTGGAGGCGCCCTCTGCCCCTGGCCGTGAAGGGCCTCCCTCAGACAGTGATAGCGACCGGGCGCACTCCCCCACCCTCACCATATGCCTCAATCAGGTAATCTTCCCTTATAATACCCATTAATCACTCGACGTGAAAATGATACATTATTGGCGAAGATTTGTATGGACGTTTTTCTCCAGTAATTTATTTATAAGGAATTAAAAAAAAATCTGGTTCAATATTGAAAATATTTAATAATCATGGAATGTTTAAATGGTTGTGAAAGCTTAAATTAAAATGTATGAACAGTAAACAGTTTATTAACAATGTCAGTTTGATTCACAGGAGGAATTGGAGGTAATTGAGGCGATTCGTACCAAAGAAGAGAAGGAAAAGGAGGAGAAAGAGAAGGCAAACGATGGGAATTCGGACAAGGGTGCGAAGCCTGGTGGAGACCTATCCCGAAAAGGTGAACCTCCGCAGACAGAAGACTCCAAAGCCTTGAAGGAGGTTATGATGTTGCCCAATCAGCCTCATGCTGGCCCCGACGCCAGAGGTGATGCCACCGTAGTGCCTGTTAAAACTCCTCATGATATTATGCGGAAAGGTAATTAAAAAAATATGTATACTCACTGAAGACAGCTTTTTTTTATGTTGAAATTTGGGTGAAAAAATAATGCAGGGAGGATCAAAATATTATTAACAAAATCGCGAAGGATCGTTATGATGAGTTTGGCACACAGAACAAACGAATGGATAAAGATCTGAGAATGATGTGAATACAGTATGAAACTAAGAAGATGTGAGAAAAACACATAATGAAATCTATCAAAATTGGTTACATTAAATATCAGAAGAATATGCACTTGGTATGCTGAGGAAGCTTGAGAAGTATTTATTTATGTAAGAAATGTACGGCTGTCTATTCTCTGCCTGTCCATTCACTTGAGGAAAGGCACGACGATTAGTTAGAAATTTAAAATAGTTATGAAATGTGTTTTTAAATTAAGACCATTTTCCAAAATCAATGTCAATAAATTACACCTCTAGTGTTTTTAATAATTCAGACATGCATACTTTAGAGATGTCTATATTTCAATTCATAAACAATCAAATTTATCAATTAATCAAATGTTTTGTTTCACAGATGCTCCCGCAAATCCTTCGAATTTAGAACCTAGTAGTATATCTGTAAAAGATGATTTATTACTCTCTGTGAACCTGGAGTCGATTGTCAGGGACTCCCTACCCAATATGGATAGTCACGATGTAGAAGAAATTATCAAGGGAGTTCTCACAGACGACTCTCAAGTAAGTGTCCATCAACTGTCGTGATAGTGTCTTTATAACACCATTCACCATTTAATGCTTTCAAAGACTACATTAATCTTGTAATGTTTTCAGGAGTCACAAGAGTCATCGGTTTCTTTTGTTAATTCGGTTAGTGGATCAAGTAGTTATAATCCACAGAGGCAACAACTTTCCAGTCCAATTGAGTTCCCTTCGCCATATCATACAGAGTATAGCGGGTAAATATTGTTCAATATTTATATATACTAAAATTAGGATGAAATTTGTAAAATCAGAATTTTAATTAATTCTAGTAATCCTAACACAATTTTTATATTCCTCAAATTGCCTTCTAGGAGTTCTCAGTTGAGCCCAGCGTATTCAGAGAGCAGTGGACCATGGTGTCCTGTACCCCCTGAAGGTGCTACTGATTCCAGTACCTCGCAGCCTTCACTTGCGCAGCCCCCTACCACCTACAACCAGAGGTCCACCGAGAAGATGAAGGCCGATGAGGGTACATATTTTTGTTTTATTATATTTCAGATTTGGTTATTAAACTAAATCTGTATGTCATAGATGTTGTAAAATATTAATTTTATGTGTGTATATGATTTCAGGATTGGGAACAGCAGCTACGATTTCAGCTGTTTTGTACGCTAACATGAACCATCCGGAATGGAAAACCGAGTTCCCCAACTGGTCAGATCGATGTAAGCAGATCCTCAAGAAGTGGCGGGCGCTCCCCAGCGAGAAGAAGACTCCGTACCTGCAGCAAGCGAGGGACAACCGTGGCGCTATTCGCATGAAGAGAGCCAGACAGGTTTGCTACTTGTGTTTGTTTGTTTGTCTTGTCAATTCCTTTGAATATTTAGCTTCCTCAATCCCTAATCAGACAATATTCAGATCTACCTCTGGTATCCAGGCTAGTGTTTCTGTTCACATTATTGTTACCGCAAAGTCTTGCAAGTGAATATTCCTGAACTATTTTAGTTTGATATACATTACCGAAGGAATGTAACACCGAGTGATTTTTATGTATCATATATTTGAATGTCATGGTGATTAACAGCAAAGAAATTTGACTAACACCATTTTCTATTTTAGAAATATGTGTTGTAAAATAAAACCAAAACTGCTACTGTGTGTTAATTTTAGCGGGCACTTAAGTTATGTGGGTTTTGAGTCATTTTTCTTGTTTGTGCGCATCCCTCAAGGGGTGACGCCAGCTTGGCTTGTTCCGCTAGAAGGGCTATAGTAGGAGAGTGCATTGAGGAGTCAGTGAGTGATGTTTGGGGCGCACCAACAGATCCCCAAGGAGGAGGAGACGCGCGCGCCGCAGCCCCCGCCGGCCGAGCCGCCGCAGCCGGAGCAGCCCGAGCCCCCCGAGGTGCCGCCACCCCCCGAGGATGGACTAACCCCCGCCACTCACCCTCCACTAACCCCTAACACGGTCCCCACTAACACCAGCCGTAGTCTAGTCCACCTGCCCCTGTTCTACCACAGCGGGGGCGGGGACGGGCCGGCCCCCAACGTCACGGTGAATCCCTCGGGCAAGTTCAGCGCCCCCTCTGGCGGGCTGGCGCTCTTCCTGGGTCAGCCCCAGCTGCTGCCCCACAGCATCCGCGCCCTCATGCGCGAGGCCTCTCCGCCCGCGCCCCCCAGTCCCCCCGGGGACCCGCACATCCGAGTGCTGACGCCCTCGGAGATCATGCGCACGCTCCCCTCCCTGCCGGAGCTGGCCCTAGAGCCCGCGCGCACCACGGTACTCCCTCGTGCATGCCTCCCCTCCCCTCTATCTTTCTCTCTGTCTTTGTGTCTTAGTCGCCTTGCTTTGGTGGTTGTTATTGTGCTTGGGTGGGATGAGGATTGGTACGTCGCGCGCTCCCCTGGATACTGTCCGTCCACTGTACATAACCCTATAACTAATACCTGCGTATCGGAGTATCCGGGGGAACACGTAGCATTTCGCCTAAACAATTTTTCCTCAATTTGTGTAAACTAATTCATAATACAATTTTTGTTATTGAGGTAATAAAATTGTTAGGTGACATTGCGCATTTTAAAATTTTACTATACAATTGTTCAACAGACTGGCCAGATTGCTATAATCATAGAAAATGTTTTTTTTAAGTATATACCATTAATTGGTAATGTTTGCTTTTATGTTTAGATAGAATGGTAACACTGAAGCTGAATATTGCGGAGAGTTTGAATAGGAATAAATTGTATAGTAGCATTTTGAAGTTCACTAAAACGGTCATATTATGTGCGCACACTATTATAAAGCAAATACGTTTCCGCAGTATCTATATCAGTTTGTTATATGCTTCTGCATAGTTTATTTTGCATATTGTGCTCACAAAATGTGATTATAATATCTTAACAATGGATTATATTATACTCGTATACCGTGGTAGGAAGTTATTAAGTGTGCCTATTTGATCATTTACATTTGTTATAATTTGAATATCTTACAAGTGTAGGGAAGCAAACAAATTACTTGTCGTTATTTTTTTTTTCGATGCTCATGTCAATGTTAATTATTTTGATATTTTTATCTTTTGCGCAGTAGTGTGTTAACTTTGAATTGGAATTACTGCTGAAGTATACTAGGCAATGTGTTTTCGATGTGACATGCATTATATTTGTTTTTTTTTCTTTTTGAAACAGCTATCAATTCTTTGTAAACAGTAATTTGTTTAAATGTTTTTTTTTTCATAAATAAGTTGGCCAAAGTAATTTAATCTTTATTATTTATTTATTGTTGCATTATGATATTAATGCAAGTAATTTAATCTAATAACCTTGTCGAAACAATTTATTAACTAACTATTATTTTCCCTAAAAAAATTCTTGTCATCGAATTTCAAGGTTAGTTGAATCTTTCATATTATATTTTGTGTATACACTTAGCAACTTTAATACGTTTAATCCAAATTGTGCCATCTGAATAGTTTATGAAGTTGGTGAACATTTTGGCAAGATGTTAAAAAAATATTTATTTAAAAAAGCGACGCAATTTTAAATATTTATAATTTTGAGAAGGTTTATAAACACGTTTATTGGGATGATATTTTTAAAATGCGAATATGAGGAATATACAAATTAAACAGAAGTTGATAAGTGATAATATCAAAATTTCATTACAAACAGTGGATAATGAAGGAGACTGATTCTTTTATCGATGAAGATGAAATCTTAGTTCAATAAATAAAAAAAATTTGAGAGGTTTAGTCGGTTTGGTAGTGAATGAGTTCAATTGAACACTGGACACAATCAGAATGTTGGAGCGAGAACATCAGCATTTGCTTATTTTATTTAAACATGTATTTTACTGGTACATTCAAATGCTGGAATACATTTATTTAAATTTGTTGCCTTTTTACGAAGTTAAGCCACACTCAAATGCTCCATTTTAGACTCACTTGAGAATATATTGTAGAATTTTTGTAGGATTTAAATTTGCCATTTCAGTTTTTCTGTAAACTTAAAAAGCATTATTATCCAGCTCAGAGATACCATTTTGGTATGAATATTCTAGAATGGTATTTTTAATTGTTTCTTGTATTATTTGCAAACATTTGTTTGCAAATACTAGAGTTATTTTATACTAATTCTGAACTGTTTTAAGGTGTGTTCTAATGTATGGTTTTTGATATTGCAATGTATTTCTTTTCCACAAGATTTTCACAGTTTGTAGTAATTTTTTTTGGAATCATGGTATATCCATGTGTCTTGTTATCTTCTTATATATAACTATTCTGAAGATGGAGGCTGCAACAACGTTTGACGACCTTCGTGGCAGAGTGGTTACGAGCTCTGACTTCCATGCCGAAGGTCCTGGGTTCGATTCCCGGCGATGGCAGTGTGATTGTCACACTGTCTTTGGTCTGGTGTAGAATTCACGTGACAATAAAATGGCGATAGATTGGCTACCTATCACATGTCACGAGAATTAATATAATAGCTAAAATATATAAAATTGTATACTGTAATTGGGTCCAAACGACCTGTTGTGTACATAAAAAAAAAAAAAAAAAAAAAAAAAAAAAAAAAAAAAAAAAAACAATCTCCAAAGCGTCGGTCAAAAATCCCAAGATAGATTCTCTTTAGTCTGTAATAAAGTTTTTCTGTCAATAGTATAAAAAAAAGAAACAAAATATTTTTCTCACTCTTTTTATCAATTGGTTACTATGTATTTATTTTCAAATTTGTAACCAAATGTTAAATGTCCGCCATGTGAGGAGTCGGAGAAATTTACATTTGTGCATGATACGATGTATGAATGTTGAGAAAGCGAGAGGAGTGTATGTATGTCAGGATAGAACAGTGAAGGGGTCCATTCTTTCTGCCTACCCCTTCGGAGAGACGTGTTAAAAAACATTTTTTTAACACGTCTAAGACTGAGGTGAGATTAAAATTTTGGATTTCTCGTGATGGTTAAATATATTGCAGTATCAACAATAGTACAGAAGAGCGAAGTGTAAAATGTTTGTTGGGAGAAGGTAGAAAGTTGTATAGTAACGTCTGTATTTGTGTGGGATGTGCAGGAGCAGGAGAAGGTGGCGGGCGGGCAACGCGGGGCCCGGGAGGCGGAGCAGGAGCGCCAGTGGAAGCTGCTGCAGCAGCACCGGCAGCAGCAGAACCAGCACCAGCAGCAGGTCATTCACGACCAGAGGCTGCAAGGTAATCAATGTACTCAACTCTTTACTCTATACTCTGCCAGCGTCACATCGCCCTTTATATGGAATCTTTCGTACAACATTCATATACAAATTGTCTTCTAAGACTTAAAAAATGTTCTTCACCAGTTCTAATATTGCCTACTTGTATAAATGTATTATCAAGAATAATAAGTCTTATTCCAATTATATAAATCTCCTAAGATCTTAAACACAAATTAAAAAATATATGCACTTAAACAGTAATTATTTGATTTTTTGTTTAATGTTTTTTTTTTTGTAAAATTTAATATTTCTACTTCTTAATGAATTTTTTTTTGTTTTGGTTGGAAATTAGTAATGTTTTTTCTTGTCCTGCCATATCTCCCCTTTAACATAGTGGCTTAAGGATTATCTTTTGTTTCAAATCTAAAAATCTAAATTTTATACCGTGAATGAGATTTCATATAAATTTGTGATGATGCGTTTGTTTTACTCTTTTTTAAATGTGGGATCGCAAACTGATTTTTTAAAATTATTTCTTTAGCCATGGCTCGAGTGCAGCGTCAGATAGTGACAGACGGACCATTTCCGCAAGAGCAACTGCAGGTGTCCATCAACGAACAGAGTCCTTTGCATGCGGGCGGCGTGGCTTCCCCCTCTCCCACTCTTCCTCGCAGTCCGTATCCGATGGGAGCGGGGGTGAGGTTCCCGCACCCTATGGTCCAAGGGCGGCCAGGACCTGGACAGAATCCTCAGCGGCTTGTACGGAGCCCATTTTCACCGCAATCGCCGTTGGAACACTTCGGGTCTGCATCGCCAGCGCAATCACAGGGTGATCCTTTCCAACGCCCGCCTTCAGAAAATAGCGGTGATTACTTGCATTCGCCCCAGACCCCGCGCTCCTTTGGGCACCAGTCTCCAAACCCGGCGCGGAGTCCTGCATATGCCCCTGCCCGTGTGGCTACGGATGTGTATGCGCAGCCGCCTGGCACACCTAGGCCGGGCACGCAGTACGCCATGGCACCCCAGCGGGGGCAGATCTACGCGCCACGTCCGCAGGACCCTTTCATGCCCGGGGCACCGGCGCTGACCTCCCCGCGAGGCGACCAGCCCACCGAGGTTAACCGTCAGCTAAGAGATCTACTGCAGAGGCATGCACCCAATAAACTCTGGCCACAAGGTTTGTTTTTGATGATTATTATACTTATTTAAAAAAAATTACCAAGGAAACATCAAATCAAAAGACTTCATCGCATGTTTCACAATCTAGTCAGATCCGTTGTATTCAATTTAATACATATTTTGTATTCAAATTAATTCATATGTGGTTGTTCTTCATAATGTAATCGATATACAATTTGATTGTAATAAAAAAACTCTTTTTATTTTAATTCTTAAATATGTTGTACAAATTATGGTTAATTCGAGTAAGATTTAGATTAAAACTATATTTTTGAAATTAAGATAATTGTCCTGGTTTTGCATGTACTCAATTCAAACAATTTTCCACCAGGTGAAGATCAAGGTTTGTCAGATCAGCAACAACAGCAGCAGCAACAGCTATTGGAAGGGCAGTTCCGACAGCCTTTGCCCGTGAGCCCCGTCAGCCGTCCACGAGTGCCCACTGCTCCCATAGACACTCGGACCAGACTACCACTCCAGTATCCTACTGGTAATACATTTATTCAATTTTTCAATTGTGAACATTTTCTTGACATGTTCTATAACTTATTGAAATATCTGTTTTTGTTTATTTTTTAAAAGATTATAAAGTGTTCTTAAATTAATAATTTTAAATAACATGTGTTAAGTAGGTACCTGCTTGCTAAAAATATATAATGGGGGTAAATTCAAACATTTTTGAGAGATTATATTTTTACTGCTGGAAGGTGTGTGAATATAGAATTTGAGCCAAGAAAACGAGTTATTTAGAGAGCTGGAGGCTTAGTTACGTATATCTTTATATTTAATATGAATTGATTTGTTTAGGTTTGCAGCCGCAAATGCAGCTTGATCAGCGGCTCTTGTCCCCCATCCCGCGGCAAATGGTGAGAGCGCGGCCCCCCATCCAGTTGGACCATAATACGCTGCAACAGGCCCTGCAGCCAGCCACCATCTCCCACCATCTCATGCATGGGACTATCACTGGTACCTACCACACTTCTATCACAGTTGGGATGCCATCTGAATTTTGCTGACGTTTGTAGTTAAGCCGCATATATGAAACATTTTCACAAGTTTTTATAAATAATAAAATAATTTCTTGTTTTTCCCCTTCATGTCAATGGCAAAATAGTATTGTAGGGATAACCCTGAAAATTTTCTTGCCACCATGGTGGAATGTTTGATCCATTTCTTGTTGATACTTAAGACATTTAAGACTTTTTCCACTTTTGACATATTTAGATGATATGATACCTTCATCATTATGAGAAGAGGAAAAAAAAAAGTGTTTGAAATTCATAATAGTGGAATTCCACAGTGTTAAAGCCATAAGTTTATATGATGCTTGTATTATCCAAGAATATTTCTATGTATGTTTAAAATCTATAAATAAATATAAATTAACTGGATGAATTTTAACATAAATTTTAAATCACTTTGAATTCTCCATTTATGTTCTACAAGTCAGTTTTAAGACTGTAACTGATTTGTTTTTAGTGTGGAGTATAGAAATATATTGATGTGTTTTGATCCATTTCTAAAATATTATAATGAATTCACATTCATAATCAATATCTTTCGAAATGGGATGATCATGTCTTTATTACATTTTTAACATTGAAGGTTGAATGCTTCGGCTAAAATGCGACAGCATACCGAAGGTCCCAGGTTCGTTTCTCGGCGATGACTGAAAAAATACATTATCTTTGGTCTGGTAGAATATACGTGACAATAAAAATGGCAATAGACTAGCTATCTATCACATGCCATAAGAATCAATAGCTAAAAAAATGTATATAGTAATTGGGTTCGAATAACATGTTATATACAAAAATGTTGAAAGAAAAAAAAGCAAAAAAAAAAGCTACATAATATTTATTTTCATATTAAATAATATATATTTTTATAAACTTTATTCTTGCGTGATTTTTAATCATTTAATTTTATATATTTCAATAGCCGTGTACTGTTTGCATATAAAAACTTTAATTCACAAAATTCCGGAAAGGTTACTTTGTACCGTGTTGAATTTTTTGGAATCAAGCATTTTCTGAAATTTACATTAAAAATATGTAATTTAAAAATAATATTCAATTGAATTTTTATATGTGGTTTGTGGGTTAATTATGACTAGAGATATACCTTTTATACTGTTTTATGTGATCGTAAAAATGTCATGGGCCAAGGGTAGACAGAGAGAATATACTGCCACACTACTCTACCCTGATACACCTATCTAGCTTCCTCCTCATTCATACAGCGAGTCATGCACATACATAAATTTTTTTGACTTCTAATATGGCTAACTTTAAAATTTGATTAATTAGGTCATGTTATGTTTTCCTCGACTCCACAGTCCGTTCATATCGTCCAAACCAACAGAGTGATCCTTTCATAATTTTGATTATAATACTGACTACCGCTCTACATTATTTCCTGATATCAAAATTTGAAATTCTATCATACGAGTACATCGTTTTACCACACTTATGTCTAAGGGATCACGTGTTCAATGTAGATATTATTTAATTTTACATTGTATTAAAGGTTTTAATTTAAATTTATATCTCCTTCTTCTTCAGCCTATTTCCGTCCACTCCTGGACAAAGGCCTCCTCCATTTACTTTCACGCCACTGTCTTGTGCAGACTGCATCAAGGTTATTTCAACATGTTTGTTCAGGTAATTCTTCCACCGTAGTTGCGGTCGCCTTGCACTTCTCTTTGCCGTCCATGGTCTCAAAGACGCCAGTCTTGTCCATTTTTCATCCGAGCTTCTGGCTACGTGACCTGCTCATAGCCACTTTAGAGTCACTATCCGGTGGATGGTGTCAGTGACCTTTCTTTTTTCTCTCACCGTATCATTTCTGACTTTGTCTCTTAGGCTTATTCCTAACGTGGCTCTAACACATTGTGCAAATTTATTTACAGGAGAAAAAGTGTTGCATGCTGTGGGTCCCCAGAACATGCCCCCCGCTGCTCCCGCACCCCCTGCTCCTGCAGCCCCGGCCGCTACCTCGGAAGAAGTGCCTGATATGGATATCGACAAATTAGAACAAGACAGTGCTAATATGCCGGAGGTTTGTTTATATGATCACTCTAATAACTAACTAACCATTAGGCCCCTCTTTGAAGGGGTAGGCAAAAATAGTGAATTGTGTCATACATGTATGTCGATTTCTTGATGTGGCCGACATTTAATATTTGATTGTTTTGATTTTGCCACGTTTTCCTCTATTTTACTCTATTTCTTGTTCCCTTTACATCATTAACAAATGCTTTATTCACCGTTATTTCCTCATTAATTTTTCTGTGTCCAAACCATCTATTATTTTTCACTTTTATTCGTACTGCATTCACTTCTTGTATTTGCATTTGACACTCTCTCATATACAGATATATTACACATTCACCTAAGAGATCTCATTTCTACTACATTTGTTATACTTTCATCCTTCTTTTGCCAGTTCCATGCTTCACTTCCATACATAAAGGTTGGCACAAGAACATCATTGTACACTGCCATCTTAACTATGCTTTTCTTATTTAAATTATTTTTTGATATTGTTACCGTGAAATAAAATATTCAATTCTTTGTTGCAGGTGGGAGATATACTGGGCTTGGCAGATGATGAAGAGGAGCTCTTAGTCTCGCTCACTGCGGAGATGGGGGATGATTTCAACATTCTGCAGTATGGTGATCCTGAGTTGGCTGATTTCGGGGATACTTCTCACATTCTGGACGGTCTCGAATTGGCTGAGGAAACGGAGCAAGCAGTCGGAAAACACGTTAAACGAGACCCGTTAGTTTTTATTATAGTTCATTTGCTTGTTATATGTTATTTAAACAATTAAATAAAACAATGTACTTTAATAACAACTTCCATTTTTGTCTTTTCTGCCAAGAGATTTCAGTAAATATTATCTTATTTTTTGGATGTTAATATTACACTATTTCAATTTAATGTTTATTTTCAGAATTGACGAAAGCTCCCAGGATCATAAGGTTGAAAATGTCAAGCTAGAGCCAAATATAATAAAATCTGAGAAGAAAGAAGATGACCAAGCCGACGAGCAACACGTAATGAAAACTGTCAAACTGGAGCCTAATTTTGATAACGAAGGTAGCGATCAGCCACCAGTTCCGATGCGGCAACAGAAACAGGGGTTAATGGACGGGGAAATGAATCCTCAGCACATGCCCCTGCCGAGGCTAGATCTCATCCAGCAGTCACAGCAACAGATAAACCAGAATCCCATGCAGAATCAGCAGATTAGATTTCAGCAGACTTTCATTTCAAACGTCAATCAAATGCAGCTCCAACAGCAGGGACAGCAGATCCAAGTTCAGCAGGGTCCGTTTGGTCTCGCTCAGAAAATCACACACCGGCAAATGGGTCAAATAATCAACGTGAGCCCTCAGGGTCAATTTAGCCAGATGACGCTGAACAAGCAAGTGGGGCTGGCGCAGAAGGGAAACCTCCCGCTGAGCGCTAACCAGCAGGTTATCAGTCAGGGCCATCACATTATCGGCACTCAGCAGGTCATCAGCCGACCTTCCGAACCCAATCAGCCCGTGGAGCAGATGCCTCAGCATTCGCAGAATCCAGTGCAGTTTGTCCAGGGTCAGCAGCAGATCAGAGGACCATTTAACCCGCAGGGTCAACAGTTGACGCAGGTAAATAACATTCTTTAACCCGTTCATACAAAATGATAATTAATTTAACACTTAACTTGAAACAAATATTAAATTTAAAACAATTACAAGTGTGCATGTTACGATGTATGAATGTAGAGGAAGCTCGAGAGGTATGTCCGAACAGAGCAGTGTGGCGGTCCATCCTATCTCCCTACTCCTGCGGGGAAATGGCGTGATGGTTAGTTTGTTGCGTGATTTAAATTTAAACTTGTAGATATAAAATAATAAAACACTTTGTATTTAACCGCAGTATGGTTATTATAATTGATGCCAACTGGTTTTGCTTGGACCCAACCTTCATCACGGCAGTATAATAACTAAACAAAAACACAAAATTTACATGTACATATAATAAAATAATAAATGGTGGTGAAATCAGAGGTGTCATTTAATATATTTATATAAATGTCAACAGGTGATGCAACAACAACAGCAGCAGCAACAGGTGCAGCAACAGCAGCAGCAGGTGCAGCAGCAGATGCTCTCGCAGGTGGCCAACTCCATGGCGCTGGGGCGGCCCATGGCGCCCGGTACGCGCCTCATGTCACCCGATGGCGCATTGGGCGTTGTGACTGTCAACAACGGCGTCACTGTCACCTACCCCTACCATCGCCCACAGCAGGGTAAGGCCTTATCCTTAGATTGCACTACATTTATAGTAACCTTAGATTTCATTACGGTTATAGTAACCTTAGATTGCATTACGGTTATAAAGGGTCTTTCAATAGGGACTTCTGAACTTTGGCAGTTGATAGCGGCCATGTTGTTAAAGCGACATCTGTCAAATTGGCTGTCATTTATTCAGTCTGTTTTGCCAAATCACCATGGACGGATAATAGCGTTCAATAACACATGCAAATGATAAAATTGTTTTATCAAAATGGGTGTTCTGTTTGGGCAACGTTCCGCGCCCATCGCCCATTTTACTACGTCCAGCGTCCTACCGAGAAGACTATTCGCAGTGTGGTGGATAAATTTGAGTCCACTGGTTCAGTAATCGTAATCAATCAACCAACACCCGTACTTTGACGAAACGTAAATCTGCCGAAAACATCGCCGCAGTTCGTGAGAGTGTGCAGGAAAATCCGAGGCAGTCGATTTCGCATCGCTCACAAGAACTCGGCCTTTCGCAGACCGCAACTTCACTTTCATTCGCACTGCATTCACTTCCTAAATTTGCATTTCACACTCTTATCATGTACAGATTTTCTATACATGAATCTAAGATATCTCATTTCTACTTCATTTATTTTACTTTTATCCTTCTTTTGCCAGTTTCATGCTCCACTACCCTTCCATAGGTTACATTTCAGGCGATGAGGTTTGCAACCCATCACACCGCGTATCCCGCGGGAGCGAAATGAGAAGGATGGAGTGCGGCATCGGTTAAAGTGTGTCAGGCGTGATGGTTAGTTCGTTAAGAGTGTTGATATAATTCGCAGGACGTGTTGGCGTGGGAGTGCGTGGAGTGGTGCGTGCCGCGCCGCCCTCTCTGCCCCCGCCGTACCCCGGCCTTACGGTGCGGCAGCAGGCCCTGCCCCCGCAGGTTCCACCCCCGCCCTTGCCGCCGCCCCCGCCTTACCCCTCGCAGGTACACCCCCACCACACCCGTATACTACGCTTCACTCACCAACCATTAAGATTTGAGGATCTGTGCCGTCGGATTGTGCAAAGTGTGGGAAAATTTACACGCACCATTGTGAGATGTTTTTATCACATTTCTAACAATTTGATGTTGTTTTAGGTTTTGTTTTGTAGTATTATAATTATAGAGATAATATTGAATGGGGTATTTTTCTGTGATTTTTTAAAAATGTTTCTTTTAATTTAAATAACAGAGATACTAGTGTCATAGCAGTGTTTATACACTGCCCTTAATAGTTAAATTATTCACAAATATATCCGTCATTTGTTTTTAAAAATAATTGACTTTGAATGTTTAAAAATAGTGGCGAAATTGTGTTTTTCAATGCTGATAATTTCAAACTTATAAATATTGTACAAATTTAAATCACACAATAGAATTTTTTTTCCATAAAGATATCCAGAAGTCTTCTTCTTCTTAAAATAGGCCTTGTGGCCTGTTTCTTAAGAGGGATTACTCTCCTGCGAAGTCGATTCCCAGCCATCGATCTATATTTTTATTGTTTACCTTCGGGTTGGCTGTGCAAAACACAATATTAGGGAGTCTAGATGAATCCTCCTGCATACCGATTCCTTCTTAATGCCCTACCTTCCGACATCTTCGACTTGCATATTTCCATTATTCTTGCATTCCTTATTTGGTCACACAGTGTCTTCATTTCTGACACTCGAGCGTGTTTTTTGTAATTGTGGTGTCCATCCTGAATTCTATTCCATATGTCATGGTGGGTCCTTACTCTGCTGCTGCTCTACAGAATTGATTGATATTTTGAAGAATTTCATATAATATCCTTACAAACCCACCTTTGTTCCTATGAAATTAACTGTTTATATTTCTTAAAAGAATTTAAAAAAATGTATTTATCGGAAAGTACCCCATAGAGCCTATTATTTCTCACCGAATAAACAAACAAAAAAATAATTTGTACATATAAACAACACAGATGTTTTAATTTTCCTGCACTTTGTACTGTGTAAAATTTGAAATACTTCTTGTGATTTATGATTAGCTCTTTATTTCATATTTAAAATATACGAGGCAGTTTTAATTGCATTGTGGCATATACAGTGAAACCCCCATTTTACAATTTTTAACTGAAAAAATGACATGAAAAAACATTTTCGGATTGAAAAAAAAAAATTGTGGAGGGAAAATGCAAATGTTTTTTTTTATTTGTTAAAAATGTAGATTAGTTTATTGCATTTTTTTTTGTATAAGATGTGATATAGACTCACGAGCCATTCTTTTAAAATCTCTTCCAGTTTAACTGATTCCCGATTTTTTATTATGGCCAAAGTAGTGATATGTGTCTTCTAAATTATATGAATGGGGATGTAAAAAGGAAAAAAATATTGTAATAAATTTAACAAATAAAACAAAACAAAAAACGTAAAAACAATGATCGCGAATGTCAAAAGAAAGGAGCGGTACAAATCGAGTCGAAAACTGAATGTCAGGACAGAACGGCTGAAATTGAAAGATGTCTGCCAATCACCATGTTGCGCGCCATACATCAACCAATCACAAGGTCGCTCGCTGACCAATCACAGCCGAAATAATGTGTCTACTGCACCGACTCATTTTTAAGCGCGCGTAACTCACGTATTTTGAATATTTTTGACGTAAATTGCAGGGAAAAAAAAACATGAAAGCGAGTAATAAATGTTCTAAAATATATTGGGACTGAAATAATTACACGCAAATGGCGGGAAAACGTTACATCAGGGGACGTAAAATCCGGGTTTCACTGTACTTATATTATAAAAGGATTCCTTATTCAAATGAAAAATAACTTTTCAAAATCATTCTTTGCTAATCCTGAGTTTACAAAATATACACGAAAATTTACAATCCTCATTTCTTTATATAATTTTTTATATGAATTTGCATACGGAAGTGGATCAAATTTTTTTTTATATAAAATTTACTTTTCTCAATGTCATTTTGATGCTGTTTCTGGGTGTTATTGAAGATTTTATTTAATTTGTATTCTATATGTGTGATGTGCTGATCAAATATTGTGACATACCAATATTATGAATATTTTGAAAAAAAAAAAACAATAAGTCTTTTTCATTCACCTTCAGTTTTAACTCAATTGGGTAAAATTTAGGATAATATATATAATATAATAAATTATATGTAATAAGTTATATTAAGAACATGTAAATGTTTTAATCTTAAATATTTTTAGTAAAATTTACAAATGGTTATAGGAAACAATGTGATTATCTTAACTATTCTACATTGTAAATTTGATGATCTTAAAACAAAATACAGACAGGTACCCATTTGATCGATTATATTATATTTTTAAATTATTCTTAAAAATGGTTAAAAAGTATAGAGAATTTTACTTTTCATAACCTCATTCTTGGTAATAAGTTAACATGTTCCTAATAGTTTATTATCACAAGACATACTAAAAATAAATTTAATGTACTAAATTTCTATTTCATTGTCTAATTATAAAAAATACTAGATTTATATTAGTATTTTTTCAATTGTATAATTATTGTAAATATTCCTAAATTGATTTGGTTAAATGGATTTTAAAAATATTCCTTTTAGTTGGCTTGTCACAAATGTTTGATATTTCAATCACATCTGTTGGTTTTGGTTTTACCGCTATTACATTAATGTTCACTGTAATCACACGTCATCGTTAGCCTTGATGCCTGGAATAGTCATTGTTTATCATTGTGCTTCTGTAGCTATTACATTGGATTCTGTTTTTGATATATATACTTTTCGTACATCTATGTCTGGTGAAGAATGCTTGAAGCAATTATGAGTGACTGCATTGATAATGCTGAAAATAGAATAAATTAATTGATTTGCCGATGCTAATAGATTATAATTGAGCTTGGCTTTGGGTTTCTCTTGTAACCAATGTTTTGGAGATCAGGTATACAATAAAATATTTGAACCTTTAATTGCCAGAATGTATAAGTATATCTGATCCTGAAGGGCTGTGATTTTTTGCAATCTAATAGAATTGTATATATATTCAAAGGATATTATAAAGACTTTTCAAACATGTACGATGTATATTGTTTGTACCTCTGTTCACTAAAAAAAGGCAATTAAAACATCTACAAAATATCAGGGTTGTGACAGCATAAGAATTAAAAACAACTTAGCTTTATACAATTGACAATAATAATAACTTATACGCACGGAAAATCATTTCAAATTTCAACTGAGATATAACTAAAATTCATGATAACCTCGTTTTAACGCATGTCGACTGTCATGTGAAAATATTAGGTAAATCTTTGTAAATTTGATAATATTTGCAAAGTATAAGATTATAGTATTTATTCATTGTCCCAATTGATGGCTCTGGATGGATATGTTTGATATTTTAAATTATTCGAATTAATACTAGATATTTGGCTAGAAACTGGTAGAATTTTGATGGAGTTCAGTCAGTAATCTTGTATGGCTGGCAAAAAAGAACGAGTAAAATCGCTTATGGCACTAAATAGGTTAACCTGATAATGTAGACTGCAATGATCTCTGAAAATCGGTTACAAAATAATCCAGAGCACAAGAAATGTGCCAAATTGATGAATTAAATAGAATTTAAATGTGTGTATGTAGGCATTTGAACTTGGTTGACAAATTTGTAAGACAAATTTTAAAATACGTAAGAAATTAGTAGTTTATTGTGTTTGTATAAAACAACCGCAATGCATCAAATAATGTGAATGTTTTTGTCTTGATTTTGAGGAAAAATATTTTGATGTTGTGACTGTTTTTTTTTAATGTATTTTTTCTTTTATGCATTTCCAAGTGTTATTATTGTGCAGAATCCAATATTTGATAATTTATATTTTAGTTCAAAAAACATTGTAATGAGGGCTTGTGATTACATTACTGGCTGAAAAGAGTAGAATTATTGAAGCATGATATTTGAAACATTATTAAATGGTGATTAAAAAAAAAAAAAAATTGCTGTAGTAAATAAGTATTAATTAATTTTTTTTGGAAACAGGTACATAAAATAATTGAGTTAAATATAATTAAAATGAATTAGGATTACATTGTTAAGGCTAGTTTCTTAAGGATTTTGAAAAATGTCTTTTAATAATCAATTCCCGCCTACACGCTTCCTAATCCATTCAGCTCGCTTTCGATTAACTTGAAAAATGTCTATTTTTATTTTGAGCATAAAAGCACTAAGAGCCCTGCTAATTTTTCAAACTGTAGATCTACAAATAATACACGCCTTTGCAAGATGCTGGTATCTGTCCTGTAGTAAAGAATGTTACGTATTTCAATAAGGAAAAGAGTGTACCAAGAAAATAAAATATGGAAAAAGTTTTGATATACCATATCCAATTTTACAATTAACTTTTGTTGAGGTTTAATATCAGCAAAGTTTTTTTTTGGTAAGCAATGCAACATCATGAGCAAAACTCAAAACTCAGGCTGAGATAGGAGGGCTTTTGGAGTTCCGGCAGGAGCGTGTAGGTGCGGGATGATACAGGATAGTCCCATGTTGATTTCATCTAATTATAGGGAGCAAACTGTGTTTTATATCCATCTTTGAAACAGCCTTAAACTATAAGATTTCTACCGACTCATCCAATCGCACTTTTGTTTATTGGCTCTAGGCATAAAATAAATATCAAGCAATGGTAAGTAGCGTTATTGCGTGATCATTGTATGATATAATGACTATAGACTCTGCATTGTACTGATGTAAAGAGTTATTCAACAAAATCAGAGGGATTAAAATGATATTTAATATTGAAAACATTCAAGATGTTTTATTTTATTTGATTGAAGTGACATATTTTGAATTAACAAGGCATCATCAATTGTACAAAATAACATTTAATAATGCCCTAGCAAGTCATAACACGTTACTCTCATAAAATATTATAAAACATCTATAAAACTGTCAATTTTTTAAATATTGATAATGGAACTTTATATAATTGTTTACTTGTTTATATATATTTTTTCATCTAAGTTTTAAACTATTTTTCATCCGATCTCATATTTTAAATTTACGAAATTAACTGACAATTGATATCTGAAATAATTGTATCAAATTTAATTTGAAAACAAAAACAAAGTTTTTTTTTAAAGTTATCCTGAGATAATCTTCAAAATCAAATGGTTAAAACAGGGTTTAATAGTATCAAATACAATGGAAATATTTTCTGATCAAAGATTTTTTTTACTAGAAACAAATGTAATAAGTATACTCTCATTTGTATCTTGGAAATGGGTCGGTGGTAATCAAATGTTTAGAGGTATTTTTATAGATAGGTAGGAACCTAATTTGCTCTCTAGGGATGAGCATACAAAGACGTGGGATGGGACATGGGGGGGATATGAGACGCGAGTGTAACCGTGTACCCGGTGTTGTGCGCCAGATGTGCATGGAGTACTCTGAGGAGCCGTGGGGGGAGTGGCTGCGGCGCCGGCCCCTGCTGCTGCAGGTCAGTGCCCCGCACTGCACGCCCCTGTCCCCCTCTCTCGCTCTCCCTCTCTCACTAGGGACGTGATCATCACCCCACACAGCCCTGGCTCCATGCCATTACCTCTACACTCCCAACCTCTCCTGGATCTAGGGATGATAGATTAGTCGGACACTTTGAGGTTATGTTATTTTTGACTCATGTAAGATTAGATTTAATAACACTTAACATTCGTTTGTATATCTCAATGGTCGGCAAGCTCGTTGGTCTATTTTATTTCCCAACATGCAGAACCAACCTGCCTCTGGTGATGCTGGTGGGGAAAGCTATCAATCTGCCGAACATGCACGCTTTGAAGATCGACATCTTTCACATAATAATCGAAATATTGGAATGTATTCAGCCTCATGAGAGTCATACTTGTTCATGCGGTTACTATGTTGATGCATTCTTCCAAATTGGCGACTGAAATATTTTTATATTTGTAATGTCTATTTGGTTAAATAAATAATATTGATTTGATTTGATAGTCAAATGAGACAAATATCAGCAATGCATCGATTTAGATTTCTTTTGAGAGCCAAATTTGTTTCCAAACATCTAGTTTTTGGAAGTATATATGAAATATTTCATAATCATCTTTTTTTATTAATGTGAAAACATTGTCATGTTTAATATAATCAATGTCCTTGCATTTCTTTGGAAAGTTTGGATATGGCATCTTTGTAAGTAGTTATTTTTAATTTCAATTGAATTTTGTATTAAATTAATATTTTAATGAAATTTTGGCTCGCAAGACGCAGTTTGCCGACCACTGATATATCTCATTTACTGAGCAGACATTTTTTTTTTTTTGTTATGTAGTACAATACTCACTTGTACACTACCTTGAATGTATTATGAGAATCAATTAATATTTTTTAGTAAATATTAAAAAAAAAATTAACATAACCTCAAAGTATTTTTTTTTAGAATATAGAGGTTTTACTGCAATGCTAAATCTATTGCTGTGGAAAAAGTTTGCTTGTGGGAAGACTTACTTTATTACTATTAGTCAACAAGTCCATGGCATATCACATTTTCAACATTCCACGTTGTGAATACTTTTCAATTATTGTATTTTTCACTTCTTTATAAGGGTGAAGTACTCTCATGAATCAACAGAATTTTTAACCTCTTCCTTTGGAGAATAAATTTTATGTAAATATTTTGTAAAATTTACAAATTTTTTATGTACCTCAAAAATACATAATTATATGAATATGTATTTTTTAATGAACTTGAAAATATTTGCATGATATATATATTTTAGGAAGAATTTAAAAGTTTTACAAGTCACATTTGTTAACCCTTAACGGACGTAAGTCACCTCTGACGTAACAATAGAACTTTGTTTCTGCGGCCGTATGGCACATGTGAGGTGACACGATGAATCTTGTCTGAAATTTGCTCGTAATAACTTTGTCAGTTAAATATTACCAATGGAACAATTAACATACACGGTATCTTTTTAAACTTAAATATTGATATAATAACGTATAAAAAATATATAAAAGCTAGCGTCCGATAAGGGTTGAGTTAGAAAAAAAAAATGTGAACACAAATTATATACTTTTTTCCATTGAATGTGCATTCACAATATCCAACTCGTGAACCATGAATGTGAAGAGATGTTATTAACTTAATGTTACGTAAATCATTAATGAGTGATGACACAATGTCCCTGACTAAAATATTGTGATAACATATGGCTTGGTTAGTTCCCCCGATCTGTTGGATAGTTTAGCTGTTTGAACATTTCCCAATGGAGTCTCCCAGCACGAGTAGTGTACATACAGTTCACTCTCCTTAGGACATATAGTTTTAGTTATTTCTCTACGGGCAACATAATCCTTGGAAATCCTTTGCTACGTAGTCATAGTCGCTTAACACTTTTGAATATTCACTCACACTGGTAGTGAAATAAAACTTTCGCAAATTGGTACAGCTTTCTATATTAAAAAAATGCAAAGTTGTAATGCCACTCTGAATTATCTACTTTATTTTTGTCATGAAATAATTTCAATAAATCAATCTGTATATTCTGCATATAAAAATCAAATATATAATTAATGTGGAACATTATTGAAATGAGGGGTGTATTATTAAATAAGGTCCATTTTTTTAATACCTACTTTTCTACATAATTTTCATTTTTGTTTAAACACTTGTCTTACTGTTCAACAAGTGAAAATCACTGGGTGCAAGGTTTGCACTGTAAGGTGGATGATCAAGCATGTAGCACTCGAGAATTGAATTACAGATCTCACAGTCTACGGGCAACTCAAGTTTCTTAAACATTATAAACTTCTTCAGTTTAGCACATAAATATATGACATGGCTGCAAATGGCATCTAATTGTACGCAAATGATGATGGGAGCAGACGCACAAGCGCATTGCGGTGATCGTGTGTCATTCTCACTCTTATTCACAAACAGACCTTATTTAAAAATACCCTTTGTAGCATAAGTGTGTTTAAGGGGTAGAAATAGCATGGTGATGTCGTCTTAATATGGTTAATTTATTATATCTTACATGAAAACAAAACAAGATGTAGTTCAAAATTTGATCTTCATGGTGGTGGACAAAACAGAGCATTCAGAGTTGGCTATCTTATTTTATCGATGACAATAAATTAAAGGGTTATGTCAAACGTCATACATTTACCAAATAGCAAATGGGTCATATTTTATATGCTATTTGTATTATTTTGTTTTAATACATTAAAAAAATTGTGCAGTTATACAAGTCACCTTTTGAATGTACATATTATATATTGTAGTCAAGCAAATGTGCTTTTAACTATCATTTATGCTTGCATGCCACATTTATTTATGCTTTAATTTTAGCATGATATATCTTCTAAATGTACCACTGTTTTATTATCATAATTATTTTTGTAATCATCTATTTGTTTTAATCACATATAAAGAGTGTCATATTTTGTAAGAAAAAAAATAACAGATACATTACTATCCCATAGATATATCTACATTATACGCAATACCATAGATAAAATCTTCCTATTTATTTATATCATACTTACTTATTTCATATGGCCGTACAATTCTTGAAGAATTTTAGCCTCCTTGATGATTTAATTCCAAGCTCCTCGATCCAAATCAGACAGAACATTATCCATTAGGCATTGTCTTGGCCTTCCTAGAGGTCTTATTCTTGTTGATCTTGATTCGTACAGAGTCTTGATTGGTCTGGTCTCTCTGGCTAGGTGACCAGCTCTCCCTGATCATATATGAGTAAGTAAGGGTACGGCCACACCGGAGTGCCTGGGTAGGAGTCAATACACAGTTCGCTTGTGATCATGCCCTGTGGCGCGGAGCGTATAGTGTGGCCAGTCCCATAGTGCACCATACGTTGGTTCACCGGGTGTTCATTTTGACTCCTACTCTGGTACTTCGGTGTGGCCATACCCTAATGAAAATAAAGACACAAAAATTAGTGAATTTTAACTAAATATGCATTTCAAAAAGATTTGTTACAATATATTTTTATTTTCATTATTTACAATGAATTTATACCATGAAATTTCAAATAACAATTTTTATTCATTATAAGAGGTTGCTGGGTCATTGTACGAATTTCTTGGTTGTTCTTTTATCTCAAAGTTCCCGCTGCAACACCAGGTTTGGGTCCCAGGATCATTCTTAGGATCCTATTCTCATACCAGTAGATTCTTTATTGTACTTTAAGAGTCATTGTCCACGATTCAGAACCATATGTCACCACTGGCTTGATGATGGTGTTTATATATACGCAGCTTAGTGTTTCTGGATAGAAGCTTGGACTTTGGAAACATTTTCAAGTAGGCTGGAGCTTGTAGGCCTTTTTATACATCATAAGATGCATTTGTGATTCCTTATTTAAATTGACAATTTTTTTAGCTTCACGAAACAAATAAAAAAACATTTAGAGAAACTATGTAAAAAAAATTGTGCATCATTTTTACTTTGGCACCATTTTCTCTTAGTACATTTATACTTTCTTATCAGGATATTGTACCCTGATACCGTTTAACAATGACTGATATCTGTACACAAACATAATACAATAGAGGTAAGTTGTAAAAATTCACTATAATATATACGGTATATGAAGTATGCACATATATTTGATCCAAACATGTAAATATTGTAATGGTGCTAAAATTTTATTACATTATATTTGTAAAAAAATCTCTCGTCAGGATTGACTGCCTATTTCTTTTTATTTAAATAATCCACGGTTTGATGGTATCTCGCAGGGGGAAAAGCTTTCATTACAATTTCTTCCCTTATTACATTTTATATACTCTGTTATGCCAAAAGTTGCCATTATTAAAAAAAATTATAAATGGTAGTTACAATTAAATTTTTGGATAATTCAGGCAATCAAATAAATTACCTAATAATTAGGCTAATTTGTATATAATTTTATAATTTGTATATAATATCAAGGGTGCTTTAAAAATGTTATTTTGACACTAGTGATCAGATATTGGTTGTTTATATTTCATGGATCTCTGAGATGGTTTGGACACATCAAACAAATGGACGAGAGAAGAATGGTTAAAATGTTGTAAACAAGCAATGTGAGTGGAAAAATAAATCGTAGAAGACTAAGGAAAGCATGTCATGACCAAATTAATCAAATACTGAAAAGTGGCCATACTCAAAGTCAGAAAAATTGACGAGCGTGCATGTTACAATGTATGAATGTGGAGGAAGTTAGAGAGGTATGGTTAACCTTCTGGAGAAACGGCGTGATATTTGGTTAGTGATATAAACGGCGTGATATTTCATGGGACCTTTGGAAAATATGGTATGGACATACGGGAAGAATGAATGATTAAAAATGGTGAAGAAAGTAAATGTTGATGATGCATACAGAACAAGAAATGGAGGAAAACGTGACACTATCTAATTAATCAAATATTAAATATAGGTCACTTCACAGTCAGTAAAATCTATGTGCGTGCATGACAGGATGTAGAGGAAGCAAGATAAGATTCAACAAAATAAGTATGTCTAGAAAGTACAGTGTTGCGGTCCATTCTTTCTGCCTATCCCTTCGGAAAGACGGCGTGATGATTGGTTATTTAATCCATTTTGGGTTTTCCTTTTTGTTTTTTTCTCAAATATTATCAGTTCTCATATCGCCCTGATGAAGATCGGGTACAAGCGAAATGGCTCGTAATATATTTATTCTTTATATAAAGTCAACCATTGGCATAACTGGGAAGATAGTATGGAAAACATCTTGATACATTTTAGTCACATCCCTCCCTATTAGTAGTTGCATTGTTGGAAACCGCTTTGAAGATCGGCAGACATTAATGTCGGGTGATGGTTGTGTTTTCCTTGCATTGATCGCGTTATGACGGTAGGAGCAGCCGCTCCTGCTGGAGGATTTGCTGGAGCAAGAGAAACGCGAGCAGGGGCAGGGCCGCGGGGACGGCACGCCCGAGGCTGCTCCCGCGCCCCCCGCCCCTCCCGCGACGCCCTCCTGGCCGCAGCCCACCACTCCAACCACGCCCACGCAGCCTCAGCCGCAGGTAATAATTTTCATAGTCCAACCTTATTTGATTTGCAGATATCAGATTAGAAACAGTAGAAATTCGACAGCACTTTAATTAGGTTATTCAAATTTCTCTATTCCGAGAATATAGCGATCTTTTTAGGCATAGTGCCAAGAGGTGTCACTGCCACACGGAAGGTCTCGGGTTCGTACATGTCATGAGAATCAATATAATAGTTCACAAACATTAGTGGATTCTAACTAAAAATATTCAATTAAAAAAATAATTCATTATAGCTAGAGCTAGCCTTTGGTGGAAACTTAGAGATATTTTCTTTAACCACCCTACCTATTTGAACGTACGTGATACGTTCACTTTGACTGTACCATTCTGCGCTATCCCGTATCACGTACGCGCTTGATAAAAAGTAATGTACCTAAAATGTACAAAGTTTTAAGAATACGCGCGTGTGCCATCAAAACTTGAGCACACATCTTCATAAATATGATAGTTTTACAAGGGGCAGGCGAAGTGTGTGGCCGAGTAACGTTTCGTAATATAAAAAAATAAAATTAATATATAATTAAATTTCATTAATACAAAAACCTGCTTTTTTTTGTACGTTTCTCAGAAAATAACCCGAAGGTAGGGCGGTTAAGTGTTCTTTTGTTTCCAAGCTTTACCTAATTATGAAAATGCTAAACAAATCAAGTTGAGAAATTATATCAGCGTGCGTGCATGACATAATGTATGAATGTTGAGGAAGCATGAGAAGTATGTCTGGAAATAGCAGTGTGGTGTTATGGTTAGTTAGTTAGTTTTTAATTAGAGAAATTATTTTTGAACATATCTTTTTATAGCATTGGATTTTTTCAACTGGACGATAGTTTATTTTGTTATTGATAGTATAATATTAATGAAATAATAAAAGTTTTTGCCTTTTACATAAATTTATATTTTTATCTAGATTGGCACTGTTCCTCTGTACAATTGTCCAACTCTACTGGCTCCCCCGCTTCCTCCAGAGCGTATCCTCACAGAGGCGGACAGACAGGCGCAAATATTATACGAGGAGTGGCTTCAGCAGCAGAATGTTTATCTCTCGCACCAACTCAAGTATTACGAGACGGAGGTGCAAAAGCTGAGGAAAATCAGAAAGGTAACAATACTAAATTTATAAATATCATACTATGTTTTTTGTGTTTATATATGTAATGTAAATTTTATTTAAAATTTTTGCAGTCTTTAAATAGTAAGCAAAGGCAACTTCGCAAGTCAGGAAATGAACTTGCTGCACCGGACGCCACGGAACTGGTCAGAGTGTCTGGAGAGCAAGCTATATTACAGAAACATCTAGAGACGGCCCGGAAGCAAAGTCGACAACACAGCATGCTCATGCAGGTAATGTAAACAAAATACATATGTCGCTATAATTTTTATTTTTGATAAAACTTTAAAAAATAATTGTTCGAAACGTCTTTACTTATGTAATGTAATTGTATTTCGTTGTTGGTCTTTATAAAGGAATACCGGAATAAGCAACAGCAGCCCCAACTCCAACAACAAACAAGTGGTCCTCTCGGTCAACAGCAGACTATGTTCCGGCAACAGGTCATCGTGCAGCAGCAGGGTAACATTAACCAGCAGCAGGTGTCTCCGTTGAATCGGATGTCTCCGCAAACCCCGCTAAATCAACAAACACCCAACCAATTAGGGCCACAACAAACTCTGGGTGTTCAACAACAAAGAGTGAATGTTATGATGAATCCGGTAAATCAGCTGCTTCAACAGTCACAAGGGGGAAATCAACAGATACAACCTCAACACCCGCAGCTGCAAAACCAGCAACAGTTGCAAAATCAACAGCAATTGCAAGGCCATCAATTGCAGAATCAACAGCAAACCCAAAGTGAGCCGTTGCATAATCAGCAACAGCTACAAAATCAACAACTACAGAATCAACAGCAGTTGCAAAATCAACAGCGGTTAGAAAATCAACAACAGCTGCAGAGTCAACAACAATTGCAAAACCAACAGCGATTAGAAAATCAACAACAGCTGCAGAATCAACAACAATTGCAAAATCAACAACGGCTAGAAAATCAGCAACAGTTGGAAAGACAGCAGCAACTGCAAAACCAACGATTGGAAAATCAGCAATTGCAGAATCAGCAGCTCCAGAACCAAAGATTGCAAAACCAACAGCAGTTACAAAATCAACAGCACTTACAGACTCAGCAACAGCTGCAAACCCAACAGCGCTTGCAAAATTTACAGCTCCTCGAAAATCAGCAACAGCAGCAGCAGCAGCAGCTGCAAAACCCCGGGGGCCAGAGTCAATTTATTCAAAATCAACAATTGCAGAGTCCCCAATCTCAAACGCAGCAACAAATACAAAATTCACAAATACAGCAAATACAGCAACATCTGGCATCGGGTCAGTCAACGCCTTCACAAATACAGCTCCATCATCAGCTTCAAAACCAGCCGCAACCACCGCAGCAACAGCACCCACAGCTGATAGGCCAGCAACAGCCGCAGCAGGAGAGGCTCATACTTCAGCATCAGCATCACATGGCCCAGCAGCACCAGCAGCACCAGATAGTCAGTCCGGGCCACCAGATGGTCAGCCCGAATCAACAACAACAACAGCAGCAGCAGCAGCAGCACATGGTCAGCCCGGGGCAGCAGCAACAGCAGCAGCACATGGTTAGTCCTGGTCAGCAGCAGCAGCAGCACCAGATGATCAGTCCGGGACAGCAGCTGCAACAGAATCAGAGACCCATTTCCACTCCGAGCCCTCAGATGTCAATGCAGATGCAAAATCTCCATAGTCCAGTCACTTCGCACTCTCCTCAACTTCAATCTATGCAGGTAAAGTGATTTCAATATTGAAACATCCATACAATAAATACATTTTCCATTCTTCGAGATCTTACAATGAGTCTTTTTTAAATGTTTCTAGTTTTCTTTTGAAGTTCCAATCCTAGGGATTGGTTTGCAGCAAAGTCTAACATCTTTGCTGATTCTTGGGCCTTTAACGTGCTAGTTTCCCGTTGCTTTCCACATTTTTGTATACAACAAGTTATTGAATCCAATTACTGTATACATTTTAGTGTGTACAATAATACTCAATAATTCCAGTTTACAAATGAAATAAATGTTTTTAACTGTTTAATTTGGAACACTGTTATAATATTAATATTAATTAATTTAAATTCTATGAAATTTTCCAGAAAGTCCGATCAGTCCTTTATATGAGTATTAAAAAAATTATTGACTTACATGCATGATAAAATTGACATGAATTGACACGACAGTGTCTGTGGACTGTCGTGTCCAATGTGTGGCTACAATATTTGTATGAATCATTGGCTGTCCCTGATATCTGAGGAAGACTGTCCTTTGTGGTTGTGGGTCTTTATGTGGCCGAGCTCAATCCTGGATCCACATACACTGGGGCACACAGAGCGGGGAGATTGTCGTCAGTGGAACCGCCACCACCTCCCGATGGTCTCTCCTTTCGTCTTCTCCTCTCCGGCTTCGAAGTCTTGCATGCCTTTGTGTACTGTTTTTCGCCATCTAGGTCTATCTTCTGCAGTCTTTTCCTAGCGTTCACTAACAATGTTAGTCCTTTGGAGGTTTACATTTAGGGAGTCTGAAGCGTTTTCTCTGACCTCTGTGTGAACTTTTTCCTTGGGTCAGCTAAGAGTACAGTATTTTCTTTGAAAGTTTATTCTCAGGCATTCTTATGACATGGCCGGCCCAGCGTAATTGTTGCTGTTGAGGGTTGTGGCTGCCATTATTCAGTGACAACAACTGTTAGTTTTCCTTTCCTCCCCTAGCCATCTGCACTACTGGATGTAGGCCTCTTCAAATAGTATCCATTTTCTTCTATCCTGCGGGACTCTTATCTAGATTCTTCCCCTGACTGTTATTATGTCACCAGTCCATCTTTTTTGGAGTCGACCGATGCCTATTTTTCTTTCCCATGGTCTCCACATCAAGACTCTTGGTGTCCATCTGTCATTTCCACTTTACTTAGCAACATGGTCCATCACGTCGACAAGCTTTGTCCAGTGTCTGATTTCAGTATTGGATATTTTGTTCCTCAGACTTATGCCAAGCATTTGTATTTCCATAGCCCGTTCTGCATATTTCAGTTTGTATATGATATTGGCTGTGAACACCAGTTTCCAGTCCGTGCGTAATTATCGTGTTATAAATGATGTGTTAATAATGTTGGGTAATATTTCAGAGTGGTACGCTGAGTGGTGGTGCATCCCCATTGGGCGGTGCAGGTGGAACGCCTCCTCCTTTCAGCCCCTCAGCCGGAGCAGGGGTGGGGGGCCGTTCTCCGCAGGTCATGTTCCCTCGCCCCCAAGGGTCTCCGCTCCAGACCAGATTTGCCCGCCCGCCCCAGCCTCATAATATACATCAGCAAGGTAATTAATATTATACTTCATTTTGGATATTTCTCAGATCAAAATATGCATTTTGGGGTTATACTTTTTGGGTTCTTCGTAGCTGCATCTGAAAGGATGGTTGATCAAATCAAATCAATCAGTTTATTATTAAGTATTGTTGTGATACTGTCAAAAGTCAAGAGTATATGATATTGATATAAATGAAGAAAAATGGTAGTCGTTAAACATATTCATTTTGATGTGCATTATTGTTTCATGTTTTTTTTTTGTTTCCTTAATGTGTGATGGTATTTAAATTGTAGGTATGAGGGTCGGCGTTCAATTTGTCAACAGGCAGTCCTCCCCACTGGGCAGTCCCCAACCCCTCATGTCTCCGGGAGCATCACCCAATGATTCAATATCGGTACGTTAACATTAATACATACGTCATTTCTTACTATAAAAAATGTTTAATATATGATCACCTTCTGGGGGACAGGAATCCTTCAAAGACAAGGAAATAAAATAATAAAAATAGTCTATAACAAACATTAAGTATCTTACCCCAATCATACAGTTGTATAATGTAATAAACATAACAAATGGACATATCAGATCTAACCTACCTAACTTGAGAGACCTTGAAAATTGTATAGAATGATCACGGAAGAGAGACAACAGACAGTAGCTACAAAATAATCAAAACCTCGGACGTTCACAGACATTGGACCAGAAACTGTAACAGATATCACTTACGGGATGCACAAACAAAGATCTTACAATCAAGGATTGATAATGACCCACCAACTATGGGTTTTTCCCAATAAAATTAAATAACAAAAATATAGAGCTAAAACTGTTTTAACAAACATTCTTCTTCTTCCGGTGCCGGGTCAGGTCCTCTACTTTACCCATTAATATCAGCCGAAGGAGGCGGTATTTTTCTCTCCTAAGCACATGACCCAAATATGAGACCTTTCTAACTTTCACACTCGACAACAGCTCTCTATTGGCTCTGGCTCTCTGCAGTACGTCTGAATTATTGACCCTATCGGTCCACGGTGTACGGAGCATCCTGCGGTATATCCACATCTCGAACGCCTCCAACCGGTTTATTACATTTACTTTCAGAGTCCAGGTTTCACAGCCATATAGTAGAGCAGACCATATATAACATTTAATCATTCTTTGTCAGAGTTTCAGGTTAAGATTATCGTTGCACAAATAATTATAATATTATTTAATCATAACAATTTTATTTTAGCAACAACGTCAGCAGATGTTGCAGCAGCGTCAGCAGTATAGTCCGATGGGACAACCACCTAGCTCCCCGCTCTCCCGGAGTCCCCTGGTGTCCTCGCAGCCACCCTCCTCACCACTAGTGCCACCTTCCCCTTCTCCAGGCCCCGACTCAGGGGGTGGGGGTGGGGGTGGGGGTAACCCGCACGCCCCTCATAGTGCAGTGCCGCTGGCTCCAGGGCTGGCGCGGTATACCTACTTCAAACTGGGTTTGAGGGGCGGTTCTCCCATGTGGGGGCTGAATAAGCCACCACTCAAGAGGCCAGATCACCAGCAGCCTCAGTCTTCCACCAACCCTCAGGGTGATAGCAGTGAGTTGCAATACCAATCAATCTTATTTAAGCGCTCGTTAAGCGGTCTGTACCTGGAACCTAGTCTAATTTTAACTTGTTCATGTTACATATTTTTGGTTAGTTTATATCGCCCTCCCTATGAAGGTGTAAAACCTTCGAAACATGCGAGAAAAACGAACTGAAATGTGGAAAAAGCCGTGTTTTTTCCACATTTAAGTTTATGAAAAAAATCATCAGTAAGATTTTAATTTAAAAAGAAAATGGATTCTCAACCTTAAATTGTTAAAATATTATATGAAATTTTTCTTTACTTGTGGTCTTTCTTCCATGGAACTCGTATATGTATATATTTTTATCACATGTACACAAAATACTTTAAATACAAACATTCTCTTACTAATCCACATATTATTTAATTGTGTTTTTAAATATTGTCTGAATATGGAATAAGTACAAAACTGATCACGGCAATTAAGTCGCTATACACGGAAAGCACTGCTAGTGTCAGAGTAAATGGAGATCTTACAGCCTGGTTTGATATCAATAAAGGTGTCAAACAGGGTTGCGTAATGTCCCCGTGGTTATTTAATCTGTATATGGACAAATGTATGAAAGAGCTGAGAGGATTGGATGTAGGTGTCAAAATGAGCGGAGTGTCAGTAAGCTGTCTCTTGTATGCGATGACGCTGTCCTACTTGCAGACAACGAGCATGAACTACAAGTCCTGGTGAATAGTATGTATGAGGTACACATGCGAAATGATGTGATGATGAATGTTAGCGCCCTTAAGATGAGTAATTCATAAAATTGGCGCTCTATAAATTATCTAATTTATTATTATTATTATAATAAGTCCAAGGTAATGATTTTTGAAAAATAAGAAATCACGACAGTCTGCAACATCAATTTGGAGCAAGTAGATGAGTTCGTGTATTTAGGTAGTATGTTTACAAGAGATGGGCGAGTCGAGAGGAATATTGAAAGAAGGGTTGGGGCAGGCAACAAAGTAAATGGTGCCCTTACAGTTGTCATCACAAAATGAAAACCTATCCTAAAAAGCTCGAATGGCAGTGCACAATGGTGTTCTTCTACCTACCCTTATGTATGGAAGCGAAGCATGGAACTGGCAAAAGAAGGATGAAAGTAGAATAAATGCAGTAAAAATGAGATCTCTTAGTGGAATACTCTGTGTATGATAGTGTCAAATGAAAATATAAGAAGTGAATGCGGTGCGAATGATGGTGTTATGAACAAAATATTGAAAGGATCATTGAGATGGTTTGGATATATTGAAAGACTGAATGAAGAAAGAATGGTAAAAAAATTATATGTTAACGATGTAAATGGAACTAGAAATATAGGAAGACCGAGGAAAACGTGGCACGATCAAATAAATCAAATATTGAATGTCGGCCTTGTGAGGACTCAGAAATCGAGGCGCGTGCATGACACGATGTATGAATGTTGAGGAAGCGAATGAAATATGTCAGGAAAGAAAAGTGTGGCAGTCCATTCTTTCTGCCTACCCCTTCCAGTGACGGCGTGATGGTTAGTTAGTTATATACTTAAGATGATATAAATGTCTTAATATGGTTTTGTACATTTGCTATTATTTTTCAGATCAAATAGTAAAGCAGAAAAAAGAGCCCCACATCAGTAAAGTTTCAATACTAAAAAAGAAACCGCAAGTGAAAATCTCCCCTCCCACTGCGGCCACTATCATCACTTCTCTGGTGAACTCGGACTACAATGACCCCGAGGAGAGCTCGTGCACCCCTCCCGTCAGTCCGGGAAAGGCTGCTGTCCTGGACGGGCCCAAGGTGTTAACCATTAAAGACACTAAACTGCCCATTGCGGAAGAAAAAATAATAAAAATTGTCAAACCTGCCCTAGTGAAAAAATCTGTTGATTACGCCCCGATTGCTGATGAAGACGTGGTTTTAATCGATAGCAGTCCAGATGACAATAATAAACAGCAAATATTAGATTTTGATGATGAAAACGACAAGAATGTTGTCGGAGCCGAAGTGTCCTTATGTGCCGCAGCGGGAGATTCAGACCAAGGAGAATTATCTGTGATGGGACCATTTCCTCAAGTAGACATATCTGAAATACCTAGCCCTGTTGATCCCCAGGAATATGTGCTCTTCTCATCTGACTGTGTGGATTACACTGATGATAGTGAACATTTGAATTTCATTCAGAAAGATAATGCCCTCGTGATTAGTTATAGTCGCCAAACATCAGAATCAAACGAGGAAAACAACGTGCAGAGTCCGGCCGATGGCAGCGAGGATGAGGGTGCATGCGTGCAGCTCGAGGAGGAGGCCAGGGAGAAACTGCCCCCTCGCCACTGTCTGCCCGCACCGCCTCCGAAGAAGATTGTGCAGATTAGTCAAGTAATGGATGATTCTGATATAGTAATTGTTAGTTCCAACGTTTTGCCAGAAGAGCAAATTGCTACTGAAGAAGACTTTGAAGAATTAATAGATAGTGGGAAACCCGAGGATGCCGAAGAAGAAAATGCAAAAAAAAACCCAGTTGAAAAACCAGTTGTGTCCATATCTACAGAAACCCAACCCACAACCATTACTCGGACTGAGACCACTAAAAAGACAGTGGCTGTCATCAGTCTCGGTACGAAGCCTCAGCAAAATGCTATTGGAATGCAACAGTTTAAACTTTTAAACACCGGCAAGGCGACATCGGGGATCACTCGACTCCCTTTGCTGAGTGCTGCAGTTATTGCCCCGCACTCCAATTCCAAGATTCTGAATGAGGTCTCACAAGCCACCGTCGCCTCCGTTTCCATTGCCAACCAGACAATATCTGTTCCTGTATTAAAAAGCTTGACAGTTCCTATGGCTTCCAGTGGCCACCACGGGCATCCAGTATCTCATATGAAGAAAGCACCTATGACAATATCTACTCCTATGAATATACCAATGTCAAAACCTATAACTTCTGTGATAAGTGTTATTTCCGCAAACGTTCCGCGGATGGCAACATTAAGTCCAGGGATAACGTTAGCTTCGACAACTGTCGGGAATACACCTAGAATGTCTATTCCAATTTTAACCCAACAGCACATTAAACAGAAAATTGTGAAAACCATAGAGAAACCAGCCAAGTTGACTATTTCTAGTACAAAAATTTCTTCAATGTCTGTATCTCAAGATACTACTTTACCAGCAAAAATATTCCAAGACGAGTCAGCCTCCCCTGACAGTTTGAGTCAGGATGATAACGAGGGTGATCAACCTAAAATAGACAACCCCATTGAGAGTTCAATTAAAAAATTGGCATTCCATAAAGTCGTACCCACTACCACCGTCTCTCACCATATCTATACAAACCAGAGTGATTTGCGAAAAATCAAGCAAGAAGAAGATATCGAAATTTCAATCTCAACACATACCGAGCTTCCTCAAAAATCTATTTCCACAATCGCTATTAGTAAACCTGAAATATCTAAGTCTCCCGATAGAGTAAGTGAAAAAATTCCCGATAATATTATGGAGGGAGACGAAGAAGAAAAGGTGATCAAAGCGGATGAAAATACCGATACTACTAAAGTCTTCAACCAAAACATGAGTAACAGCAATTCCAACGATGTGATGGAGAGAAGTTTATCCAGCGATAGTACTGATTCGGGAAATCTGAAATCCATTATAGCCATTGCAAATCCCACTAAAGAAATGGTATTAGATTCCAACATGAGGATTTCATCTGACGTGTCGCAGGAATCTATTCAAATTTCTATTCCTTCGCCAACACCTTCTCAAGAACAGTATCTGGACAACATCACACTGCAAGCGCATTCAGACTCTGACATTGAGAGTCGAGGGAACTCTAATCAAAAGGAAGTAAAGATATTAGAGGACATGTTCAATATGTTCAAGAACATGGGTGGAGAAACCAAGATCGGAGAACAGCAGTCGGATTCATCCCAGGATAACACCTCCATTTCACTTGATCGAGAACACGACTCCATGGCTGATCTAGATGACATTATTAGACAAGATTTAAACAGTAACGCACCTCCAGACCACGTACAAGAGCCCATGAAGTCTACCATTCCTGTGCATGTCATAGTGAGATCACGGGAGTCTTCCCCCATCACGGTAGCTACTTCGAGAATAACCACCATTATGCCTCAGTTATCTCCTCTCTCAAAGCCAACTGAGCTGACTACCAACATGGCCAATGTGGCTCAACAGCTGATGACCATCATGTCTTCAATCAATACATCCAAGGTTGATTCTTCAGTTTCTGCTATTACTACTGCTATTAAGAAATCTCACAATCAGCTAGACTTGGGGGCATCTACACAAGTAAATTTTGAAAACCTTTTACCATCCACCAAAGTTGAAGTGATGACCAGTAAAAGTGTGAATCGTGGTCTGATGGAAAAGGCAGTCATGAATAGTATGATCAATTTACCAGATTCGTCACAAATGAATATGAGCCAGAATCCGCGCATCAACAATGTGACAGCTGTAAACAGTGGTATTCGTAACCAGCAGTCTCCCCACGGGTCACCCACGGGGTCTCCAAGGCACAGCCCTCTCCTGTTATCCAAATCTCCCATACAGTCGCCTCTCGTCATCAATCAGAATAATGTGGATAACGAGCAGCCAACGTCAACTGTGCAGACACCTGTTATAACTCAGCAAATGATTCAGATGCCGGCCCTTTCGAAAATACAATCCAATGCCCTCCAGCCGATGCCATCGGTTATCCAGACCAATATTCAAACCTCGTCTACACCATTACATAAAACACAACTTATCTCTACCAATATTTTGAGTTCAACTCTATTGCAGTCTGCTCGCCATGGGCCTAATAATATTCAGTTACCATTGCAAAGCATCAGTTCGAGTCAGCCTCCCGCTCTCATCATGAGCTCTAGACCCGCTGGTATCATCTCATCACACCAGATGAATCCATCCAACCTACAATCTTCCGCTTCGCACAGCATTCTTAGTCAGAGTCTTTCGCAGGCTTCTAAGACACACATGAGCCCCATAATGACTTCATCTAAACTTTTACACAGTCAATTGACGTCTCCTTTAAAACGCTCCAAGTCTACAGATGAACCGAAAAGCGAAATCACTGTTGGGCATATTCAACCCACGAAAAGACATAGTCTGGAATCTGTTACCGTCAAAAGCGAGCCAATGGAATGCGACGATAATAGCGGGTCAAACCTAGAATCGGGTGGATGTAAGTTCTCCAATGTACCTCAGAAGACTGATGAAACTCAGAATGTGCTGCTCAAGCAACTGCTGCAGAACTCTGGTGGAAATTCTCCCAATGTTGCACCAGTCCGATCGACCGGGCCTTCTCTACTGGCTGGCCAGCGATCCGCACCCAGTCTGGGGCTAGTGCCCTCCCTGGAGGCGCAACTGGCCCGGCCATCTATCCCCCCGCCCCACATGCCTCTGGCTTCCGCCGTTGAGCCACCTAAAACGTCACCCAGACCATCGCCGGTTGTCTCAAGAGAATCTGTCTTTGTTTCGCGACCTCCACAGTCCTCCACAGCACCATTAATGATTACATCTACACCTGTGATGACCCAAACCTCCACTCAATCTTTGATGGATGTTAGAAAACCATTGACAAAATTAACTATAAGAGAAGATCCTCCACTTACGCCCACATCGTCTACACCATCTACCACTCCTTCAGCTTTTTCTTTATCATCCAGTGACGTATCACCTTTGCATATCAAAAAAGAAGTCGTAGTTCCTCAACAAAGCCCGATCAACAATCAACCCTTTGTACTTCAAGAAGTGAAAAAGGAACTCCTTGATGAAAGTTCCCAGCAGTCCGGCATCTCCGGCATGTCTACTGCCTCTGACCAGGGAAAGTTGGATATTTCATTAAAAGAAGAATTATCGGACACTCCGAATGCCGATCCCAGTACTGATAATAGCGTTACACAGGAAACTGCTCTGGAAGCCAAAAAGCGAAAACGTAGGGAATATCAGCAGAAACGTCGCCAAATGCAAAATAATCAAAAAATTGAAGCTACAACAACAACCAAGAAGCGACCAAGGAAGGGGTCAAAAGTGGAAGAGGATTACGACACATTTATTGATAACCTAATGACTCAATTGAAACAACTTCAGCCGATGCAAGTCCAGGAACCAATGCTGGGAAAGAATTACGGTGTTTGTCCTGTGTTTGGGTTAGGTGATATTTCTAAGATAATATCCTCAAAAGATTACAGTATACGATATGGAGATCTGGTAGGCGATTTTGGTAATGCTCACATACCCAACATTGCTGATTTTTATAATGCCAAACCATTTGGTGATGAAGAACCTATACCCGAGAAACCGCCAGTTTCTACACAACGAGGGTTTTATGATCAAGAATTTTCACCCATTCGCTTGGATACAGACTCGGATGATAAAAAGATGGAGTTTATGTCCAAAGAAAGAGATGTGGATACGCCCGATACAATAATTAGCAGCTCTAGCCCCGAGTGCTGGCAGTGGGACGAACCCAACCCATTTCCCGGCCTGCGACTCATCGATGAAGAGTCAGATAGTGACGAGGATAATGGTAGATCTACTTCGCCCATCATCCCAATCATTACTCCGGTGCCCATTAGAGTCAAGCCGCTGACCGTTCAAATTTCTGAAAAAGAGACTGACAAAGAAAATATAAGCAATAACGTAAGTAAGGAAATAGTTTCTATAAAATCCAAAAAGCCTACGGACCACGATTCAGATAGTAAGGAAAATGTTACGGTCACTCTAACCTTGACATCAGGAGCCGCCGAGGATATTCTGGGAGTGCTCAGGAAGCTTGCGGGCATCCTCCATATACCACCGCCCACGGCATACCAGATTGTGGAAAGGACCGCTACGCCTCCGTCCCACAGACTCGGCTTGTACCGCTCCAAGGGAAAGGACGGGAAAGAAGGGATGCCTATAGACATACAAAGTATATTGAATGGGGCGGCTAAATTTTGCCGGCATTGTGACGTTGTTATTTTAGATTCTGTAGTTCGAGCAAAAGCTTCGGACTTTTTAATGTTCAATTATTTAAAGTCTGGCGATGATTTACTTAGCGGTACCGATTCTGAATTATGTTTCTGTAGTGCTCAATGCTACAAGAGGTTTGCGTGGCGTCCCACCAACATTCTCATGGACAATAAAACATCCTTCAAACAACTCGATGAAGACAGTCACACCCTGATGTTAAACAAAAAAGAGAAAAATGATTTGAATACCGCAATTGAAAGAATGGGTGCTGAAGAATTAAATATGAAACGTAACAAAAATGAGAAAATGGATTTATCATTTATGGACACTTTAGATAATGACGATTTGATGAAGAATGACCAGGACTTAGATTTCAAATCTATTAAAGAAGATCTGACAATAAAGCTGGAACCAAAGGAAGAACCACCTGTCAAGCAATACAGAGGCCTCCAGTATAAATTGTGGTCGCCGGGGTGCAACTTGCCGCCCATACGCTACAAGCGACCCACTGACAGAGAGATCACGGAGATGGTGTTCCGTACCGGCATAGCCGTGATGCCGGCCAAGCTGCCCGATGACATGCGGCGCTGCTTCTTGTGCCACACGCAGGGAGACAGCGTAGCCGACGGTCCGGCGCGGTTGCTCAACTACGATGTAGACAAGTGGGTGCATCTCAACTGCGCGCTATGGTCCGAAGGCGTGTACGAGACGGTGAACGGGGCCTTGATGAACTTTGAGAACGCTCTCCAAGCCGGCATGTCGACTTCTTGTATATTTTGCGAAAGGCCGGGAGCCACTGTGCATTGTTTCAAGACTCGGTGTAGTAACGTGTACCATTTGAACTGCGCGGTGAAGGATAATTGCGTGTTCCACAAGAACAAGACGGCGCACTGCACGGCGCACGTGCCCAAGGGCGAGAAGGAGAGCGAGCTGACGACACTGAGCGTGCAGCGGCGGGTGTACGTGCAGCGCGACGAGAGCCGGCAGGTGGCGGCCGTCATGCACCTGGCCGACCTCACCTACCTGCTGCGCGTCGGTGGCCTCATCTTCCTCTCGGTGGGGCAGCTGCTGCCTCACCAGCTCGTCAACTACCACACGCCACATTACATCTATCCAATTGGATATAAAATTGTGAGTATTATTAACCTAGTAATAGAATAAATGGCATAGAAAATATGATCTAATTGTATGATAGAATACCAACTGAGAAATAAGTAGGACATATTAATACCCTAATTAAAATTAAGAAAGAATCATTAAGATGGTTGGATATGTGGAACGAATACATGTGTGAAGAATGGTTAAAAAGTTTCATGCTTGCAGTGTTAATTGAAAATATAATAAGCATGATCGAGGTTAATATGGCATGACCAAGGTCCATGTTCGAAGTGGGAAAAATCAGTGAGCCTCGGTGAGCCTTCACGATGTTTAAATATATAGAGGAAGTTAAAGAGATGTCAGGAACATAGAGTGTGTCAGTCCATCCTATATCTGCTTACTCTTCCAGAAACGGCGTGATGATTAGTAATTTTTATTAATGCATAAATGATCTGACAGATTTCAGAACTAAGCTGAAAACCCATCTTTTTCGTATTTCACACCCAATTTAAAACTTGTATATTTTGTTCTATTATACTTTCTAACCGATCGTGAATATCAGATGCAGCGTTCATATTTAGATTTAAAACACGTCTTAATGCGCCCTTGAGGTGATTACATCACAAAAACGGCGCTTTAAGAGTTATCATATTATTATTATTTGATACTTGAAATTGAATATTTTTTAGGCTTTGATATAATTAATGCCTCAATTTGGTTTTCATTTTTTAAGTTTCAATTCTAGCGATTGGTTTTGGAGCATAGTCTTTGCTGGTTCATGGGATGCCACTTGGGCCTTGTATTTGGTATTGATCTAATAAAAAAAAAATTGTAGGTCCGCTTCTACTGGTCATCCCGTCGTCTCAATTCCCGCTGTCGTTACATCTGCTCCATCGTGGACGGTGGTCCGAGGCCGGTGTTTGTGGTGAGTCCGCAGGAAGAGGGCGCAACAGAGAGCCGTGGGCCGACGCCGCGAGCAGCGTGGGAACCGCTGCTGGCTGCGCTGGCCGCCCTGCGCCGGCAGCATGACACTCTGCGTCTGTGGCCCGATCACATCACTGGTGAAGATCTTTTCGGACTCACTGAGCCCGCGGTCGTCAGGGTGCTGGAGAGCCTTCCGGGTAAATGTTTTATTTAAACAGTTCTCATTTTACACATTATGTAATTTGAATTATTCCTGTTATCTAATTTAGTTTACTCCAGCGTAAGATCCATGAGAAAGTGAAAATTAAGAAGACTGTTACTTCACACACTTCGCAATATCAGAGAACGTGACTGCTACTGACATAATTGTAATTGCTTAAGAATATAATTCTGTGATAAAAAAATAAGGTGAATTTGTTTGTGAAATGAAAAGAGCAAATCAATTTCAGCGTCCTCAAAGTACTCCTCGTCCGACTCAATGCACTTATGCCAATGTTTTCCAATCCTCAAAACAGTAAGAGAAGTCTTTTTTCGGGATGGCCTTCAATACTTTCTTCGATTCGGTGATTTCCGAATCGAAACTTTGCAACACCCACAGATTGTAGACGTTGGTCGAGTACAATATGGGTTAAGTTTTTCACAAAACATTTCTTGAATAACTAATGCATTGTGGGACGGTGCATTATCGGGAATACCAAGAATTGTCCGCCCATAATTCTCATAAATAGTTTATAACGCATAACACTATAAAATAATATTCCTTGTTACCAGTTTGGTTAAAAAAAAAATTATGATTTCGTTGTACTCGCAAAGTTCAAATGAAGAATTCACCTTATTTTTTTTAATTCAAACTAGTAGGCAACGCATAACCAAATAACTTATTTAACTTGTATTAGGTATCGACACGCTCCCCGACTACCGATTTAAGTACGGACGTAACCCATTGTTGGAGCTGCCACTGGCCGTGAACCCCTCGGGGGCCGCGCGCACCGAGGCGAGGAGTGCGGCGCGGGGGGCAGCGTGGAGGAGGGCGCTGGCCGCCCGGGCGCCCGCCGCCCCTCCCGGCCCGCCGCCCCACCCCTGGCGCCCCCTCCTCCGCCACCCCCGCCTGGCGAGCACGCGTGCCCTTATTCCAAGCAGTTCGTGCACAGCAAGAGCAGCCAATATAAGAAAATGAAGCAGGAGTGGAGAAACAATATTTACTTAGCTAGGTAAATTTTTTTCTACATTAGCTTTGTTGTTCACTTAAAGTTGCCATCGCAAACGAAAGTCTATCCAAAAAAGCTAAGACGGAAGTGCAACATGGATGTTCTTGTTCTGACCCTTATGTATGGAAGTCAAGTCAGTTCCATACAAAAGAGTGATAAAAGTAGAAATGAAAATGTGGGTTAATCTGTATATGATAGAGTGTCAAATGCAAATATAAGAAGTGAATGCAGTGCTAATGAAAGAGACTGCCACGGTACTTTTCAGGAATCTGGTGTAAAAAGTCACATATGACTGCCACGGCGTGATACATGTTAAGATGGTTCAGACACATGGAATGAATGAATGAAGAAAGAATGATAAAGAAAGTATATGTTAAGAATGAAAAGTACGACAAATATTAAATGTCGGCCACGTGAGTAGTCTGAGAAAACTGATGTATGAATGTTGAGAAAGTGGGAGAAATATATCAGGAAAGAACAGTTTGGCAGTCCATTTGTTCTGCATATCCCTTCGGGAGACGACATGATTTTCGTTAGTAACATTTAGGTACATTTTGGCCAATAAATGAGCTTTATTTTATTTTACAGTGTTTTTATAAATATGTATTAAATACTTCAGACATAATTTGCTAATGTATTAAAAATATCATTAGGAATATAAATGTGTATATTCTCCAAGATCTGTTGAAGAATCTTCTAATAAATCAGTAAGAATCCCTTTATTCATAGCTGCAAACTGTATATATTATAATACATATTTATAAAACAAACAAATGAAAACATGCAATATTTCAGGTCTTCTCAGAATAAACTAATTTGATTTCTGGATTCAATGTAAACAAATCATTACAGGTCAAAAATTCAAGGATTGGGATTATATGCAGCTAGAGATCTAGAGAAACACACCATGGTCATTGAGTACATCGGAGAAGTCATCCGCCATGAGTTGTCCGAAATCAGGGAGAAGAAATATGAAGCGAGCGTAAGAATCTTATATCAATATAATATTCCTAACTAACTAACTAACTAACCATCACGCCGTCTCCCCGAAAGGGTAGGCAGAAAGAATGGACTGTCACACTTTAACGGATGCGGCACTCCATCCTTCTCTTTTCGCCCCGCGGGAGACGCGGTGTGATGGGTTGCGAACCTCATCGCCACCAATAGGCATCTCCCGCGCACACTTCGATCCTAATTTAGTATATTTTAAGATAATCTAATGATTTCGCTGAAATATTTCGATTACTTCCGCTTATTGTCTTTATTTTGACAGCGACCAATTTCGCAAGGCTCGGTGTCAGTTCAGACCAGTGTTGATGCCAGGAAGCCTGGCGAAATAAAGACAGCAAGTGGAAGTATAGTTATTAAAAAAACATTGTTTATTTATTTTTTTGTTTTTCTTTTTACATATGTTTCAGACATTTAATAATGATAACGGTATTGAAATTTTACAATAATAAAAATCTAACATTTTGTGACCATGAAATATTGGAAATAAAAGCAATTAAAAATAACGAAAATATTATAAACAACCAATTAAATATAACTTCAATTCCCATGTTCGAAATATTCCCGTTATCCTTCCCCACCTCCTAAATCCTAATTAAGAAAATGTTTATGTTATTTGAAATTTTATGGTAGAAGTTTATTGTAAATAATGAAAGTAAAAAAAATTGGAAAAAATCTTTTTAAAATGTATATTTACTTAAAATTCACCAATGTTTGTGTCTTCGATCGGTTTTGGCAGCTCGCTGCCGAAATTGGTCTAACACACAAACATTGGTGAATTTTAATTAAACGTAAATTTTAAAAAGATTAAAAAAAAATTATTTTCATTATTTAAATTCTAATTTGTTAAAAATTACCTCCACCCATAGACATAACTCCACCCTTTTTTAGTATATAAACAACGATTCTGTTTCAATTTACAGTGCATTGAAAAAAGTTTGGGTTACATCTGAAACACGCCCGTAAAAAGAAAAATAAAGTGTTGTGAAAATATGAAGTGCAATTCTATTTATCTACTTGTTATTCGCATATTTTAATTCTTAGTTTTACAATTGTCTTTAGTTTGGAATATAATTATGTGCAGAACCGCGGAATTTACATGTTCCGTCTGGACGAGGAGAGAGTGGTGGACGCCACGCTGTGCGGAGGGCTGGCACGCTACATCAACCACTCGTGTAACCCCAACTGCGTGGCGGAGGCCGTGGAGGTGGAGCGCGATCTGCACATCATCATCTTTGCAAAGAGAAGAATCCTCCGCGGGGAAGAGGTGAGACAACTTGGCTCATTCTACTTATCCCGCTCACACTAGTGTACAAAGTGATTGGGCTCGTAATAATTGAACATTATTGTTTGCAGTTGGCTTACGACTACAAGTTTGACATAGAAGACGACGCCCACAAGATATCGTGCATGTGCGGCGCTCCCAACTGCCGCAAGTGGATGAACTAGCGCGCGCGAGCCCTAGTGAAATGGCTGTATGAAATAATAAGCAATAGGTGGTACAAATAGTATATATACGAAGGGTTGTAACATCCATCTAGTCAGTGCAAGCTGGTACCGTGATGATGTGTACATAATTAAATTTAAAAAATAATACATTCCCATCAAACTATAGTCGCAAAAGCAGAAAATGAAATTTTAAAATGCATTTATTGGGTTAGATGTAGATGTCGGGTGTAAGATGTATAAAAAGATCCTTTATTAAATGAATGGAATTGATTATTGGTGGAGATATAGTGAATATTTTATGTAAGTATGTATGATAAATGTTAAGAGTACCTCTATTTATATTCTTTAACCGTGATATGTAATAAATGAACGACAATAGACACATTTTATACAGTCCCTCCCTCTGTAAATAGATAAGCTAGAGTAGTAGTGGGCGGGGCGGGGGCACGGGGTGTACAGTGGCGGGGGCCCCCGGTGTACAGTAGGTTAGAGCGTGTGCAGCTAGCTGGGACACGAGACAACCTGCCTTGAAGAAACAGCCTTTTGTGCGGTCTGCCATTAATCTAATTTAGCGTAAAACCAAATGTTAGGCTTGTGCAATACTGTTATAATGTTACGTAATTATTAATTTATATACGAATGGAACGGGAGTGTAGATTATGAAATTATTGAGTTGGCCCGATATTGACTGACAAGACCCTTGTAACAATATTAAGTCCTGTAGATAATGATGAATTATACATTTTTTTAATGTTATTTTTTGAGGAATATGAATTTCAGAGAATATGTTTAGTTTAGAGAATATAAATATATATTTTTAATTAGCGACGTACCAACTTCAGTGTCATTTAGTGTTAGCTTTTTCAATGAATTTATTAAAAATATTAATTTATATTATGTGTTCATAGTTTCGACTATGTTTTATTTCTAATTATATTGGCATCGTAGATTTAAGTATAATATTGTTATTACATTTTCCTTTCACATAGAGTAACTCTTTATTCACTTAGGAATGAATGAATTGGCACATTTCCCACCTGTATTTTATAATGTTGAGAATTTTATGACAATCGTAGTTTTTATATACACTTACAACTATCACTTGTGATCAGGTTTATATTTCCTTTTATTTTTTAAATGTTCATTATGATCAAAATATTTTTTTTATTGCATAGGAATGAATAAATACTGTTTAAACAAATCGTTTTTTTATTCTCATATTTGTGTATCCTTCGGAAGCGTGTATGACTTGTATGAATGTGGAGGAAGCTAGAGAGATGTGTCAGGATAGAGAAGTGTGGCGGTCTATTCTCTCGGCCTACCCATGCGGAGAAACGGCGCGATGGTGTGTATTCTTGGATTGGTAAAGAGTTCAATCTTGAGATGTGTCCAGATTCTACCATTTATTGTAAGCTGCACGGTTCAAAATTGATTAGAATCAAGGGTGCTCATGGTCAAGGTAATTTTAGCAACTTAATTTTTTATTTGAATTGGTGAATTGGTCGAATAGTATCGCATTCCACGGGTAATGTAATAGAAGTCTCGTAATTTGCTAATATCTCTCGGTTTTGTATTGTACTTTTCAGATTGTCACTTTTTGTGAGTGATGTTTACGAACAAGACTTGCGGAATATCAGTTTGAGTATTCAACTAACTCTTTGTCTACGGCGACTGACTTTAGTCAGATCAATAAGCCGTGCACATCAGGATCTCAAGTGTGTTTATTGATTATTTGATATTCGAGTAAGATAATCAAATAATAAATATAACTTTGAATAATCTCGAAATTTTAGAAATTAAAAAAGCTATTAAGTATAAAGAAAATATTATAAATTATCCAATAAATTTAACGTCAAGTCTAATCTTTGATTTATTTCCTTTGTTATAAGTAATTACCTGAACCCCAATAAGAACTTTAAATTATTATTTTTAATTTATTCATAATATTTGTTATAACAAAAGCATAAACGTTCCAAAATAAATCTTTATAACATCTGTCAAAACTGACCATATTTCTAAACAATTTTATAATAATTTAAATGTGTATCTATATAATATCACTGAGGAAGGGCTGGGTAGTCCGAAACATGTTTGATATTTAATTTTAATTTGTTTAAAAAGTGAGTGTTGTATACAAGCATGTAAAAAAAAAAAATTATATATAGGTATATATATTTTATTTGATATTAGAATTTACTATTACTATATACAATCTCATTATTATGAAGGAATCTCGTAGGATCCAGGCTTGAACTTAAGTCTCCTGAATCAGGGGCCCGAGCATTCAGTTTCTTAGGCCACCATCCAGTTTAATGCGCATCTCTTTGATCGCGAATACGATTGAAATATTTGTGACAAGACATTGTAGTACTGACAAAACATGCAACACCATATTTAAACGCTAAAATTATAGCAGCTTTAGATAGAGTTGAGTTCCAAAAGAAGTTTATGAGCAATTAGTCCGGGCTGAATGATTAAATTATCTATATTTTGAACTTTCTTGGCGGCCATTAATGTGGCTTCCTCTCATCGAGATCGTTTCTAAATTTAAAAAAGAAGTATAATGTAAAGGTGTGAACCAGGTCTCTGGAGACAATGCACTTTTATACTATTTTAGCCTTCACACATTCTTCGAAATTCAGTTAATTTATGTAAAACAAAATAAAAACAAAGGAATGGATGTCAAATGTTTATATTTTCTGTATTACAAACAAAAATAGGTATGACAGGAGTAATAAATTTACAGACGGCGACCGCGTCGTCCTCCCTTCCTGCGCGTGGTGTCAGACGGAACTGGAGTAACGTCCTCGATGCGGCCAATCTTGATGGAGGAGCGGGCGAGGGCTCGCAGGGCAGACTGCGCACCGGGGCCGGGGGTCTTGCTCTTGTTGCCTCCGGTGGCGCGCAGCTTGATGTGCAGCGCGGTGATGCCCAGGGTCTTGCACTTCTCTGCTACGTCCTGAAAATTTCAGATCTATGTTAACCCCATCTATTTAGAGCAAAGCAGTTGTAAAAAGCATTTATGTGAATGAAAGTTCTGTGAGAATGGTCTTGGTAAAAGTACCAGATTTAAAAAAAATAGCTTTAGAATATTTTCCACTGAAACGAGACGGAACCCAGCCTGCATCGCTCAGGGTGCACTAGACTGGTCCCCTATGGGGGGAAAGAGAAAGCGAGGCAGACCTAGAGCCACATGAAGAAGAACCCTGCAGGGCGAGGTTAAGGCAGCAGGCCTCACTTGGGATGATGTTAGGCATCAGGCATGCGATAGTCGGGTGGAGAAAGTTCCTTGAGGCCCTATGCACCACGGAGGTGTGACAGGACAAAAAGAAGAAGCAACGTGATAACAAATGCTTTGTGATAATAAGAGTTCTGGACCAAACTTGAATTAAAAGCATTGCACTTTGTCCACTACACCACTAGTCCTTTAATTGTTATTGTAAAAAAATATATATAATGGGCGACTTCTCACTCACTGTGGTATAATTTATTGTTAACTTTATTATTTGATTGTTGAATGTGTGATTTAGTTAGATGTAGATATTAAGAAATCCAAAAAATATTATAACTATGATTTTTTTTGTAATCATGACATTAAAAACAAATGAAATAGTATCATCTTCAGTATTTGATTGTGTCATATCGTCTGCTAGTCAAACAAGATGCATAAGTGCAGACTGATATGCTAGTTTATTTTGAAATTATAAGCCAAAATTAAGATTGCTTGTCAAAATATTTGCATTGGGAATGGATTCACTGAAAAACTTTAAATATGTTATCTAACTAACTAACTAACTAACTATAAATGGATACTATATGCAAATGAAAATTAAAAGCCGATATATAAAAACACGGTTATGATTATTCTAATAGACTTTCGTTCTAAAGAGATTTACTATTTTTGAATGTTGAAATTTTCCTACTAAAATGTAAACATACCTGTGCCGCCAACATAGCAGCGTAAGGAGACGCTTCATCACGATCTGCCTTGACTTTCATGCCTCCAGTTACTCGGGCAATTGTTTCTCTGCCAGATAAGTCGGTGACATGAACGAATGTATCGTTAAATGAAGCAAAAATATGTGCAACGGCGAACACTGTTTGTCCTTCGCGGACCTGAGGTCCTAGGGAGACCTGGACTTCCTCCTTCGCAACTTTATTCCTTTTAGGTGCCATATTCTGAAAACAAAAATAATTGATCACATCACGAGAATGACACTAGGTTACGTTCTTACATTAGTGTTTATCAGTATAATCGTAAAGAAAAATTTGCCTAAAAGTACAGAATATATTCAAGAAAATATGGAGAAAACTAAAAATCGTTATATTTTAGTTAAGATGTTCCAAAAACTTCAATTTCGGTTCAAAATACTCACTGCAAAATTGCGGCACTATCGCTGTCACAAAACGGAAGTTTAAAAAGGCTGATGGCGGCCAGTATGGCTATTAAAAAAAAAGATATCTATGGTATTCTGGTGCTGTCCATTGGTACATTGGTAGCACTGAAGCCACTGAAGGAAATAACGAACTTCACATTCGGCTTGCTGTCAAAGCTTTCCGCAGCCGAAGTAAAATAACGCTAGTAAATTGAAAATTGGAAAACGTTTAATTGTAAACATAAAAAAACTTTGATTTCAACACTGAATATCTTTATGTTTGAAGTATAAACATGTTTAAAAACAATGAACTGCAGGGTAATTGCTATTGGTGAGGCTAGACAATTTATTTACATAAACAACTATTTATAAACTATTGTTGTGACGTATTTTTGTGCATAAACCGAATGATTATTTAAAAAAAATATACACAATTATATCCATTTTTGAGTTTATAATATGAATTCAATTTTTCAGTGGTAAGGAGCGAAATCTCGCTATTGTCGAATTATTGTGTGCTCTCTGCACAAGATGGTTTCACGAATCTTGTATAGGTTATCAATTGGGCAAATTGGTTCCCTTTATGACGAACTACATGTTTGTTTGCAAAAACTGCTCGTCTAACGGCTTAGAAAGTTTTAAGAAAAACCAAGCACGTAAGTTTCTAATTTAGTTTTATATTATATCTGTTACAAATAATTCTATTTACCCAGCATTCAGATTTTGTTTACGTTTAAATTTTTATGATTTTGCAGCTTTTCCTCAAATGTGTATAACGGCCATAGCCAATCTTCAGCAAGAAAGTGTGAGAGATGGTAAAAATAAAACGGTTTTCAGTAAAGATCGTGAAATAATTCCTTTCATCGATCAGTACTGGGAAGCTATGACAACTATGCCACGAAGGTTTGTTTCACCTATTTTATCTATCACTTGAAAGCAGCAAGATGTCTGCTCATAGTTTTTTTTTTAATTTTAGAAATTACTTATGGAGGGGATTAAAGACTAGTGTTTCTGTCACTACCACAAGTAAACTATGTGTAATATTGAGAAACCTGCATGTATTGTGATGTAGTATTTTTGATACCTGTAGAAAATATTTTTGTTACTGTGGAATAAAGCAATAACTTTAAGACATCATAGAAAATTCAATAACAGTTCTAAAATATTAGAAAAATTTCTCACACATATTGATACTTAAAATAATACCTTCTTTCGTTTTCAATATTCATTTAAGGTTGTTTAAATAATTATAAATGTACTATCCTATTATTGGATACTGATAGGACCACTTGTTATGTAGGTACCATATGTAATTTTAAATTATTTTATTAACTTCATGAATTAACAATGTATTGTACGTACAGTGGCGGTACTGCCATAGAAGCCAAGAAGCCCGGCTTGCGTAAGAAATTTTGAATCATAACCTCTTCTGGCTTACAAAGGTTCAATTCTTGTGGCTATTCCTCTTACGTCTGATGGGAACATTGTTGGAAGGTGATTTGGTGGTTTATGCGGGGGTATGATTACTTAGATTTGGGGGTTTTGATTCAAAATTTCTTACGCAAGCCGGGCTTCTGGGCTTCTATGGGAGTACCGCCACTGTGTACGTATACTGGCAAAAAAATGTTGAAACAAATTCTTGTTGGAAATCTTCAAGTCATTGTGTTTTGACACTACCAACATCGCTAGTGATTGGTTGGGGTTTTTGTTGGCGATTTCAAGTCATAAAAGTAATTTTTGTAATTAAGAAAAATAGTCCTCCGAGTGTGAACCCCTTAGATTAACCTCTATAGTTGAAGCTGTGAACAATAAAAAAAACTAGATTTATTTAATTGCATTGTTATAAATCACAATCCGTGAAAAAAAAAATCACATTTATTTCAAAGATGGCACTTTTGGGACATTATCTTTTTTTATATAGGATTAAAAAAAGAGTTCTTATGGGTGTACATTTTTATATGTAACTTGTAAATAAAGTATGAGAAATCTTTCAGAGTTACTCAGTCATGGTACACAACAGTGCAGCGCGCCCTGGTGCGGGATATCCATGTCCTATTCACGTACGAGGAGAGAGACCTCGAGGGCCAGATGTTCGGACTCTTCAGCTCCGATGTCACCAATATCCGACCAAACTACGATGCCATGATAAAAGGGGGCCAATTTAAAGTCACCGACATGGGTGTTCCTCATGGTAATGTATCATTTTTATTTTTGAGATAACATTAAATAAAAAATACTTTGTTGAGTGAGGCCCCTTTTCCAGCATATTGTTATATTATCAAATGGACATGATTATTATTATATGTTTGTATTATTACTAAGGCTCGGATTTATATTAGCCAAAAAAGTAAAAAAATATTCTCTTTGGATGTCCCACGTATTCTCCAATCTTAAAAACTAACTAACTAACCATCCAGAAGAAAGAATGAACTGCCACACTTTTCTTTCCTGACATATTTCTCTCGCTTCCTCAACATTCATACATCGTGTCATGCACGCGCGTCGATTTCTCTGACTCCTCACATGGCCGATATTCAATATTTGATTTATTTGATCGTGCCACGTTTTCCTCGGTCTTCCTCTATTTCTGGTTCCATTTACATCATTAACATATAATTTTTTTAGCATTCTTTCTTCATTCATTCTTTCCAAATGTCCAAACCATCTTAATGATCCTTTCATTATTTTGTTCATGACACCATCATTCGCACCGCATTCACTTCTTATATTTTCATTCGGCACTCTATCATACATAGAGTATCCACACATTCGTCTAAGAGATGTAATTTCTACTGCATTTATTCTACTTTCATCCTTCTTTTGCCAGTTCCATGCTTCGCTTCCATACATAAGGGTCAGTAGAAGAATCTTATGTTTACTGTTAACTAGAATGTGTTCTTATATGTGACAAATTGTTTATTGAACAGTACAATTATAATTTTTTCTATATTTTTGGAGGTAAGGTCGATCTTTTACAAGAATTTTTTAGACGTGAGAATGATGAAAGTCGAGATAATAGGTAAGAATTTGTAGATTGCGCCAATCATTGATTCCGGTGTCGTTCACATGTTCTCCCTGCAGGATAGATGAAACTTTTTAATTTCTCTATTCTTTCTTCATTTAAGAACTGGTAGAGTTTTCAAGAATCCCTATAGTGAGGTTCGGTGATATGGAGTCCTCATGAGGCGAGATACTCACTTGTGTTAGAGAGGGTCCAGAAAAGATTTCTGAGATATCTCTACATGAGGGAGTTTGGTAGCTATCCGTGGCTTTATCCCACTGCATTCCTCTTGGGCATGCTGGGGACCAATAGTTTGCAGATAAGGAGGGATGGGTGCACACTTACCCATTTCTTCAGACTTATCAGAGGATTCTTTGAGAATTCCGTTATATTGGAGGCTATCTATCTTTATGTTCCGGAGGGTTATCTTCGACAGCGTCAGCACGGACTGTTTTATCTCCCGGCATGCAGAACCAACCTGCCTCTGGTGATGCCGGTTGGGAGAGCAATCAAACTGCTGAACATGATCGCTTCGGAGATCAACGTCTTTCATAATCATGAAAGTACATTCAGAAGGCAAATACTCTTGACTTTGGAGAGTATCTTGCATTCCTAATTTCGAACCATCTCTCTTGCATTGGAATGACACGTTTCGCCTTACCTTAATAATGCCTAGTTATCAAATGTTTTGATTGTAAATAAATATATCTCATAAATTTTATGAGTTATGCTTTTCATATAATACATAATATATTTTTTTAATTAATCTAATCGTATTTTTGTTAAACTTATGGCATTAACACTGTGGAATTTCATAATTATGAATTTTTATGAATTTAAACTCGCTTTTTTGCATTTTCTAGTTTATTTTTCTCTTGTTTCGAAGGTTTTATAACTTCATAAACGGGAGAAAGTAATAAACTCATCGCTCAATATCATTTTCCTGATGATGGTGTAAAACATTTTGAGATGTGTCGAGAAAAATAAATTGAAAAATGGAAAAACCAGTTTTATTTCTTAAAAAAGTTGTCAATCAAATCATAGTTTAGTCAAAGGCTTCCAAACTTTTCTGGACCACCGCCCCCTTTACAAGAAAAATAAACGTTCAACGCCCCCCTCCCATAAAAGTTGTTCCAAATATTTAGAAATACATAGTTGAATTTTAAAATATTATTAAATATTTTTTGTATCTGATTAACGTGTTATTCACCTATGTGATTAGCGTGTTTTTTTTTGTCTTTTTAGACTATATTTTTTTACCACGCTCTCTATTTTTTCTGAGTCTTCTACTGCCCCCCTGAAAGTCTCAAATGCCCACAAGGGGGCGTTATCACCCACTTTGAGAACCTAGGGTTTAGATTATTAAATTTTTAACATTAAATTCTTTTTCAATTGAAACTGCTCCCAAAAAGCTATTGGTTCATTAAAATTTATTTAAAAAGAGCAGTTTTTTTAATACATTTGTTAATGATTTCAGTTGTGTATAATTTTACCATTAAATATCATGGTTATTTGAAACAAAATGTTAAATAGTTAAATAAAATTTTGGGCTGGAGAATACCCCAGGCGCCGACTGAGGCATAATACAGTTGACTGTATATTTTAGCATTTAAATCAAATGTGGCAACCTCTACCTGGTGCTACACGCTACAGTGGTAGCTCATTAAATTATTCATTTTTAAAAGTCTGCTCTGTTAGGTTGATAAACAAAGATAGTATATTCAGTAATACAAAATATTTATGAATATTATTGTTTATTTAATAATGACGAATAAAAAACTTCATGTATACATTTACTTTTCTTCCATTTGCTCTTTTAGTTTCAATTTTCTGGCAGGGAGACGCCGAAAATTGTAGAAACTAGAAGAAATGGAATATAACTTGTAAAGAAAATTTTATTATTTTTATAATTTTATTATTTACCAATGTCGACGTCGGGGGGACCTGACATGGCACTCTGAGAAGAAGAAAATTTATTGGTTAGAGCATAGGTTCCCAAACTTTTCGGGTCAGTCCCCACTTTGGAAGGCATAAATGTTGCAAAATCCCCCAGATTATAACAGTTTTTCCTGTTTAGCCAAATATAGCAAATAATGACCCTGAATTATTTTTATTAAAATAATCGTCATTATGGAATTCTACAGTGTTAACGCTGAAAGTTTATTAAAAAAGAGACATTATTGGATATATCATTAAATTATTGAAGTAGCAGCAGCTAATGTGTGCTTTATCTAGTTTTTGTTTTGCTGATTTTATTTTATAATTAAAATCTTCTATCAGAATAGGCGGTAAGAATCCACGGACACTTAGTACTTGGTGAAGTATTCTACACCACTCAAAGACCTTACACATTTATCGCAAAAAGGTTAATTTATCTACATTAAAAAAATGATTACTAATAAAACGAAAATTGAAATATTTACGTATCTCCACTGGCAGCACAGACACACGCACAACAATATATTTGTGTACTGATAGGAGCTGCAGACATTAGGTGATAAGAGTTTCCCTGATAAGTAGATTACAGGCAGCTTTGTTACATAAATATTATATGTATCCGAAGATAGTGAGAGATTAGTGTTCTAGTGATGGTTTCTGCATCAAATTGATCAATTCTTTGCCACTATTATGGATCGTAAGTGTGAACCATAAAAAATATACACATCTGTATGTAAATTTATAATGTGTATAAATAACACGATATTTTTTTTCATGAATCGAGTAACATATAATAATTACATTTATATAAAATGTAACCGATATAATCAAATGATTTTACTGAAATAACTTTGATGGAAGTTCATTTTAAATAATAATTGAATAAAAAAATGTTTTTTAACTACTTCCACTTTGTCTTTGTTTCGATGTTAAGCTGCCAAAAAGTGGAAGCAGTTCAGAAATATTGTTTTATTTAATTATTATTTAACCGATATAATTTTAAATATTCTATTACATCGATTACATAAGTATTCAGCGTAGATTTTTTACTGTATAGTTTAGTCTTACCCAGCCTGATATTACATGTGTTTTTATTATAACATTCTGTTATCATAAATATTTATGACTATGCTTGTACTGCTGTAAATATATTTTTTACGACATGTACGGAGCTGTTTGTATGGCTCTTAGTCATTATAATTTTTATCGGATACTGGGAGCACTGACTTTTGAAACTAACTTATTAAAAAAAAAATTAAATGCAGTAGGAAGATATTTGATACAACAATAATGTGTTGGTATACTGCTTAAAATTTTTGTTACAAAAATGTGTTAATTGTTTTTTTTAAGTACTTGCCAAGCTGTCAGTAAAAAGCGATTCTGGTTGTTGTTTTTTCTTTGATATTCTTATGAATAGCATAAAAAAAAATATATAAACTATACTGCAAAGTGGAATCTTAACATAATCAACATGGTTATCAAATTTTAATCCAATTCTTTTGGATTTGAATTTATTAGAGTTACTTATTTAAAACAAACTACTAGTGTTTAGTGAACCCATGCATAGAGAATAAAACAAGGTTTGTTTAAGTATTATTAACCATTTGACCAGCTCTTAACATTAAAATATTTATTTAGTTATAAACTTGAAACATATTCCATATTGTTACTTGCTTTATAAGCTTGTTTGGTGAAAAGTTTCTGAAATTTACCCATTGTTTCCAGAAACAAGTTATCTGATTTAATAATAGAGATGAAATAACTATGTATTTTAACAAATCGTCACCTGAGAGTAAGAAGGTTCCAACTGACAAAAGTAAAAAGCTGAGAAAAATGAAGTCAAAGTTTTGTTGGTTTCGGGTGTGTATCTTGGAATAAAGGGGTTTTATTCTAATTTCCAGAGATTATTTTACCGAGAAACGTGTAAATTTTGTCTGGCAACAGTTGGAATAGTGAAGTTATAAGTTTAAATTAATCCTTCTTCGGTGAATCGTGTGTTTTGAATGATCAGATGGAACTCTTTTCGTAACATCAAAATTTTTTCACGAAAAAAACTCAAATGTGAAATTTTGTTAGTTGGAACCCTCTTACTCTCAGGTGACGAAATATTTAAAGTTATAGTTAATATGTCTATAAAATAATGTAATTTACATACATTTCTACTTAAAATATGTCTGATTTGTTAATGAAAACAAAAAAAAATTGATACAAAATTTCTTTATTATTATGTATTTAGTGTGCTTCCACTTGTGTATGTTCAACCGGTTTCGGCAGCTGGCTGCCATCTTCTGGTCTTGTTGTATCAACATTTTTTTGTTTTCATTATTTAAAATGAACTTCTACCAAGAAATTTCAATTAAATACATTAATTGTCTGATTTGTTATTGATATTTCGCTGTAGAAGTTTATTTGAACTAATGAAATCAAAATATTTTTGTTTTATTAATTCTTTGGCTGCTAATATAGTTATTTAGCATTATAAGGGTAAAATTGTTTAAATAATAGTGCCAACATGTTTTTTTTGAGGCAGGGAGAATTGGTTAAGAGTATATAATAATATTTTAATGCTCAATTAAAATAATTTCGTTTTGAGTGTTTAATTCGTACACATTTTATTTATATTCTGATGTAAATTTTTATATGCACTTAAAAGGTTTTAATTAAATGAATGGTTAAAGTAAAATAGGTACCAAGTACAAAAAATATATAAAATATTACATACGAGTATACAGTAGCGAGCACAGAAATTTTTTCACACTGAAAATATCGTTTTTTTGTAATTATATATATATATTTTTTGTGATTCCTTGATAGCTTTTCAGTCCAAATTATCAGTATCATTATTCAGTCGAACTTGTGGCATAAAATGGCAATTGAAATAAATAAACTGAAGCCTCTATCAAAGGAAAACCTCAAAGATATCATCGAAAAAGTGTGAATAATTTTTTTTCCCAAGACTACATACATAATTTGGTGAAATCCATGCCTAAACGTATTGAAGCAGTTATTTAAAAAAAAGGAGGAGGAACAAAGTACTGATTTTGTTGGTTTTTGATAATTGTTAGTGTTATATACCTATGTAATTTTATTTGAAATAAATCTTCTTCTTCTTCTTCTTCCCTTTTGGTAGACTCAGGAGTCTGTTATTTCAGGCGGGTCCTCTTGAGATGCTGAACTCCAGCTTTCTCTCCACCGTTTCGGGGGTCTTCCTGGTCGGCGTTGTCCGTTTGGCGTTCCATGGTGAGCTATGTGTGGTATTCTATTTGAGCTCATCCTTTCTACGTGTTCATGCCAGTATCGACGTCTTTGACATCCCCATCTGACCACATCTTCGACCTCGCAGATTTCTCGGATTGCTGTATTCCTAACTCGATCACGTAGAGTCTTGCCAGCTATAGCGCGGAGCGTTTTCATCTCGGTTGTCCTGAGCATGCTCTTTGTCTTGACTGTGTCTGCCCTCGATTCAATGCCATATGTGAGGATTGGTCGCACACAGGTCTTGTAGATGCGTACCTTGCTGTCAGTCCTCATGTCCCTGTTTCTCCATATGACATCTTTCAGGCAGCCTGCAACTGCTGCAGCCCTATCCACCTGTGACCTTACTTCTCTGGGGAGGTCATTAGAGCTGGTTACTTCGCTTCCGAGATATCTGAATAGGTCCACCTGTTCAATTTCCTCCTGGCGTACGGAGACTTCGCATCTCAGTTGATTTCTTTCGAATGTCATACACTTCGTTTTTGGTTTGAAATAAATATGTGTTTATTTAAATTATGTGAGCATTTTTAATTTTTGTGTCAAAAAATCGAAAATCTACAAATGAACTCTAAAATTAAGAAAAAAAAATTTTTTGATCCCTAAAAAGGCACTTTTCTTGCAGATCATCTTTAAACAGTGTTGCTTAATAATTTGGACTGAAAAGCTATCAAGGAATCACAAAAAAAATTATATAATTACAAAAAAACGATATTTTCAGTGTGAAAAGATTTCTGTGCTCGCTACTGTAGATTAAAACTGCATACTTATTTTTTTTTTTGTACTTAGTGTCTATTAGTCTTTATTTCAACCATTCAAATGTATGTTCACTATCTTCATGTGGTTACATAATTTGTTGCAGTTCCTCTGCAGGGCGCAATGAAGGGGCGGGCCGCCAAGCGTCGTCCCGAGGGTGGGTTGGGGGCGGGAGGAGGCACTGGGGGCAAGAAGGGGCGCTCGGGTGGGGGTGGAGGCGGTGGGGGGGACACTGCTGTGGCCCCCCGCCTCCCCTCCCATGGTTACCCTGCAGACCATCCATTCAATAAGGACGGTTACAGATATATCCTAGCTGAACCGGACCCACACGCTCCTTTTAGACAGGTTAAATTTAATACATATATCTAAATTTGTTTAGATTCAAGGTTAACTCAATTCAGTTAATTAAAAATACCAATTAAGTAATTTTTAATTCTTTTGCTGTTATAATGTTTTAAAAATACATTATTAATTTTGAAAAAAAAACTTAATAACAAACCATCCTGCCGTTTGACTGAAAGGGTAGGCAGAAAAGAGACCGACACACGACCGTTTATTTTTCTGACTTCTAACATGGATGACCTTTGAAAGTTGATATTGCCATGTTTTCTTCGAAATTCCACGACTCCGTTCACATTGTTAAGGCATACTTTCTTAACTATTTTTCTTCATCTTTGTGTTCCATATGTCTGAACTAATGCAGTGATCCTTTCATAAATTTGTTCTTAATACTTTCTTCCCCTCTGCATTCCTTCCGAATATCGGCATTTGAAATTCGGTTATACATCATTCTAACACATATACATTTTAGGGACCTCATCTCTACTGAATTTATGTTGCTCTCATCTTTCTGCAAGCTTCATTCTTCGCTTCCATACGTAAGGGTTGGGACCAGAACTCCATTGTGAACGGTCATTTTTCTTTTATTGATAAATGAAAATAGTTATTGGAAACAAGAAAAATTTAATAAAATACTAAATCTATTGTTCATGTGTGAAAGAGTAAACGCGCGGACTTTTTAATTCTCTCTTGTTTGTTAATATAAGCGTACAAGTGAGATGCACTTTTTATCTTACATTAATTATTTTAATTTAAGCATTCGTCAGTCATCTTTTAGGCAACGATGTTCGTTAAGATTTTTCGATTGTTTTTTTAAATGAAATATTGTTGGTTTCAGGAGTTTGACGAGAGCAATGAGTGGTCTGGGAAGCCCATTCCGGGCTGGTTGTACCGGGCCATGGCGGGGGGCGGTGGTGTGCTCCTGGCGCTCCATGACCGTGCGCCGCAGCTGCGCCTCGCCGAAGACCGTCTCGCTGCCACCGGAGAGAAGGGATATTGCATGGTGCGCGCCAGTCATGGTACGGTTTTAACCTTAGGGTCCCAATATATTATTAATGCTTAACCGTTTTATATTTGATTTATGTTATTAAGCAAAAATGTAATAACAAGTATTATGTTTTTGCGCTGCCTTTGTGCCAGAGTAGCAACAGCTATGATTGCCACCTGGGTTCGATTCCCGGCTATGACAGTGCGAAAAAACTCACGCGCTCTTTGGTATGGTAGAATTCACAACACAATAAAAATGGTGATAGACTCGCTTCCTATCATATGTCATGATAATCAATAGCTTAGGATTTGTATACAATAATTGGGTTCAAACATGTAAAAGCTAAGGGAAGCTACCACATTAAAAAGGCCCAAGTAGCATCTCGAGAACCAGCAAAGATGTTAATAGACTGCTGCAAACCAATTCCTAGGGTTGAAACTTAAAACAATTGTGTCATCTTATTATGTCGTTTGTGTATATTAGGTGTGACCCGTGGTAACTGGTATTGGGAGGCCACCGTTGAAGAGATGCCGGAGGGTTCCGCCAGCCGGCTTGGCTGGGGCCAGGCCTATGCCAACCTGCAAGCGCCCCTTGGCTATGACAAGTTCGGGTACTCCTGGAGGTCACGTAAGGGCACTAGGTAATACATATTTGTTTACTATTTTGAGAAACATTATTCATGCATCTGTGCTGCAAATGAAACATTCTTGAAAGATTTTTAATTGTGGTTACGAGTGAGCATTTTGATGCAAACCAAATAACCATTATGCCATCTTCCCAATGGGTATGCAGAAAGAATGGACTGCTACACTTTAGCCGATGTGGCACTCCATCATTCTCTTTTCGCCCCTAAATCATTAAATTAAATAAACATTTTGTAACTCGGTCTAGTATCGAAAAATTCCTTATTATATAATTCTATGTAAAATGAATGCTTTATTTACTACATTTTGTTTTTCCTAATAATTGTATTGTGTTCAAGGTTCCATGAATCTCACGGAAAGCACTACAGTACTGGGTATGGAGAGGGGGACACACTGGGTTTTTTAATTTGTTTACCAGATTCTGAAGAAGTAAACCATATTCCCAATACTTATAAGGACAAGGTATGATGTCATGCACATAATTAATTCTTTATCCGATAGCCAAAAAACCAAAGTAGCCGTAATGACGCTCATGTCAGATTTTTATTATGTTACGATTTTGTCCAAATTTCTTACGATATATTGTGTACTGTACTGTATACAGTATCAACAATAACATACCTATTGTATTATTTGGTGTTTCGGAAAGTTTGGTCTGTTTTACAACAGAGGGCTCTGGCTGCTTCAAGCCTTCAAATTGGCAGTCATTTTTTTTATTAAGCCTGAACATCCGTCAATTAAGTTCAGTTCGCAAATGTTTGTCATTCTTAACACAACATTTGTTTAATTGCTCCTTAAAATGTCAACTTTTGTGGTAAATAAGAAGCATTTGTGGGAAGTTCTGCTGTTCTGTTTCAATTGGAAGAAGAGTGCAACTGAGGCACATAAAAGGCTTGTGGAAGTTTATGGCGATCATGCCCCAATCAGATAAATCATGCAGAAAATGGTATATACACTTCAAAGCTGGTGATTTTTGTGTTGACGATAAAGATCGCCCTGGAAGACTAAAAATTTTGAAGACGAGGAATTGGGTTTTTTTTCTCGATGTAGATCCAACTCAAACACTTAAACAACTGGCATTGAATATTGGAGTGTCAACAGTGAGTGAACTTTTAAAGGGATTGAACCAAAAGCAAGGCAATTGGTTGCCACATGACCTAAAGCCAAGAGATGTTGAAAGGCAATTTTTGACGTATGAATTACTGCTTACAAGGCAGAACAGAAAGTCGTTTCTCTGTTGTATTATTATGGGAGACGAGAAATTGATAAGTTATGATAATCCTACCCCTAAGAAATACCGTGCTAGACGTGGCACACCTGTCCCATCGACGTCAACAGCAACGCTGAAGCGGAATATTAATGCTGTCAAAGTAATGCTCTGCATATGGCGGGATCAAAGGGGTCTAGTGCATTATGAACTCCTCAAACCGGATGAAACGTTTTTGGGAGAAGTCTACCGATGACAAATAATGCGATTAAAGCAGGCACTGGTTGAAAAACGACCGGAATGGGGCAATAGGCACAGTAAGCTGATTCTTTAACACGACAACTCTCGACCTCATATCGCAATCGCGATCAAAAACTAGATACAGAATGTGTGTTGGGAGATTCTACCGCACCCACCTTATTCACCAGATGTGGCACAAGAATTAGGTCTCAAAAGGGGAGGCGTTTTTCGACGATGGATTCATCTATTGCAAGAAGGGTGGGGATATTAGTAGCTAACGATGGAAAATATTTTGATTGATGAGTTTTTTTATTTTATTTTTCAAATAAATGCGATTTTCATACAAAAAAAAACAGACCAAACTATCCGAAACACCCAATAGTTAAAAGAGACCGAGTGTATTTCTATATTATATTCTTAAAATTCTTCAATATAAGCCTTTCTTGTATGGTAGTATTTTGTATAAAATCTATTATCATATCCAGTGATAGAGTATAATATCAATTAGAACTAAAGCAAAAGAAGAAAACACATAAAAATTAAAAAATGTATTTAAAAAAAAAATTCATTACATTTTATTTGGAACTACTACTATGGGTATATGACTAGACATATTGAAGAAGTGTGAATGTACAAAATAAAAAAATGTATATAAATATATTGATATTAAAAATTAGAAATGTAATAAATTTTATTTGTTTCAGCCCCTCGTCAAGTTTAAGAGCCATCTTTATTATGAAGATAAAGACAATATCCAGGAATCTTTAAATAACCTCAAATCTCTGTCTGGAAGCAAGATAATATTTTTCAAAAATGGCGAGTCCCAAGGAGAGGCCTTCCTGGACATCTACGGGGGCTGCTATTACCCTTCAGTTTCGTTGCACAAAAATGTCACAGTCAGCATTAACTTCGGGCCAAATTTTAAGTATGCTCCCACCAACTTGGATGTTGATTATAGAGGGGTAAGTTTGAACAATAATCGTTTTGGGGTGATTTGATTAATATGTTTGAAAAAGCAATTAAAATGGAATGTTTTAAACAGATGTACGACAAGGCAGAGGACACAGTATGCGAGCAGACAATGGCAGATATGCTCTACCTGACTGAAAATGAGGGCAAGCTACGATTGGATAACTTCAACATTTGATGGTTTGAGTAGTAGCGGTTTTAGGTATCGCAAGTGCAATGTGAATAAAATTACAATTTTTATCAACATTGCATTGAGATTGCCTATTTCTCAGCTAAATTTACAGTGTATACACACTTTAGTTAACAAACATCAACAGCATGCAAGCTCTCAAACCAGGATTATCCATACAACCAGGGAAGGTAGCCCGTGAATCTCATCAAATATTAGTCATAGGAAATAATAACAAATACTACATTTATATGAATGATTAGAGATTTGAATTCAAGATTGTTATTAAATGAATACAAATGAAAATATCTGTTTTCTTAAAGTTTTATTATATTTTATGGGAATGACATGTTTCGCCTTGTTCGCCTTGCCTTCATTCCCATAAAACTTCTATAAAAGAGATGTTTTCATTTGTATTAATCATTTTATAATGTGTTTTACATCATTGTTAAAGAAAAAATAAATAAAATTGTTATTGTTACCATGTTTTTCTCAATATTAAATCAAATGTTAGTCGAAAAGTTCTATTACTGTTTTATAAACCCTTTTTATTAAAAATTTCAAGAATAAAATTAAATACACTTGAAAAATATCAAACAAATTATATAAAAAAATAAATGAAAGTAGATCTTTTATGAAACAGTTTTAAGTGACCCTTTTTTCACTACGTGCTTTTACTCAAATATATCACAAATATCAGTTAAAATATGAGTTTTTTTGAAAGGGTTAATAACAGTTAATTGTAGGTTGTTTGATGTTCATTAATGCAAATGTTTTGTGATGTGTATGGTAGAAATGTAAGCACAATGATTGAATAAATTTTGATAGGCATTATAAGCTAACGTGTGTTAATTGTCACATCTTTCATGTGAATGGCTTTACGCTTTGTTTTGAGACTGCCATTTCTCGATGTCTTCTTTTTCCACAATGGAAATAGCATTTAATAATTAGATTGAAAACAGATAATGCAAAAAAACTCGATATTTTTAATATTAATAATCCAATGTATATGCGCATGTATGTAAATATGCATCACTTCTATTT